>CM061140.1:125180051-125227551 GCA_030789695.1 Scilla litardierei | reverse complement strand
GGCATTTGTCTGTTTAGGTGAATTACTCTACATTTTTTTGGGTAGAGGAAATGTCATTTTTATGTAGTTCTTGTTAGATCCGTGCGCGGCTAAAGAGGGAAGGAAATTACTTTGCGCACAACAAGTCATGGAGAAATTACTTTGCGCACAACAAGTCATGGAGAAATTACTTTGCGCACCACAAGGAGGGTTTTTCTATTTAAACTAGGGCTAGCCGTCATTTGTATTCATGCTTGATATTTGAGATAGTCTCTATTGAGCGTCCTATGAGTAGTTATTAGATTAAACGAGTGCGGACGTCCTCTTCGACGTCTTGGGAAGAGAATACACCTTTTTTGTATTCAATTATCTAGTTCTTGGCTACTTTTATCTATAAAAATCATCTTTTTATCTTGGTTCCTAACAATTTGGTATCAGAGCGCGTGACGATCCATGGCGGAAATTGAAGGGGTAAAGAAATCGGTTGACGATTTGGTGGAATACATCGAGCACATGAAGGCAAGACAAGCAAAGAACGACGAGCAATTTGCAAAAATCATGGAGCTATTGACGGCGCGCATCCACGACGGCAAAAACCCTAATTTTGGGCAAAAGACGTCACCTTTGGAGGAGAAAAGCCCGGATCTAGAAATTTTAGATCTGAAATTTTCAGATCCAGATCTGAAGGCGACAGAGGAAGACGAGAAAATTTTTAAATCTGAAAATTTCAGATTTGAATCTGATGGCAATGAAAATCCAGATTTAAAGGCGGCGGCGGAAGACGAGGACGAGCCCCCAAGGCGAGCAAACCCTAGCCGTCGTCTCAAAAAGACGGCCACGCCCCCTACAGAAATTCTGCAGGGCCGGCCAGCCCTGCAGAAATTCTGCAGGAGCCGCAGTAGGCCTGCAGAAATTCTGCAGGGCCCTGCAGCAATTCTGCAAGGCCCTGCAGGTCTGCGCAGAATCTGTAGAATTTCTGCAGGAAATCTGCAGAATTCTGCAATCTGCAGAAATCCTGCAGAATTCCTGCAGAATTCCTGCAGGAATCTGCAGAATTTCTGCAGGAAATCTGCAGGAAATCTGCAGAATTCTGCAGGAAATCTGCAGCATTTCTGCAGAAATCCTGTAGAATTCTGCAGAGGCCCTGCATAATTTCTGCAGGGCCATGCAGGCCTGCAGAAATTCTGCAGCGGCCCTGCAGGCCTGCAGATTTTCTGCAGGGGCCCTGCAGGCCCCGGCAGGGGCCCAGGAGCTCCTACAGGGCCTCTGTTGGGCTCTGCAAGGCCCGACAGCCCTTTCAGCACCGACGACGGGCCCTCCGATGCAGTGGACAGCGAGTTTTTGACTTCCTGAGCCCAATACAGTGAACATTCGAGCTTCCGGAAGGGCGACGTGGGCCCCAAGGTTCTTGGTTTTCAGTTCAAAGTCCTTCAGAACGCCAACATCTCAGTTTAGGCTATAGATGGCCTTCAGATCTAACTGGTGGTGACCGTGGCTTTCGTCTGGACGTTGATGAATGTGGTGGAGACCTATCTCATCCTTTCGATCCGGGAGGAGACTTGCAGTACGTGGAATGGATGGCACACACACTCCATGCACCACCTTGAGGACAAGGTGGATTTTCAGGGGCGGAGTAATGTTAGATCCGTGCGCGGCTAAAGAGGGGAGGGAATTACTTTACGCACAACAAGTCATGGAGAAATTACTTTGCGCACAACAAGTCATGGAGAAATTACTTTGCGCACAACAAGTCATGGAGAAATTACTTTGCGCACCACAAGGATGGTTTTTCTATTTAAACTAGGGCTAGCCGTCATTTGTATTCATGCTTGATATTTGAGATAGTCTCTATTGAGCGTCCTAGGAGTAGTTATTAGATTAAACGAGTGCGGACGTCCTCTTCGGCGTCTTGGGAGGAGAATACACCTTTTTTGTATTCAATTATCTAGTTCTTGGCTACTTTTATCTATAAAAATCATCTTTTTATCTTGGTTCCTAACAGTTCCCCAGTAGTTCCCCAGTTAATTTCATTCTTAAAGTTACTGACCTTATTTAGGACCGTGTCAATGAATTATTTGAAACTTTTTACCAGTTTAGCATTAATTTAATAAGCACCAGTTTAGCATTAATTAATTTAATAAGCACTTTATTTATGATGGCTCCTCAGCATTAATTTAATTATTTGAATCATTTATGATGGTCCTCATTGAATTATTCACTGTGTTGATGTGCATGGTCCTCATTTAATAATGCTAATGAAAAGTGCCCTTTGATTACCAGTTTAGCATTATTCGTTTAGGACCGTGCAAATGAACACGATCCAATTATTTTTTTAGGATTAGCCCAGGTGAACACGGTCTAATTTGTTAAACAGTTTAGCATTACCATTAGCATTATCATTATAATAAACTGTTTAGGATTAGCAGCTTACCATTATCATTAGCATTATGACTGTGCATGGGTTACCCTATCTAAAGTACACCGACTTCGACAAATTGAGTTTCAATAGGCAGATTGAGTTTCAAATTTTTGATGATTGAGTTCCAAAGGGCACTTTTCATTTAACTGATTGAGTTCCAACTGATTTTGTTCCAAAGTGAACTGTTCCAAAGGGATTAAAATCAACTAAACATAAAAAATTTCCATTTCATGTCAACTAAACATAAAAATGTGACAAAAAACTTCTTGCTGGAGGTTATTTTTAATTGATAGAGATTGTGACAGACTGCTCACACTTATATCCAGATTAGACATGCAACCAAGAACAAAGATAATTCAACAAGCTTGATGCCAAAGAGGACACAATTCTTTCCAATTCTAATTGGGCAATTTTTTTAATTGTGAGTTGTGCGTGGGGATTTCACATTATTCTAATTCTAATTGATGCCAAACATGCCACGATTTGATATCGCTCAATTAAGAGGACACACGCTTAATTGATATAATTTCTTTCCAATCCTGTTTTAATGGTAGTTTACAGTAAACGTTGGGCGGAAACATACAGATATCAACACAATTCCCTAAGGTTAGATTTTCTTTGATATGGTTGTATAGGAAAGACAACAAGCTACCTTTCTGAATGCCAAAAATAATGATCTCCCATTTGAAAAAAAATGTCTTAATTGGAGGAATAAAAATGCATTTGGGAGATGATTATCATGTCACCATTTCACCCGTGCACTGACTGTCCTCCTCGGTTTCGCACTCGGGAGACGACCTTCGCCGTGC
The DNA here is from genome assembly GCA_030789695.1 of Scilla litardierei. Lineage (NCBI taxonomy): Eukaryota > Viridiplantae > Streptophyta > Magnoliopsida > Asparagales > Asparagaceae > Scilla > Scilla litardierei. The sequence continues at coordinate 125,224,344 of CM061140.1, read as the reverse complement.
CCTATGGGCACCGGTTATGACTAGTATATATATATACACACATACACACACATATATATACACATATATATATATACACATATATATATATACATACATACATATATATATATATACATATATATGTATATATATGAAGGAAACGTATTATGTTTGTGCACTCTCGTGTGTATTGTATGTGGTATATGTACCTAACTGTGTGAGGCAGTAGGTGCACTGCTGTGGATGTGATGTTATGTGTATACTTATTTATAGTTATGAGTGTGAACCTTATGTGACTTGATCATGCATGTGCTAGTACGTGCACGTGAACGTATGTATGGATGTGACTAACTATTGTGTGTATGTATATATTTACGTGTCTATGAATGTGAGTAAGCTCATGTGACTAAGCATTGGGAGTATAAGGATCCGGGGTACATACGGTGTGACACCGTGATGGTGACCCTGTTTATTAAGCAATGGTGTGTAGATTAATGTGTATTGCTGGGTATCCGTGCATGGTTGTAGACGTATATGTAAATATATAAAGAGATAGAATATAAATCTTTTATACTTGAATGTATTGTGATGTATCTGAAAGCGTGCCATGTATGAATACCTTACTTATTGTGATATGGATATGGTGTGATGTCCTATGCATATGGATATGAGTAGTGATCTAAATATGTGCAATAATACGTATAGAGACTCAATTGTGGTATGTGATGTATATGTTAATGTGTGAATATGTGTGCCTAGATGTTTATGTGAAGAACATATACATACGTGTATGTAATGATGCATATAGTGATATGGATGTGCTACTAGATGAGTAATAGGATGTATCTGTGACATGTGTGCGATGCGGGTGTGTATGGATGATAGTGAAGCATATAGTGTATATAAGTGAGGTATAGATACGTATTCTTGTTGTCAAGGTTTAAAAAACGCTAGGCGCTAGGCGTTCGGATTGCTAGTGCCGAGCGCCCAGAGCATTAATCGGGGATTAATCGGCCTAGGCGGATTTGCATTTTTTAATTATTTTAATTATTTTTATATAATATATTTATGTTTATATATATATTATTTAAAATACATCAAATATTTAATACATACTAAATCAAATCCAGTTTACCTACTTTAAAGTATTTGTGTGCAACAAAATAAAATTTAAAAGATACTCTTGTGCAATGAAGCCATTTACCAAAAACGCCCAGACATCGCCCAGGAACCGCCTAGGAACCGCCTAGAGCGCCCAGACACCGCCCAGAATGCTTAGGCGGCCGATTAATACCAAAAACGCCCAGATTGACCGCCCAGTTCATACTCGGAGCGTTTACTGGCCGCCTAGCGCCTAGGCGCCGCCTAGGCGGCCGCCCAGGCCGATTTTTAGAACACTGCTTGTTGTAGTTCATGGATATTAAGACCATCATCCTTAGCTAACCTCGGTAAGGTTCACACCCTAGGAAGTCCGAGGACGGACTTTATTTTAAGGTGGGTAGGATGTCATGCCCTATTTTGCACTATACGGGTATTCTACTAAATACGCACGGTATTTCTACCTACGATACATGCGTAGGCATGAAATAAACATAGATAATGATAAATGTAACGTAATGAAAGGGGGATTAGGCCGTAATGCGTGGTTAAGATACGAGAAAGCGAGATTGAGCGCATGAGAAGTGTGAAAGACGTCGTTGGTGCAACACAACAGGAATGTGCTAGACAAGTGTGTGTAAAGCATGTCTGCGTCCACGGATGAGCATGTATACGTGTAGGGAGAGCCATGGAAGTGTGAAAGGGGTTAGGAGGCAATGGCAACACCCGTAAATTTTTAGAAAATTCAGGGGCAAAACGGCCTTTTTGATTAAAACTGCTGTGCGTACATACTTAAGTGGTCGGTGCATAAAGTAATGACAAACTTGTAAATACTTGAAACTTGAGGGGTAATTTTGGAAGGTTATTTTGGTCATTTAACTATGTGCATGCTTATCTTAAAGAGGATTCTAGAGTTGGAATCCTTCTACCTCTTTCTTTAAACTTCTTTCTCCTTTTCTTTTCTTTTCATTTTCTATTTTCATCTCCCCTCCCTATCCTATGGCCGGCCACCCCTATCCTCCCTTCCCCCTCATTTAACAACTAAAAACCCTAATTTCCATGCCCAAAGAGAAGGAGGCCATGCTTGTTTGAAGATGGAAGAAGATGGAGAAGAAAGAAAGAAGAAGAGAAGGAAAAAAAAAATCAAATTTTGGAGGTAGGATTCAACATGGTTTTGGGAATTAAATTAGGGTTTATTTTTATTATGTTTTCACATCATGTTTACTCAATTTAGATTAGGAGTAATCAAATTCATGTACCATAATTTAGTTTCTTGCAAAATCCCCTTGAAATTATAATCAACATCACTTCCTTTGAAAAGCTGAAATTTTGATGTATGTTCATGCTTGGATTCTGTTCTCTGTGGTTCGAATTGAGCTTCGAAAAAAATATGAGCTTGTAGATCTTGAAGTTCTACCCAAAATCATATAAATTTTGATATATGTTCAATTCAGGAATCAGGAGAAATAAATCCATCTCTATAGCATGTCTGTTTGATTTTCAGCTTTGACACATTTCAGTAAAATTGGCCTAAACACCTGCACACATCATGGAATTTTATGATTTTGGTCTTGTTGAAAATCTAACAAGTTTTCCTAAAAATTCATCACGTTCTTATATATTGAAATCCTGTCTCCAACATTCCCAAAATTGTCTTTCAATACAGGCCCTGAAATCTGTCTGAAAAACAGAATTGACACACTTCACTAATTAATTCATCATAAATCATATATTTCATATTTTTAAATGAAATTTTATCTGTAGATCCATAACTGATATATCTTCAACTTTTATTTATAAAGTTTTGTTAAATTCCCAAGAGAAATGGATGAAATATGTTGATCTTTATGGTTCTTCTTGCAATTTCAGCAAGCTGAATACACTAAGTGCTATTCTTATTCATTAAATGTGGATAATTGACCATCATTATTCTTGCTTATAATGGTTGTGTGGTGGAATGAATGTTCATGTCCTTGGCACATGAAAATTATAGTGTGATGTTTTGATATGAATGACGCCCGTCATGTGTTTGATGAAATGCCTCAACGAAGGCAATATCTGAAAATTTGAGTAATGTGCATATGTTAGTGTTGGCCTTGAGCCACGGTGATGATTGGTTAAATTAGAGGCTTGAATGTCATGGAAACATCGTGTTTCTGGGTGGATGATGTGTTGCTACAGAGGGCATGTCACGTGAGTGCATGACGTATGCTTAATGATGGACAGCTGAGATGATGTGTGCATACCCATGCCATCAAGACCCCTAATGTGTCACTTATGATGTTAATTAATAAAATTGAATAAATCTCAATCTTCTCTAATGAGGGTGAGTTAGCAAAGCCCGGGTTTAAGGTGGGATTTGAGTAAATCATGGATATGAGGCTTGGACTGTGAAGTTGGGAGGTGATTATGTGATGTGTGGAGCTTACCCACTCACCTTTACCAGGAGTGGAGGTAATACTTACAACTACTCGCCTTTATCGGGAGTGGAGGGGTCATATGGAGGTTGGGTTATATGTGGATAGCCTAACTCCTGCCAGGGACAGGGGAGGTGAGAGGCCCGACGTACAGTGCCCGTGTCCACTACGTCATGTGCTATATTCACCCCAATTTGGGATGAAGTCCAGGTCCTGGTATCACACAGTTTACCCAAGTTCCAATTAATTTAAATATAAAATGGTAAAATAAAGAATTTGTGTGTTACTCCTCCTGTTGATAGTACTTCCCCTTCCCTTTGCTTGTTTCTTTGTGACTCTGTGTTAAGCCTCAGGCACTTGCACTCTTCTTATTAGATAGTGTTTGCTTGAACACTTTTGTTGTTGTTATTATTATTATTCGTGCTAACCATTTTCTTACAGTAACTCGACATGGGACCACATGTATGATTCCTTTGTTTTATCTATTTAATTTTCACTATATCACTTAGTTACATGCTTTATTTCTCTTGCTTGCCTTGTGATCTGATAACCCTAAAGCGGAATCCCAAACCCAAGTTGGTTCCTACTGGGGTATGCATTGACGTGCTCCTCCCCATTTTTCAGGTGGCAGGGTTAGCTTGGTTGGAGGTGATTTGGAACTGGGTTCAGGGATAGCACTTGATGTGAGTTGTCTTGTGACCTGGTTTGGTTGTCTTGGGAGGTGGAGAATGACGGTGTATATGTAGTGGTGTACCTGGGTTATGTGTATAAATAGGAGTTGTTGTATTTATGTTATGTTGTTGTTGATCTATGTATTCATGAGATCGGTTTGATGCTACTGTGGAGTTTTACTTGTACTATCCCAGCATGTGCGCAGTGGCCTGCTTGTTCAGTTCTTCTTTCTTTTCTTTTCCTCTCTCATCACCCTCACTCTTCAGGATACTTGGACAAAAAAATTTTAAATGCCGGGTATTCTGGGGAACGGGGCGTTACAAACCCGCATTTAGTCCCACATCGGTAACACAATGAACCAAGATGTACTTTATAATTGTTTTGTGAGCACTGCCTAACGTAATAACTCGTTGGTAAGAATCGGGAATCGCTCCGTTCCAGCGCCTCGTGAAGCAGAATCAGGTTTCGGTTTGGTTTTCATAATTCGATTTTGAAATCAGAAGTAACAATTCCAGATCCGAAATGTCGAAATCGGGAACCGGATTTTGTTTTACCATCTGAATTATTTCGGTTTTGGTTTCGGGTTGTCCTTAAAAAATCGGATTTTTTTCCAATGCCCACCCATAGTTGCAGGTACTAGTGAAATCGGCCTAGCCTGTCACGAGTTAAAGACGAGCCAGGTTGATCCAACCTGTGCATACACATGGTGTAGTGCAGGCTCAGCCCGGTCTATAGTCCCAACCCGCACATGCCGATTTTGGCGGGTTGGCTAGCAAGCCGACCCGTGCTATTTTTTTATTTTTATAAAAAATTTGTAAATACTTAAAACCATCTTTATGTTATGAAGGTGACGGCTATTGAACCCGTAGCCCTATATTTATAGAAAAGTAATGTAATGGGTGGATACCCAATAGGCCCAATGGGCCCTATTCATAACACTTCCCCTTATCCAACCATCGTTGAATACTAACATATGTATACTGCAGGATCCATAGTGCTTATGAGTATCATAAGGGGTGGATACTACTAAATCCTAAGTTAGAGATAATTGCCTCGTTAAAACCTTTAGCTATGAAAAAGACGGTGGGAAAACCGAATAGCTTAGAAAAAAGCGTACAGTTTTCCATAACTTCCCCAGATTAGTGGAAGTATTTAGGGGTGGATTCTTCTGGATCGAGAGTTAATGAGCCGTTAAAACCTTTAGCTATGAAAAATCCAGTGGAAAAAACCAATAGCCATGGAAAAAGAGTACAGTTTTCCATAACTTCTCCCTGATTAGTGCAAGTATTTAGGGGTGGATACTTCTGGATCCAGAGTCAATGAGGTTGCCTCGTTAAAACCTTTAGCTATGGAAAACCTAGTGGGAAAAACCAATAGCCAAGGGAAAAGAATACAACACTCATATTACTCCCCCTGATCTGTACAAGCTACAGGCTTGCAGATCTCTTAGGCAACTAAACATCAAACTCTTACAGTATTTTGGGAATAAGTACAAACTACACGACATTGTCATCTATACAAGTATCGCTCATCTATACGCGTATCATTCATATATTGTAGCTACTGAATCTGAGGGAGCTCTTCTGAAGAGGAGTGGTCTGCAGACTCGGTAGGTAGCTCCACGTCTCTGACCCAGTTGTCACTGTGTCTATGAGGTACTGCAGGACCTGGCTATGCATAGTGTCACGCCCCGCTTCCCTAAAATGGAGGCGAGACGTGAAAAGGTCCGCACGAGAGTGGAGCTGTGAAGCTCCAAACCCGATAATCGTCAATAAAACAAAAGCAGGTCCCTGTAACCACAAACGGAACAACAATAATAACACAAGGAGAGACAGAAATAAAATTTTCATATCTCATAAAATGTCCAACAAGAAAATTAAGTTTGACATCCAGAAAAGCCACCAGGCTAAAAGAAAGAGTTTAAAAGGCCCAGAACAAGGCCAACAAAAGCAACAACGAACAAAGTATAGGTGCTACGCACCGACAACAAAATAGCAGTCCAAAACAAAAGGAAAGCTCAACGAAGACACTAGGACTGGTCCCCAGTGTCCACGTACTCCCCGTCAAACATAAGCTCGGGCTCGGCGTCAGCAAACACCTCGTCCTCAACAAGGTACTCAGGCTCAGGATCTAACATGTGTCACCCAAAAGAGTAAAGGGGCACATGTCAGCAAGTCTAAAAGACTTGGGCAAGGAAACTGAAAGTAAGACAACTAGAAACCTAGCAGTTTTAGTATGCATGACGTGGCAGTTATACATGAGTGCACAAGCAAGACATGGTGAACAATAAGTACAAGAGAACAATTATCGGGACAAGACAAGAGTAGCCAAGCTACTAACAATCTCAATCAATTCACGATTCACGTTTCACTGTTGTTTGTAGATGTTTACGCCTTACAGCTGAATGGTATAACATTCACGCTGATTGGCCGCTTAACACTACCCCAAACCCAGAGTTTACGCCTTACAACTGCAGTTGCTGATCAGGCAGACTCCCAGTTGAATGACCGCTTAACTCTTACCCCATCCCACACGTAAACAAGCCAGGGTTCCTGTACATGAGCCCAGTAAATGAGCCAGGGTTGCCCCGCACGGGAGCTTGTTTTCCTAGTTCACAATTCAATATCGAGCGTTGGGGTTAGCAACTCATTATGCTCTCTTCTGGTCACGAGCCAGGAAACACAAGTATTGTAGCGATGCTACGCAATCACGGGATCACTTAAAGAATGCAATGACATGACAATTAATTTGTGTACCGTTAATGGAATTTAAACATGTCATGGTAATTATGCAACATGATAAATGTCGGATCTAGCTTCGTTGTCAATCTAGTTCCTAAATTTGCACCTAGGCGAGTATCATTTCGTCGCCTAGCCTCTTTTACGCCTCCAACAAGCAAATGGCCTAAAACATGGCCTAAACCCTAAGTGGCAAGTTTCACTTGCCTAGCACCGGGGATGTCGATCACGAAGGTTCGTCTCGCGGATGCTAATCTACGGGGAAGTCGCTGGTATGGAGAACAATCATCAAAACAACAAGTAATTTCATTAGGGTTTCATAAAACATACGGGTTATGAAAACATCAAGAGATCGATTTCTTACCATGAGGAGGCGGAAGAAACACTCCGGAGAACCTATGGATCAGATCTGGAACGGATGGAGAAGTTTGGAGAACTAGGGTTTTTGGGTGATTTTGGGGATTTGATGGAGATTTGGGGAAGATGAGAGGTAGAATGTGTTGAGGGATGGTTTGGATGATGGATCTTGGGCTTGGGATGAAGGAATAAGGGTTTGAGGTAGAAGGGGCTCAATGGGAGAGAAACTAGGGTTTTTGGTCGAGTGGAGGAAGAAGAAATCGTTTGGGAGGGGTTTAAATAGGATGGGCTGGCGGCTGCCCAGAAATTAGGGTTTTAACACAGATTAGTCGGTCACAGAGCAACCACTGACCGACTAGTTTGGGAACTAGTCGGTCGGTTGACCAACGCAGACCGACTAAGTGTAAACAGTAACTCCTGTACAGAATTAGGGTTTAGATTTAGTCGGTCAAAGAACAACTGCTGACCGACTAGTTTAACATCTAGTCGATCGATGAACGTTCTTAGACCGACTAAGAGTGAACAGTATCGATACCAAAAATTAGATGATGTGTTAGTCGGTTAAAGAAGCATTGCCGACCGACTAGTTTGCAACCTAGTCGGTCAACCAACGTTCTTAGACCGACTAACGATAAACAGTAACTCCTGAGAAATTTAGAAAGCCAACTAGTCGTTTCAAGAAGGATTGCCGACTGACTGGATCGTCATCTAGTCGGTCGGTGCCCCTTCTTACACCGGCTAATAAGCACTAAAAGTTCCGATATGGAGCGCGGAGCTCCGAGATCGATTCCTAAGTCTCCTAGGCTTGATCTAACAATAAGATATGACCGATACGAAGCCCGTCACGAATGACTTGCGCCGAAATCGACGATTCTAAGAAAGAAGCTAGAAAACACGACGATACGATCGAAAATGAAAGTTACGGAGACGAAAACCACATATAAGGAGAAAATCCACCAAAACTTATAATATAATATAATAAATCCAGATACATGAAAACCAGTCGTTACATCCTCCCCAACTTAAGAAAAATTCCGTCCTCGGAATTTCCCAACACTCACGTGTCCGGGAACAAAAGTGGGAAACGCTCTCGCATCTCATCCTCATTCTCCCAAGTAGACTCTCCGAGCGAGCCGTATCGCCACATCACCCTCATAAGATTGACAATCTTGTTCCGAAGTGACTTCTGACGCCTGTCCAGAATCTGCACCGGATTCTGGTCATACGTCAAATCGGGGCGAACGGTAATCTCCGAGAAATCCACAGCATGAGATGGATCGCTAATGTATCGACGAAGCTGCGACACGTGGAAAACATTGTGAACTCCTTCCAAAGATGGCGGCAAGGCTAAGCGATAAGCTACCTCGCCAACCCTCTCCAAAATGTCAAACGGTCCAATGTATCGCGGGCTCAACTTCCCTCGCTTCCCAAAACGAATCACATCACGATTCGGGGAAATCTTCAAGAACACATGGTCGCCCGGCTGAAACTCCAAAGGACGCCGTTTAGCATCCGCCCAATGCTTAAAACGGTCCTGAGCAATTATCAACCTCTCCCGAATGTTCCTGACAATATCCACGGCTTCCACGATCATCTCAGGTCCCAACAACTCCCGATCACCAACGTCATCCCAACTTAATGGCGATCGACATTTCCTCCCATAAAGAGCGGCGAAAGGCGTCATGCTAATACTCTCCTGGAAGCTGTTGTTGTAAGAAAACTCTACCAGATGTAGATGGTCCTCCCACGAACCCTTGAAATCCAACATGCACGCCCTCAGCATGTCTTCCAAAATCTGAATCGCCCTCTCGGACTGGCCATCCGTCTGCGGATGGTACGCCGTGCTGAAAATCAGACGCGTACCCAAACTCTTTTGCAAACTCTGCCAGAACTGAGATGTGAACCTCGTGTCCCTGTCTGACACGATACTCACGGGGACTCCGTGAAGTCGCACAACCTCCTGCACGACTCACGTCACATCACTATCCAAACTAGGAAAAGGAAATAAAAACGGAGAGTAAAAGAATTTTACCTCCATATATCTCCTTGCTAGCGCCTCAGTGGACTGTCCCACTCGGAATGGAATAAAGTGCGCGGATTTGGTCAATTGATCTACGATCACCCAAATCGCGTCATTCTGCTTTGGACTCCGAGGTAGTCCAGTCACGAAATCCATAGTGATGTGTTGCCATTTCCACTCCGGAATCGGAAGCGGTTGTAGCAACCCGGCCGTACGCTGATGCTCTGCCTTCACTTGCTGACAAACCAAGCACTTGGCTACACTCCGAGCCACACTCCTCTTCATACCATGCCACCAATAATTCAGATGAAGATCCTGATACATCTTGGTGCCACCAGGATGCACAGAATACGGCGAACTGTGTGCCTCCACCATCAACTCCTCTTTAATATCTCCAGCTGGCACACACAACCTGGATCCAAACCTCAGCGAGCCATCCTCATGAATCAAAAAGTCAGTCCGCAGACCGGCTTCAACCTGCCCTCGAATCCTTACCAACCTCGGATCCTCAGCCTGGCCAGCCTTAATCCGATCCACGATCGTCGACTGTACCTGCATGTACATCAACGATGAAGCCTCCCCAGGAAGGACAATCTCCACTCCAGACTCGCAAAAATCCTGCTGCAATCTCCACTGCGAGGTCAAAATCATCACCGTTGGAAGCCTACTCAGCGCATCCGGAACCACATTCACCTTGCCAGGGTGATACTGCAAATCAATCTCATAATCCGCCATAAGCTCCAACCATCGTCGCTGTCACATGTTGAGCTCCTTCTGAGTAAAAATATACTTCAAGCTTTTGTGATCGGTGAAAATCTTCACTTTCTCACTCAGCAAGAAGTGCCTCCAAATCTTAAGAGCAAACACAACGGCAGCCAACTCCAAATCATGCGTCGGGTAATTCTTCTCATGAACCTTAAGCTGACGAGAAGCATACGCCACGACATGCCCGTGCTGATGCAACACACAACCGAGACCCTTGCCAGAAGCATCGCAAAAGATCTCAAATCCACCGCTGCGATCAGGCACAACAAGAATAGGGGCAGTCGTCAAACACTCTCTCAGAACACCAAAAGCACTCTCACATTCACCTGACCAAACAAAAGGTGCATCCTTCCGCGTCAACCTGGTCATCGGCTCAGCAATACGGGAAAAGTCCTTAATGAAACACCGATAGTAACCAGCAAGTCCAAGGAAACTCTGAATCTCAGATGCAGACGACGGAACAGGCCACTCTCTGATGGCCCTAATCTTCTCGGGATCCACTGAAATTCCATCTCCAGTCACCACATGCCCGAGGAAAGCAACTCTGTCCAGCCAAAACTCGCACTTCGAAAACTTAGCATACAAATGATGCTTCCTCAAAATCTCCAATACCGTCCTTAAGTGCGAGGCATGCTCTTCCTCCGACTTCGAATAGATCAGAATGTCGTCAATAAAGATAACGACAAACTTATAGAAAAAGTCGTAGAAAACCAGATTCATCAGATTCATGAAAACTGCGGGCATGTTAGTTACACCGAAAGGCATAACCACAAACTCGTAGTGTCCATACTTCGTCCTGAACGCTGTCTTCGGAACATCTCCCTTCTTCACCTTCAACTGATGGTAACCACTCCTCAAATCCAATTTAGAAAACACCCTCGAACCTCCAAGCTGATCAAAAATATCATCGATGCGAGGCAATGGGTATTTATTCTTAATGGTCACCGCATTCAACTTCCGATAGTCCACGCACATGCGACGCGAACCATCATTCTTCTTCACCAGCAGCACCGGTGCTCCCCACGGAGACACACTAGGGTTGATATAACCCTTCTGCAAAAGCTCATCCAGCTGCTTCCGCAATTCCTCCAACTCAGCGGGTGCCATACGATACGGCGCCTTCGAAATCGGCTGCGCCCCCGGAACAAGATCAATAGAAAATTATAGAGCTCGATCAGGTGGTAAACCAGACATCTCCTCAGGGAAGACGTCGCCAAAATCACGCACCACAGCTGGCCACTCCAGCTCCATCTGCAAAGCCACAACCTCCACCGGTCTGGCCCGAAATCTGACAGGACCAAGCGAACTGCTACCTCGACTGAACTCGAATACTGGATGTCCGGAAATCTCGAACACCACCTTCTTCCTCCTACAGTCAATCGTAGCATAGAAGCTCGCAAGCCAGTCCATCCCAAGAACTGCATCATAGTTGATGATGTCGTGGACAATGAAATCAGCGAAAAGCTCATGTCCACAGACCACCAACGAGCAAGAATTGCAACCACGATGCACCGAGACCACGCCATTCCTTGTAACGATGTTCCAACTCTTGGGAAGAGGGGACGTCGACAAGGAATGCCTCTCCACGAAGCTCCGAGAAATAATGCACATCGATGCACCAGAGTCAAAGAGGACTCGTGCAGGAAATGTGCACACCAAAACCACACCTAACAAGCAATTAACAATCAAACCCTAGTCTAGCAAACAACCATGTTCAAGCAAACAACATAATCTAACAATCAAACCAGCTAGGGAAGTAACAGCTAGATCGAGGATTACCTGCGATAACCTCATCCACAGCCTCGCTCTCCACAGCGGTCATCAGAAAAGCCTGCCTCCTTGGCGGAATAGCCTGCTGAAAAGCCTGACTCTGTGGAACAAGAGCCGCTCCACGTCCAGCAGGAACAGGCGCTCGCTGCTGCAACGGATGCGCTGCAACCGGTGCCCTCCGCAGCGGATTCACATGCCGACAATCCTTCGCGACATGAGAAGCATCACCACAAACCAGACACTGGCCCAAAAACTTCCTACACTGATCCTTGATGTGGCCAGGCTTGCCGCAGAAATGGCAAGTCTTCAGAATAGGCCCTCCTGGCCTCTTAAACTGAGCTGGCTGATTAGGCTTGAAACCAGGCCTAACCACCGCTCTGGCCTGCTCCATAGGCCTCTTCCCAGCACCAACAATAGACCCCCTCCTCTGACTCAGGTTCAGCTCATGCCTCCTCGCAGCGACCAGAACCTTCTGATAAGAGTCCAGATCGGAGGAAGACACAAAACTCTGGAGCTCCAAAGCAAGTCCCTGCAGGAACCTCTGAGCCCTCTCATCAGCATCCTGCACCATCTTCGGTGCGAACCGACTCAGCCTAGTGAACTCTTGGTGGTACAGGTCCACCGTCAAGCTCCCTTGCTTCAGATCAATGAAACGCTGCAGCATCTCCTTCTTAGCAGCCTTCGGAAAGAATTCCTCATCAAACCTGGACTTAAAGGTAGTCCAAGCTATCGGCTCCACCAGCATCTTCTCTTCCGCATCCCACCAGTTCCGAGCATTATCCTTGAGTTGCCTCTTCGCCAAATCAACCCATCCAGCCGGGGTGATCTTGGCCATCTTCGAGTTATCCTCTATATTCCGAATCCACTCATCGACAGCCAGAGGACCCTCAGACCCATCAAAATATGTGGGACCCATCTCCCGAAATTGCTTCGCTCCCGGCTCAGAGCGAGGGGCATCCGGAAGAGCCCGGGCAGCTCGAGCAAGTGGAGCATTCTGAACTTGCAGGAGCATGCCCTGCTGCACTTGCATCATCTGGAGCATCATCCGCATCATCTCTCCGTTGGTGGGTTCCCGCTCAGGCTCCTCATCATGAGGGAGCGCACCACTACCCCCACCACGGGTGAATTGCCTTCCTGCCATCTAGTGACACAGAAACGAAGCAGATTAGACTCATAGCTTATGACTCGGATGTCGAACTTAGTTTATTGGACATTCTAATATCATTATCGTCATTCCGATAATCGCAGTTACAGAAGAGGACCTGCATGGGCCACCAACAAAACCTGTCACGCACCGCTTCCCTAAAATGGAGGCGAGACGTGAAAAGGTCCGCACGAGAGTGGAGCTGTGAAGCCCGAAACCCGATAAGCGTCAATAAAACAAAAGCAGGTCCCTGTAACCACAAACGGAACAACAATAATAACACAAGGAGATACAGAAATAAAATTCTCATATCTCATAAAATGTCCAACAAGAAAATTAAGTTTGACATCCAGAAAAGCCACCAGGCTAAAAGAAAGAGTCTAAAAGGCCCAGAACAAGGCCAACAAAAGCAACAACGAACAAAGTATAGGTGCTATGCACCGACAACAAAATAGCAGTCCAAAACAAAAGGAAAGCTCAACGAAGACACTAGGACTGGTCCCCAGTGTCCATGTACTCCCCGTCAAACACAAGCTCGGGATCGGCGTCAGCAAACACCTCGTCCTCAATAAGGTACTCAGGCTCAGGATCTAACATGTGTCACCCAAAAGAGTAAAGGGGCACATGTCAGCAAGTCTAAAAGACTTGGGCAAGGAAACTGAAAGTAAGACAACTAGCAACCTAGCAGTTTTAGTATGCATGACGTGGCAGTTATACATGAGTGCACAAGCAAGACATGGTGAACAATAAGTACAAGAGAACAATTATCGGGACAAGACAAGAGTAGCCAAGCTACTAACAATCTCAATCAATTCACGATTCACGATTCACTGTTGTTTGTAGATGTTTACGCCTTACAGCTGAATGGTATAACATTCACGCTGATTGGCCGCTTAACACTACCCCAAACCCAGAGTTTACGCCTTACAACTGCAGTTGCTGATCAGGCAGACTCCCAGTTGAATGACCGCTTAACTCTTACCCCATCCCACATGTAAACAAGCCAGGGTTCCTGTACATGAGCCCAGTAAATGAGCCAGGGTTGCCCCGCACGGGAGCTTGTTTTCCTAGTTCACAATTCAATATCGAGCGTTGGGGTTAGCAACTCATTATGCTCGCTTCTGGTCACGAGCCAGGAAACACAAGTATTGTAGCGATGCTACGCAATCACGGGATCACTTAAAGAATGCAATGACATGAAAATTAATTTGCGTACCGTTAATGGAATTTAAACATGTCATGGTAATTGTGCAACATGATAAATGTCGGATCTAGCTTCGTTGTCAAGCTGGTTCCTAAATTTGCGCCTAGGCGAGTATCATTTCGTCGCCTAGCCTCTTTTACGCCTACAACAAGCAAATGGCCTAAAACATGGCCTAAACCCTAAGTGGCAAGTTTCACTTGCCTAGCACCGGGGATGACGATCACGAAGGTTCGTCTCGTGGATGCTAATCTACGGGGAAGTCGCTGTTATGGAGAACAATCATCAAAACAACAAGTAATTTCATTAGGGTTTCATAAAACATACGGGTTATGAAAACATCAAGAGATCGATTTCTTACCGTGAGGAGGCGGAAGAAACACTCCGGAGAACCTATGGATCAGATCTGGAACGGATGGAGAAGTTTGGAGAACTAGGGTTTTTGGATGATTTTGGGGATTTGATGGAGATTTGGGGAAGATGAGAGGTAGAATGTGTTGAGGGATGGTTTGGATGATGGATCTTGGGCTTGGGATGAAGGAATAATGGTTTAAGGTAGAAGGGGCTCAATGGGGGAGAAACTAGGGTTTTTGGTCGAGTGGAGGAAGAAGAAATCGTTTGGGAGGGGTTTAATTAGGATGGGCTAGCGGCTGCCCAGAAATTAGGGTTTTAACATAGATTAGTCGGTCACAGAGCAACCACTGACCGACTAGTTTGGGAACTAGTCGGTCGGTTGACCAACGCAGACCGACTAAGTGTAAACAGTAACTCCTGTACAGAATTAGGGTTTAGATTTAGTCGGTCAAAGAACAACTGCTGACCGACTAGTTTAACATCTAGTCGGTCGATGAACGTTCTTAGACCGACTAAGAGTGAACAGTATCGATACCAAAAATTAGATGATGTGTTAGTCGGTTAAAGAAGCATTACCGGCCGACTAGTTTGCAACCTAGTCAGTCAACCAACGTTCTTAGACCGACTAACGATAAACAGTAACTCCTGAGAAATTTAGAAAGCCAACTAGTCGGTTCAAGAAGGATTGCTGACCGACTGGATCGTCATCTAGTCGGTCGGTGCCCCTTCTTACACCGGCTAATAAGCACCAAAAGTTCCGATATGGAGCGCGGAGCTCCGGGATCGATTCCTAAGTCTCCTAGGCTTGATCTAACAATAAGATATGACCGATACGAAGCCCGTCACGAATGACTTGCGCCGAAATCGACGATTCTAAGAAAGAAGCTAGAAAACACGACGATACGATCGAAAATGAAAGTTACGGAGACGAAAACCACATATAAGGAGAAAATCCACCAAAACTTATAATATAATATAATAAATCCAGATACATGAAAACCAGTCGTTACACATACTCATGATTTTCTTCTTGGATGATAAGCCTATCATGATGATGGGCTTGATGTTGCCTTGGAAGAATGCTTTGCTGGTCTCCAGGAGTTGGTCGTTCCTTTGTTGTAGTCATCGCGATGATCTATAACATGTATCTGCAAAATGCATTTAATATGTAGGATGATCCTTGACCCTTAGAGGTAGCGCACAATCTACATATCTTTGGTCTAGTGGTGCGCTGCAGGCGATGCACTGTATCTGGCTAACAGATTTACTACCAATGCTCTCTAGAGTCGAGTGTAGTTGGACAGATAAAGGAGTGCACCTAAAACACTCAAGTAAGGCACTTCAGGACCTAGGATATCCTTCCCCTCTTCCAGCAAACGAAAGGGGACTAAATTTGCATTCATACAACCAATAAGTGTATTAGTGGATTGTAATTGTCCATGTTTCTTCATCAACTTCGGGTGTATGAAGTTTAATGTCACATGTTATTCATCTTCGGGATGATAATTTCATCTTCTGGATGATAATTCATCTTCAAGATGATGGTTTCATCTTCTGGATGATAATTCATCTTCTAGAGTAATCCATCTTCTGGATGATGGTTTTATCTTCAGGATGATAATTTAATCTTCTGGATGAGAATTCATCTTTTGGATGATTATTTAATCTTCTGGATGATAATTTTAACTTCTGGATGATAATTTCATAGGATAAATATCCCAAAAATCTATTCAGGCAAATAAGGAGGAAATCCGTAAGGATATGTAGTCACATCATCCATAGCAACATAGTCCAAAATTTCCTTTGCCAATAGCATGGTTTTCGCAACTATGACCAGGGAGCCTGATGCATTAGTTTATATAATTTTGTAAGTGAGTCAAGCTCATCTTACTTGATTATTTCATGGTTTCAGCGAAATAAACCTCTAAGCTATAACGTATTGCTCACTAATAAAAAAATGGCTTTTGCCAACGTTTTTATGCCAACGTTTTAAAGAAACGTTGGCAAATGTCTATTAGTATTTCGAAATTTACCAGCGTTTATAAGAACGCCGGCAAATGCTAAACTTTTACCAGCGTTCATAAGAATGTTGGTAAATGTTGGGGTTTTCCCTACGCTTTCCGAAAAACGCAGGCAAATGCTGGACTTTTCCCGACTCTTTTTTAAAACGTTGGGAAATGCTGAACATTTACCAACGCTTTCCTAAAACGCAGGCAAATGCTGGACTTTTCCTGACGTTTTTTTAAAACGTTGGAACATGCTGGACTTTTGCTAGCGCTTTCCAAAAAAACAACGGTAAATGCGGGACTTTTTCCGACGCTTATTTAAAACGTTGGGAAATGCTAGACTTTTGCTAGCGCTTTCCGAAAAACGCTAGCAATTGTCGAGCTTTTCCCGGCGTTTTTTGGAAAACGTTGGGAAATGCTGTAAATTTATAATGGCAAACTTGTAAATAAATGTAAATAAATGTAAATAAATGATATCTCTTTGTTACACGTTGGCAAAAAGAAAAGTGAGGATTGTTGCGATGGCGATGGTCGTAGGTGAGGTAAGCGACGTCGATGGTGGCTGGGCGGTTGGAGAAGGCGTCTTGTCTTGGACCTGCATCACTTGGCGTGCCATCTCCGGGGTTGAGACGTCGAATGCACGGACGAAACAGAGCTGCATGTAGAAGAGACTGCCGTATTGTTGCGCAAGCCTTGCCAGGGTGCTGTGGGTGAGCTGGTCTATCATGTTCATGTTGCCGACGATGGGGGAGGGGGCGAGGCCCCGGAGGAAATGGGAGCTTCCACCGTCTCCGTAGTGATACGATGAACAAGAAGATCACAGTGGCGAAAAATAGCAGAAAGAATTGCATGGGCGGTTGATCTTCAACATGCTGCAAACCTCGGGATATGTAATTAGCTAATTATTTATATTACTAGCAATAAAGCTAGATAATTAAACTGTTGAATATAGAATTTAGCTTGAGTTACGTACATCGCTTTAATTTACACATTTACATACATAAATTGCTTTGTTGTGACTAATTGTGAGGGTGGCTCCATGTATACATACAAACAGCCAGCTGCCAACAAATTGAACACCCATAAGGAAAGAGATCACTAATAATTATTGATATTACTATTTTATATCTATATTATTTAATTAAACCTGTGTTTCATACCGAAAATTTCAATACGGGGGAAGTCCCGAAATTTCCCCAAAATTTTCTTCCCCAAAATTTACCGCGAAAATGTAAACCCCCCGCCTCTCCCCGCGAAACCTCTGCCCTAGGTCGCAATAATCCCTCCCCTCCTGTGCAAAACAACTGCCCCCTTTGTTTTCCTATAGCTAGGTCACGATAATCCCATCCCGACTAAGTTTGCCGCCGCTCCTTCATCTCCCGTGCTCTCGCCTATTCCCAATCAGTCGACGAGCCCCCCGACACGTCGACGACCAACAGTTCCACAATCCGTCGCCTCTTCCCAATCAATCGACGAGCCCCACGATCTGTCGCCTCTTCTCAATATCTCCTTCTACATCCAACAATCGCCAGCCACCAGCCCTAAACCCTCACCCGTGAGTCACCACACCCTTTCTATCTCTTACTCTCTTTCTGATTTGGGTTGGGTCTTCCCCGAATTGATTTGATTTTGTTGGGATGATTTATTTTGTTCTGTTTCGTAGATTTGAAGGCAAAGCAATTGAAGGGAAAGGTAGCGGTCGAATTGATTGTCGTCAAGAAAACGCCGAGAAAACATTTAGCAACGCCCTCTTTTCCCAACGTTTTTGCAGCGTTTGGTAAAACGCTGGGAAAACATTTGCCAACGCTTCAAAAACGCTGGGAAATGGTAAAAAAACGTTGGCAAAAGCCATTTTTTAGTAGTGGCTTATAGCTACGATTTTATTTATTTATGTTTATGTTTATACGTTAGCCCACATGTTTGATATTTTTCGATATCAGGACTTCAGGTCCAAACACTTCACATTTCATAAGTGAGTCTACCTCAACTTATTATTTTCTCGTTCCACATTATTGACCAATCTCTACGTTTGCTTTAGGAAACGGAGTGTGGAACGATATTTATCATTTAAATGGTAAAATGAAATGTGAGTAATTGTCGACAAGTGTGTGTTTTTATCTAAATACCTCCCCCTGTACGTACATTATTCAATAAAATTTCAATTATTCTAGATTCATCTCTTCTAGAGGTTCTGGAAAGGGAGAGGATATGGAGATGAGCTCACTTTCCTGTGGTGGTATTGCTTTAGGGTCTCCCAGAGTTATTTCTCGCTTTGGAGCCTCGTGGTATGTCCTCTCATCCATTGAGGACATCCACTTCTGCTACTGGTGGATTGCTTTCATTATATTTGGTATGTCAATCCTAGCTGGATTTTTAGCAGCAGAGATGTGAATTTGATAATATTTATATTGTCAGTAACTATGTCTGATAACTGTTTAACAGTTTCCTAAGTGTGGATCTTCAGGATCTTATCGCAATTCATAATAATCAGATCATAGGTATTAATGTTTGAAATGGTCAAATTGAGCTTCAGGCTTATGGATGATTATAATATTTCTATTGAACCTTATACTGGGAAATTAAAGATGTCTGAAGTGCAAGATCTTCAAGATCTCATCGAATCTTTAAAAGAGGGTCCATCAATGCATATCTTAGGATAAGTGAATTTAAATGCTTCCCTTGTTTGGAGTGCATTTTGTTGGATCTGGATATAAGCCTAGGGGGTGAATAGGTTTATAAAAAGTTCTCGTGCAACCTACGAAAAATCACACGTAGTTAATAATCACAAGCAGGGTAAATATGAAGCAATCACAGAATACGCGTAGATATACCCTGGTTCGGTCGTTCCACGACCTACTCTAGCCCCCAAGCAAATACTAGCATTAATATGTTCCTTTTGTATAACACAATGGGTCATGAGCTCCCTGCCCCCCACCTAGAACGTACCACACTCCCCGAGTGCAGAACACTACTAATCTAGTAAATGCTCTATATTGACAAGTCCCACTTGTCAAGACCCTCTTGTCTAGTCCCAGACTACACTACTAAAAAAATGGCTTTTGCCAACGTTTTTATGCCAACGTTTTAAAGAAACGTTGGCAAATGTCTATTGGTATTTCGACATTTACCGACGTTTATTAAAACGCTGGCAAATGCTAGACTTTTACCAGCGTTTATAAGAACGTTGGAAAATACTGGGCTTTTCCCGACGCTTTCCGAAAAACGTCGACAAATGCTGGAATTTTCCCGACGCTTTTTTAGAATGTTGGGAAATGCTGGACTTTTGCCAGTGCTTTCTGAAAAACGCAGGCAAATGCTGGACCTTTCCCGACGCTTTTTTAAAACGTTGTGACATGCTGGACTTTTACAAGCGCTTTCCAAAAAACGCCGGCAAACGCTGGAGTTTTACGGACGCTTTTTTAAAACGTCGACAACTAATGGACTTTTCCCGACGCTTTCTAAAAAAAGCCGGCAAATACTGGACCTATCCTAACGTCTTAATGTAAACGTTGGTAAATTTAGTAAGGAGGAAAAGGTTTTAGTGGCAGTCTTGTAAATATTTAATGTCCAACCTGTAAATAAATGCATGTCAACAAGCCTGTGCGGCATGCTTGTAAATATTTTTTTATTACATAATGAAAATTAACTATGGCTCATTATGTAAATATTTTTAATTACATAACGTAAATTTTTAATGGACATTTCAACACATTGACCCCAAAATTTCTCGCGGCAACGAAAATCCGCACCTCCTACCAACAAAAAAATTTCCCCGAAACCCTATTTGCCACCGCGCTGAAGAAAGGGGCACGGCTACGAAATTTTTTGCCGTCCCCCCCAATTCTCTGTCTTCTCAAATTTTTTGCCGCGGTACTCCCCCCCAATATTTTTCCCCCATTGCCGCGGGGCTGAAGAAAACACCAATTGATCTTGTTATTTTTTACGGAGAACAAACAGATCTCCAAAAATTGAGTATTTGCACCCACCCAACAGCAAACAAAGCGCCAACCCAGCAGCGAACAAAGCGTCGCTGAACGTCGTCGTCGTCGGAGAAGTGGATCAGGCCGTCGTCGGAAAACCCTACTTCATCCCCAATTATCTATCGATCGGAATCAGGGATTGAGGGATTCAGGAGTGCTGAATCTCCCAGTTACTAGAAAGTTCTCCAGTCGATTGATCTCGATATCGCATCGGTCTTCTGTCAATCAAAACGTAAGGTTTCCAGGCTTCTATTGAATTTTTGAACATGTACGTATCTTTAGTTTAATTTCTAACCTCTGACAATCTTTGCACAAATAAAGGGATTAAAGACAGAGCATCACCCATCTCCATCAACACCGTAATTTTTTCTACTCCATTATCATCTTATTCTCTAAATACCAGCATTTTTAGTTCGAAACATCAGTTTTTCATATTGAAGGATCTTTATAATTGCTTCAAATCGTTGATATTAGATTTTTTGTTTTGTCATTTCTATGGGAAAAGCTATTGTTTAAATACATTGTTCCATTGTTCTCAAATATGAGTCAATTTCTTGAGCAAGTGAGCAAATAGCAGTGTGATCTGTTAAATGAAATGTCTTATCCTAGAATATTGTTAGTATTATATTTGCTGATATAATTCCTAGAATATTGCTAGTATTATATTTGCTTGTATAATTCCTAGAATATTGTTAGTATTTTATTTGCAAATAGCAGAATTATGCTATGGTTAAGATATAGACATGAGTGTCGCATTCGAACCCAGACATTAGATGACATACACTGCAACTATCCAGACTTTGGACACGTGGTTGCCCTGGAGATTTGCATATTTCTTCCATATACGCGTATTGTTGACGCATGTAGATGTATATATTGGGTTTATATACATGACCCCTTTATGCATGACGTTCTTCCTCACAATAGTGATGCAATATCGTTATATTTCATTAATAGGTGTGTACATCCTATCCTTGGGTCATACTCCCAGTCATAAAGGAATGATATTAAAAAATTGAGAATACAAAAAGTAAACTCAAAAAGAAACCCTCTAATACATTTAGAAATTCCAAAAAAAAATCACACCCAACAAGGTTCACACAAGAACCTCAGGAAAAAAATATATAAAACACCACAAAGCATAATACAACATCAAGCTGAACACAAAATCATATGAACAAAAATCAAGACAGAAGCAAGCTTAGATAACCATCAATCCAAAAGAATAGCATCATTGACATCCGTAGTCCTATCTCATAGAGGCATCACATAGAAGGCATACATACGTCGATCAGAATCTTCTTACGGTAGAGTGCATAGCAGAGTCCTCCGACCTATCAACAGCTCGACGTTCCTCTTCCACCTCATCAAGCACTTCCCCTGCATCAGCAACAGCAGCATATTGGCATCCAGCTCCAATAGCTCAAATACTTTCCCAATAAGCAATTCCTTCCAAAAAAATTGTCTTCCAGCAACACATTTTGGCCCTACGGTTCTTAGAAATATGAGTAAGCTTATATGGCCAATTTTTTACCCAAAAAAATACTAGTGAACTACTAAACTTCAAGAACGTCTCAATAAAGAGAATTCCAAAAGTTAAGTAAACAATTAAATTCTTAGCAAAACTTTTAAGGAGGTAGTAAAAATAATACGCTGCACTTAGAAGGACTCATATGAAAAATAGAAGCATTTTAAGGCTATAGGTCATTGAAATAAATATTTACAGAGAATGCTAAACAAGCAGAGAGAAACGAAAATTTGAGACGATACAGGTAGAGCGCATATGCAGTTCCAATATTGAAAAAGAACAAAGAGTAAGCGAGGAAAATTTAATGTATAGTTTTTTTAATTCTTTAGAACCAGATTTTCTGAAAATATTTCTTTTTCTTCTTTGTTTGTTCTCGAAGGGGAAAAGGGGGTCTGAGACTTGGCCATGACATTGCATATATGTGTATATAAGCAGCACAAAATACCTAGAGCAGAAGCCAAGAAAGAAAGAACAATATCTCGATGTAAAAATCACATAGAAAGTGGAAGCATTATTTTGCATGCAGACACCTTTATCATGATTTTAGTCTTTTAAATATCTTAATGTCGTGAAACTTCTACTTTGGCAGAACACTACACAGAATTACTTACTTCAAATTTCTGTGTATATGATAAATGATGTTTTTTAGGTTGAACTCTCCAAGCACATCTGCCATTACACTTGAAGTTTTAGGCCATCGGTTGCAAATATCCCAGGTAAATATCTTAGTGTAAAGGGATGACACTTGTTGGTGCACATATTGTAAAATTTTACTTGCTATGGTTCAACAAGCTTCGTCTGCTTATCTCCAAATTTTTAATTTGCTAATGACTAATGCCTTCTAAATATTCTAATGTTGCGAAAAGTTTATGAAGAACTTTAACAGTATGCTTACTGATTTATTGGAATTACACTAACCAGTAAGAAGTTTATGCAGTCAGACTGGACCAATAGCCTGAGCATACCAATTTTTGTTGTTAATTGTGATCAGTTGTTTAGTTAACTTGTCATAGATGGAATAATGCAACAATGACTTCGTTCAACTCATGGATACAATTGTGAACATAATGATAATTTCTTTAATAGGCTGTAATCTATTAACTGCAATTGTCTCATCCCTTGGAGTTGTCTTGCAAAAACTCTGTAAACCCCTCAATATGCTTATTTGTATCCAACTTTTTCCCTTTTCTCCCCATTCGCTTCCAAAACCTTTATTCATATGTATACCATCTTATCAAGGAGCTTTGATGTCCATTCTGACATCCAAAAGACAGCATATTTCCTACATATCACCTTATGAACTAACTAAATAATTAATTATCATATTTTTTAAAATTAATCAGTAAAATGGTTTAAGTAGAAGTTGTCTTGCTACCTATACAGGGTATATAACATTGTGCAAGACATAGATCTTGCAGTATGTCTTGCACGGAGAAGCCTTCTTATATGCCTTTGGTTTGAGCAGTAACTATAATTTATTTGGGCTCAGCTTGAGTTGAAGGTGAGGAAAGTTACCAATAGGCATTCCAAATAATTTGAAGACAATCATGAAGATTGATACTGATTGATTCATGTGATGTGATTCCAATTGTTGCTAGTTTCAGTCTATGCCTTGTCCATATCATTGCTGATAACATGCTTTGGTTGAGATGTGGGCTTTGGTTTGTTGTTGGGTGCTGCAATTCAGTCGAACAGAGAATATTGATAGCTAAGTGATCATGATAATGTTGTATGTATTCATCTCACCAATGATGTTATAGTATTCATGAAAATTCAAGTTGAGCCATTAACTTCAGCCCAGGTGCCTTTCATCGCTACTGCAGTTGTAATATATCTTACAAGGTTATCAATTTTTCTTCAGAAGTTTGTCTATTTATGTCTATAGGATTGAGAAATATGCTTACTACTGGTAATTTTTTTAATCAAATCAATACTTGCACAAGTCTCCTGTCCATAAATAAAGAAGTGACTCCGGAGAAATATAGTAATCCCAAATTTTCCCAGTTATTGTCTAGATGAGATCATTTGCTAAACTACTGCTAGTTTTAAACTCTTTATATGAATCTTTTCTGAAACCAAAGTCTATTTGCTGAACAATTTTTCACCTTTCTTTTATAGAGAGAATTTTTATATTTTAATGTAAGTACATGTGTAGCATCTCGACATTCAATCTTTATATTCTTCCTGCCACATTTGTTATTAATATACTCAACTACTGTTTATATATAGCTTATAGCATATACAACAATTCAATCAGCTTATATATAGCATATACATCATAGATCAGCTTATAACATATACATCACAATTTCTGCTTATAGAATATATGTGCACAATTTTTGCCTGAAGCGCAATAAGTAAAATGTGATGAACAGACACCCCATATCATTGCTTCGTCTTCTGCTTTGACCATGTAAACCACCTCTTCCTTGGCCTCTTCCCACATGCTTCCTTGGCCTCTCTTTATCGTGTGACTAGTTATTTCTTACACCGAAGATTTTATTGATGGGAAGAATTAACACTTATATATTGTAATTTAATTCAGAATGTGATATATTTATATAATTTACTGCCACTTAACTATAATATTGTCTCCCTTCTACTGGTCTAATTACTTCAATTTAGTTAGTTTACTTTTAAGAATTTTTCCTTATACCATACCCTTTTGTTCTTTGTAGGAAATGCCTTGCTGATGGAAATCTATTGTAAGTACCCTTGATCTTATCAGATAGTTTCTTTAGTTCGTGATATATATGTTTACCATGGGTTACCTCTGGTTGGTCATTTTCATGACTAATTACGTCAAGCATGTATTTCTATGGTTTAACATTTTTTTCTCTGCAACATTTTGTGTTGTTCTAAGGAAAACCTGAAACGAATTCAACAATGATGTATTTTGTTTGCTAAGTTCACTTTGGAGCAGTTTCACATTGTATAGAAGTGTCTTCCAAATTATATGTGCTGTGCTATCCAATGTAATGAAGCAAGATATTGGATTCAATATTGGCTTCTTTGTTCAATAAAGTTACACATAGAATTATATGTTGAACTGTTGTGCTATCCTATGTAATGCTTTCTAACAAGATTCAGTTAATTGGTGCTTACCTTTTACCCCCTTCCTCTCTTGTTCTTGCAATTTTAAACAAGATTTGAAAATGTAAGCTGTTTTGATGACACTAAGATTTGAAACCATCTCAAGCTGATGAAGCCAACTCGTGTTTTACTCATTTGTTAGATGGTAATTTAGAAACAGGGATTGCTACCTCAATTTTCATGGTGCAGAATAGCTTCCAATTAGTTCTGTTTTCCTTACCCTCCATGTGCCATTTGAAATCTGTGAGTAAAGCTTCAAACTTCTGCCTGACAAATTCTTTGGTGTGGTCCTGTTCATGTTTACTTCATTTTCCATATTCTTTGGGCAATAAATTTTCTTTATCATGTTTTACACTCTCCGCGGAATCTTGCTGGGCAATAAGGATAAATTCTCTTTGGGCAATAAGTCTATCATTAGTGGGGTTGAGTATTTCATAGTATTTTGTGTTCTACAAGGAAGAATATTGTGGTTCAGTTGAAAACTTATCCTTTATGTTCTAGTTATGCTATTTAGTCCTGCTGATACTGTAGTTTTATCTCCATGTGTTTTTATAACATTTACAAGTAGCATAT
Source organism: Scilla litardierei (assembly GCA_030789695.1). Taxonomy (NCBI): domain Eukaryota; kingdom Viridiplantae; phylum Streptophyta; class Magnoliopsida; order Asparagales; family Asparagaceae; genus Scilla; species Scilla litardierei. The sequence continues at coordinate 125,198,646 of CM061140.1, read as the reverse complement.
GGTCTTTTTTCTGGAACAATGAATTATTTTTGGTGTAATTATTCTCATAGGCGCTAAAAGTTGGCCATTATCTGGTATCAAACTTTGGGAAGGTGCTTGCTCTAAAATTTCTGGACCTAAAACATAAAATTGATGTTAGTTGCATTAAAATCTGCATATAATTACGGACCAATTTTGAAAGGAATATTGTGTTTTGCCATATAATATACCAGTTGACTATAAGAAGGCAATCCAAATTTATAAAGAAATAAATATTTTTTAATATTTAGTATTTTACACATGCTATGCCTATGCAGGTAGAAGCTGAGAAGAACAAAAAAGATGAAAAAAGGAAACGTGAAAAGAAGGATTGTGGTCATTGCCAGTATAAGGACTTTGAGCCAAATACTTGGAGCGAAGACAAATATTGCGATCTTTGCTTTCTTTTCGAAAACTTCGGCTTTGCATTGTAAATCAAGGATTGTGCTCTACTCAACATAGTTGTCCTGTAATTGTTGATGTTTTTAGACGCATTTAAACTTTTTAACTCTTACGTGTTCCTCAACGTGTTGGTGAGGAGAATGAGAAATTACATTTATTTTGTTCTATTGTTATTTCATTTATTCATGTGGAATTACACGAAGAAACTAAGTTGTTGCATGTGTGAGCGCTTAACTCTTTGAATTCTGCGTTTAGGAAACATAATAGTGACATTTTATTAAAATATATTTGTATTTAATTTGTACCCAACACATTTTCCAACGTTTCAAGAAAACGACGGGAATGTCTTGGGCATTTCCCAACGTTTCAAGAAAACGCATGGGAATGTCTTAGGAATTTCCCAACGTTTCAAGCAAACGTCGGAGAATGTCTTGGGCATTTTCCAATGTTTCAAGCAAACGTCGGGCAATGTCTTGGGCATTTTCCAACGTTTCAGGCAAATTCTGGGGAATGTCTTGGGCATTTTCCAACGTTTCAGGAAAACGCCGGGGAATGTCTTGGGCATTTTCCAACGGTTCAAGCAAACGCTGGGAAATGTCTTGGCATTTTCCAACGTTTTAAGAAAACGCTGGGGAATGTCTTGGGCATTTCCCAACGTTTCAAACAAACACCGGGAAATGTCTTGACATTTCCAAACGTTTCAAGAAAACGCTGGCAAAAGTGGGTATTTCCCAACGTTTCATCAAAACGTTGGGAAAGCATTTAGCAACGCCCACTTTTCCCAACGTCTTTGCAGCGTTTGATAAAACGCTGGGAAAACATTTGCCAGCGCTTCAAAAACGTTGGGAAATGTAAAAATAAACGCTGGCAAAAGTCCTTTTTTTAGTAGTGCTAAACAAGTCCCAAAAGAACACAAAAGTGTTAAAGTTTCCCCTACAGAGATATACACACAATCACAAATATAATGGCAAAGAATAGGGTTCAGAAATGCTCAGATTGTGATGATGTGTCGTCTCTGTCGTTCAGCACGATGTCAGCTTCCGTCTGGTGCAAACGGTGTCTTGATCTGACTATTGGATATCAATCTGTGGCTTGAATAGCACTCCGGTCTGTGTGTAAAGAAATCCCAGTGCAAATCAATTATAACTCGGCCTGTGCGCAAAGTAACCCCTTTAAGTTCCAATCCACGTTAGCTCGTTTCCATGGAAGCACGTTAGCTTCTCTTCGTTCACTGCTCGAAAATATATTTGCATGGGCTTCGACTTCTCCGACGACCCTCTTCGGCGTGCGGCACTTCAACGGCAGCGGCTAACCCCGGTGGCGACCCGACTCCAGCAGCGACAGCTCGACGGCGTGCTTCGACTTCTCTGACTTCGGCGATAGAGTTTTGAGCGGTGGCAATGTGAAGCTTCGATGGCAATGGGCTCGACTCAGCAACACCACTTCGATGGCAACAACTCAGACACGAAGGCAGCAGCACGTGTCTTCGATCATCGGCGAGGATGATGATAGCGAACGGCAGCACGGATGCTGTTCTCGACGACAACAACAAAGAACTCCGGCGGCGACTTCTTCTGCGTTCACGGTGGCAGCACGGAATTGATAACGCAATGGCAGCTTGAAGAAGACGATTGGCAATAGGAACTCCACACGACAAGGAGGACCTTTGTCTCGACCGCTAAGAGAAGTTGGTAGCTTGATTCTGTGTGTCGTCTTCAATGAGACCTCACGGCATGCTATTGGCTCCTTCTTTGCGTGAGTAGGTAGACCCCTTGTAGATGCTCAGATGAAAGAGCTTGACAAAGATGATGATGATCAATGGGGGTTTGAAGCTTTGACCTTGGAGAAGTCTTGCGGCAATGGCAACTTGAAGGGCTTGAAGAACTTGGAGCTTGGTGCGGGTTGAAGAAGGGATAGATGTTAAGGTTTTTTCCGTAATATATTCTTAAGGATTTGCGTGGTCGGCCCCTTCTTTGTATTTGGGCGCACTCTTTTCTTTTGGAGTTACCGCAACAGCTTGTTCTGTAGATGCACGTTTATATAGGGTAGCCTAGGGGAAGATTGCGGCAAGGGGAGAAACCCTAGGGTAGGCTTGCGGCTAAAGATGATGTATGACAAGAGGATATGATGAGAATGAAATCCTAGATTGATTTGACTCAATCACTAATCGAAGCCAATTGAATTTGAATATTGATATGAGAAAGAATTGAATTGGGATTTGATTAGGTGTTTGAATAGGAAGTGGGTAGAAACAAATCCTTCTAATTGATTTGATCAAATCCCTCTTGAACTCAACTTGGCCTCCATCTCATCCCATATTGGACCAAGTCCAATTTTCTTTGTGTATGGCACTTTAACCAGGTCCACTTGCTATGTGAATATCAATTCCTCCAAAAATTGACTAAGTCATCTCCTTGAAGAATTGTCGCTTCGCCATTCCTGTAACACACTTAGCACACACGTTAAAGACTTCTCATGTGTTTGTCATCATCAAACTAGAATTCTAGATCGTTGCATCTAACAATCTCCCCCTTTTGATGATGACAAACCAATGAAAGATTTGCAATGTAAGTATTCGAGTGTGAAGTGTGATGGAGAGTGTATGCAACAGTTTATAACAACTAAGTGCAACATAGAAGCATGCAACAATGATATGCAAACATACAAGCATGATCCCCCTATTTTGATGCTCCCCCTTGAACATGTATTCACGTATTTTAATGCTCCCCCTCGAACCAATAAACATGTATTTCCATGAGCACAAAATACTAGATACCGAATAGTACACATAATACACAATACCACAAATACCAATAGTGCACAAATCTTTCCAACTTTTCTCCCCCCTTTGTTATCATCAAAAGCGTATCAATGAAGGCAATCAAATATCACATGCAAAAATAAAGTATTATAAATTATAACTAGCACTTGCATGTCATTTTTCATAGAGTAGGCAATTCAAGTTCAATGAAAATTGCAATTTAGACTTCAACACCATTGTGTAAGTGTGATAATTAAACATTGAAGTACAAAGGGAGATTCAATCAAGAACATCAACCAAAACCTGTTACGAGGTGGAACTCGCGTACAATGAATTTTTATTATGGGGAACCAAGGGCACGATGGTTATGTGGAGAAGAAGGTTTAGGTAGGCTGTTTTACAAGTGATTAGTGGGGTGAAGAAGTCGGACCCGTCGCCGGTGATGCTCACGGGGTCGAATCTCGCCGGATGCAGCTGAGGAAGGTTGGACGGCAGGGGGCTGAAGCTGACTCCGGTCAAGGGGCGAGCTATCCTGCAGCACGAACAACTCGTCAGAAGGGCAGGGTTGGGGTTCAACCCTTAGCCCCTCCGATGCCTAAGTCAGTAATAGGGCTTAAAATGGGGGCTGGACACGCCGGTCGGACTAACGGTGTGTCCGCCGCGCGTGACGAGCTATAGGTGGGAGAACAAAGATATGGAAGACCTTTGCTCTCGTGTGTGAATAATAGAATGAGAGAGAATTCTCCAACCCCCTCTCCGTAAGAGGAGAGGGGGGTATTTATACCTGACGGGTGATGACTAGGCGGAGCCGACCTGGCATGCTGACTGGACGTGCTGTGCTGGCTCGGTTGTCAGCGGAAACTCCAGGTAAGGCCGTCGGGAACTGGGTTGCCTGACCTGCTTTCGTCAGGCGGCGCGACGGCCAGGGGGTGCTTTTGTCGGGGTGTCGGAGCCGAAAGCATTGACTGTCAGGTGGCTCAGCTGCCAGGGGGCGCTTTGTCAGTCGGTCGGGTGACGTATGTGTCAGTCGTGTCCTTATCCTGGGTTGTTTGTCGTTAGCGACGAACTAAAGGTCGGGCTGTGTCACTTTAGGCGCCACGGTTCGTGGGAATCGGGCGGGTCGTCCCGATCGGGGGTTGTCCGGCCTGGCCGCGCCCCCGATCGGTCATGGGCTATGGTCCGCCGGTACGGAAGGGTACGTCCGCGCCCGTCAATAGGCCTGGCCTAGCTACCCAAGCGTCCCCCAGCGCGCTACCCCCGGTGGGTCGGGCGGCGGTGGTTGCTCGCCTCGGCCGGTTTGGGGAACGCCGCAAGGCGCGCCCATCTCCATATTGCCCCGGGTTTTCGGGGCGGCGGCCCTTTTGTGGAATGGTGAGTTAATGGGGTGTGTTAGCGGATCCGGGCGGGAGTTGGATTCTTACGATCTTTAGGTCGTAACAAAACCAATCCACATTTTCCAATTAACATGAATATCAACTAGGATTGATTTTTCCCACCTCATTAAAAATGAGTTCAAGGTACCAAAACCCAAAAACATAGTCTCTAAGGACTCTTAGAAGTGGGGGTGGCATTGCTTGACGAGTAAAATACACCAACGCTAAAGATTACCCAAAAAGCTTACGTTGGATACTCGTGGGTATTGTACTTGCCTGAATTATATCCAGTTTATATATGGAGCAATATTCATATCTTTTTCATTTTTGTAGTATTAACACCAATTATTTTTAGCTCAATTTTTATTCATGGCAATATACATCGTATCCCTTAGATTATTCAGTTATTATCATCCTACATTCACTTTCCAATATTAATAAAAAGAATCTCCGAATGTACAACAAGTTTAATGTACGTGGAAGTGAGCATGTAGGTGTAGAAATCAAATTATTCATTTCATGGAATATGTCATGGCTACTAAATAAAGTCTAACATGCGCATGTAGCTATAACAATAATACAATAATTTCTACAAGGATATGAATGGTCATACAATAATACCACTTATGATGATTCATAAAGAGGTATTCATTAAGCACCAAATTTTTTTTGTTTTTTGATTTTCAATTTTTTTTAATATAATGAACTTAAAACGAAAAAACTAAGGCCAAACACATAAGCACACAAACAAGAAATAAATGAAGCACACACAAAATCTATGAAGGTATGCAATGAATGCAAAGATGGAAATAAAATATACCTTCGCGTCGCCATTTGAATAAGGAGCTAAAAATGAGACTTTCAATTCATTGCTCCTCGCCAAATCTCCATCTCACCTACATGAACGGTGTCATGTGTGACCTTGGAATCCAACAAGGTCCGCTAGTGTTAGTCATCAAAGTTTTAGGAACCCACACTTGTTTGAACTTTATGTTTGTGTTCCTAAACTTACAATAATAGGATGTTTGACCAACACTATTGATTTCAGGATAATATTACATTATTTCCCCTTTATTGGACCACAATTTGTGCATACGTAAGTGCTAAAATAGCTCTAGTATGGTTATATTCAGAAAATCATATAATATTAGAGCCTAATCTCATAGTTTGCACAATTATTAATTTTTGTGAACTAATTTGTCCTTCTTTATATTTTTCAGGACTAGAGCTCGAGCCCACGATTCCAACGGCTGTTCATTCATATTTTTCAGAGCTCGGGAGATTTTTCTACAATTTTTGGAAGCAAATCAGTTCAAAGAAAAAGATAGAAATTAAAAAAAAGAAATTTTAAAAAATAAAAAACCCACGGGCCGGCCCGCTTGGCCGACCCGCCTGCCCATTGGCCGCTTAACACAGAAAAAAATAAAAAAAAGAGGACTCAACGGGCCGGCCCATTGGCCGGCCCACCTGTTCGAACGCATTTGCGCCCCAGCGGAGCGGGAAAAAAAAGCACCGCTCTCTTGAGCGAGGCGACGGCCGCGGGTCGGGCGGCTTAGCTGACCCGACCCGCCTTACTCCCAGAAGAAGTGCGCGCGGATGCGAAAATGGGCACAGATCCAACCCATTTGCAAGAAACAGACCCGTTAAGAAGTTCAAAGGCCATTTTGAAGCTGTTTTGTGCGATTTTTGAAGCAATTTATGAACCGTTTGTTGCCCCTTCACCTTCTAATTCATGGGCAAGTTGATGGCAGCCATAAAGCCCCACTATCCATTGATTCATTGGAGTTATTTATATTGATTATGGGGAAGATGACGAGCCAAACACATTAAACCCCATGAAGAGTGTAAAGCCTATAAATAGGTGTTTTCTCTTGAGCTATTGGCATCAAATTTGTGGAGTTTTTCTCCCATATAATTCTGGCTATAGAGAGCATTGTAAGAGAGTTTTGTAGGATTTTTAGAAGAAGAAAGGGGTGTTTCATTTGCAAGGGAAGGAGGGTGTAAATTGGTGATATCGTCTCTCACTCTTTTGTTATCTTTCAAGTTCTCTTTTCTTATAAATAAAAATGTTTTCTTTGTTTATATTCTCATCTATTTTCAACATGAATAGCTAAATTTTATTTGTGCATGATATATCATAGTTAGAAAACATGTTTTGTGTTAATTTGATTGAATTCTAATGCTATCACTTTCACGTTTTTAAAACTATAATCTTAATTTAAAATCTTCTCTTTCATCTTCCAAAAGCTTATGAATGAGTTGATGATCACCCTACAAGGGTGAGTTTTGATCTTTCCAAAAGGAAGTACATCTCTTATTTAAAAGATTATTGTTTTAATAACCACTTTATCGATTTTGCGCTTTAATCCCTACAAAGGCATCTTCCGCTGACTTTCTCCCAAAAAGAGAAGTCATTGAGTTATTTCTATTCAACCAAATTAATACAATTCGTGTATTCTAATGAACCCATATCATGTATATATTTCTCTTAAATATTTTCAAATACAAAAACGTTCGTTTCTCACTTTTCCATTAACTTAAAAAAACCAAAACCAAAACCATTAAATCATCACTATTCAAAGTAGTTAGGTTTCCTACGATTATTCTTTAATTGATTTAAACTTGTGGTTGCAACAGGTTTTCTCCCGAGGATACGATATCCAGACTCCCGGAACTTTACTACTTGCACGAACTCTTACACTTGAGAGTAACACAATTTTGGGTGAGGCAAGTTTTTGACGCCGTTGCCGGGGGAGAACGGCTTGCTACCAAAGTTTATTTCATTCAGAGGACCATCGATGAGATCTTTCCACTTTGTAGTTCATAATTTTGTTTTGTTTTCATTTTTTTCTCCTCCTCCTTCTTCTTTCTTCAACATAAAAACCCATAAAATTTGAATTTTTTTCTTTCCTTTCTTTCTCTTTTTTCTTTCTAAAAAAAGAACTTGTGCTTGGTTTATGTGGCATAGGACTCCTAGGACAAAGAGGTTAACTAGACGCTTTCAAATGGTTGAAAATAATACAAACAATGATGAAAACACTAGTAACAACAATGAAAATAATTTACAAACTGGAGTTCCTAGAACTTTAAAAGATCATCTCAGACCCACTAGAACTAGCACCTCTTCATGCTTTGTTTTACCCACCGATGCAAATTCTTTTAATTTTAAACCACGTATAATCCAACTCTTACCCACTTTTTATAGGATGGACAAGGAAAACCCCTATCTTCATATAAAAGGATTTGAAGAAGTATGTTTAACATGTTTTGATGGAAAGACGAGTGAAGATACGATATATCTAAAACTATTTCCATTCTCATTAAAAGACAAGGCTAAAAACTGGTTGAATGCTTTGCCACCACATTCTATCACAACTTGGATTGAATTACAGGCTGAATTCTTAAAGAAATTCTTTCCTATACCAGGACACAGGGATTGAAAAGACAAATCATGAACTTTGCCCAGAAAAGCGAGGAAACGTTCTATCAAGCATGGGAGTGGTTCAATGAGCTGCTGCTAGAGTATCCACATAATGGCTTGTTGGATATAGACGACATGAATACACCCATGAGGGGATGTATGAGGGTATACGGACCTCAGATGTCGCGTGCACGAAAGCGTGTGCGAAGGGAACCTTTTCTCGTGTGAAAAGGACACTCGATAAGTGGAAAAAGTCACTTTATAAGTGCATAAAGGCACTCGATAATTGAATGAAGAAGAGGATAAGTAAAAGGGCTAATATAGGCTAATAAGCTTATAAGTAGTTATTTCCTACAATAACTACCCCTAAAGCCTATAAATAGGACCCAAGGGTATGCCTTTTAGAATAATTTAACCATGCCATAAGTTTGCATAAGGCAACTTATGTTCTTCTTCTCCCTTCCATTAAAATCCTCTTCTAAATAGAGATTTAGGCGGTGAAAATCTGCTTCGATCCTCCGTGACGAAGTACCGACCGTTGCGGCGAATCCGAGGGTGAAGTTCAGAGACTACGGTGCCACATACGCAAGCGTAAGTCTATGTTATTATTCGATCCTAATGTCGTTGTTTTGACAGGATCCCACATTGGTATCGGAGCCATACGGGTTCGCCCCGGTCTAACCGTCGCCCCGGTCTCACCGATGAACGCGGCGTTGTCTCTTCCACGAATGAGTCTCCTTCCATTACGGATATGGTAGGAACGCATCGTGACGGAGAGAACGCAATAGTTGTTCTTTTCACGTTAGGGTCTTCTGTCATTACGGATATAACAGGAACTATCCGTGACGGGAAGAACTTACCGTTCATCTCGCCAAACTCGCGCTCCTCATGGATGCTGAGTCTCCATTCAATTGAGAATGTGAACTCTCTTCATGTAGAGGGTGAAGTTTGTGGCCTTGAAAACGCGTTATCTTCATTTTTTGGCACATGGCCATTGAAGCAAAACCGTTTTCTCGACGAACGTGTGCTTCATCAGAGAAGACGATGGTAGTTATTCTCAACGGAGAAGATGAAATTTTTGGTGCATGATCGCCATGGCCAAATGGGCTATGGAGACAATGCATCCCCCCTCCCCATGCGGAGGGGGTTGGCTACGGCCAATAACAACCACGGCCACCCCTCCGGCGGGGTGTGCGGCCAACCCCATGCAAGGGGGGTGGCCGGCCATGGCCATATGGGCCCTGGCCAAGCCCTGGCCGGCCCCGGCCAGGGCCTGGCCGGCTCTGGCCTGCCAGGGCCAGGGGGCCCTGGCCAGGCCGACCTCGGCCAGGGCCAGGGGGCCCTGGCCGCGGCCCGGCCAGGGCCTGGCCAGGGCCCTGCCGGCCCTGGCAGAGGCCAGGGCCGGTGCCCTGGCCTCAGGCCAGGGCCCTGCCGGCCCTGGCAGAGGCCACGGCCGGCGCCCTGGCCTCAGGCCAGGGCCTGGCCGGCCCTGGCAGAGGTAACTTGTAATACTAGTTACATATGTGTTTCTAGTTCAATATTTCTTGTAGAATCTAATCCATTTTGGATAATTGATTCAGGTGCCACCGACCACATAGCAAGGGACAGACGGTCCTTCGTGGAGTATCACCGGATACCCCAAGGAACAAAGTGGATTTATGTTGGAAACAACACACGTGTTGAAGTGAAAGGCGTTGGGACTTGCAAGCTAGTCTTGGACAACGACCGCACTATCTTACTACATGATGTCCTCTTCGCTCCAGATATTCGAAGGAATATTATATCTGTGGTCGTTTTAATGGGTCTTGGTTATAGCTGGTTTTTTCATGATTGTAAAGTGGACTTGTTTTGTAATAATTCCTTAATTGGTACTGGGTATGTATTCAAAGGATTTATTCTATTAAATACAATATATGACTCTTCATTATGTAATGAAAATTTCCTTGTTGCAAATTCATCAAATTATGAATCAGATGTAATTTGTTGGCATGCAAGGCTTGGTCACATTGGACCAACGCGTATGGATAGACTTGCCAAACGTGGCCTTCTATCCAATGTTTCAAAGGTCGATATGTCGACCTGCGAACATTGCCTTGAAGGAAAATCTTGTCGCAAGCCGTTTGGAACCGGCACAAGGGCCGAGGTTCCATTACAGCTCATCCATTCGGACATATGTGGTCCGATGAATGTCAAGACAAGACGCGGGAAGTCCTATTTCATCACTTTTAATGATGACTTCACCCGATTCGGTCATATCTATTTGATATCCCACAAAAGTGAAGCATTAACCTACTTTAAAAACTATATGAGTTTGGTGGAAAATCAATTAGAACTCAAGATTAAGGTCTTGCGAACCGATAGAGACGGTGAATATCAATCGGCAAGTTTTAAGGAACTTTGTGATGAAAAAAGGCATAGTTCATCAGGTAACTATGCCTTATACTCCGCAACAAAATGGTGTTGCAGAAAGGAGAAATAGGAACTTAATGGAAATGGTTCGTTCAATGATGGCGCAAGCTAACTTGCCAATCACCTTTTGGGGGTGATGCATTATCGACAGCCGCTTTCATATTAAACCGCGTACCCTCGAAATCAGTTAGATCCACTCCTTATGAGTTATGGAACCAAAGGTCTTCTGACTTAAACATTTTAAAACCTTGGGGATGTGCATCCTACGCACATATTTCCTCCCATAAGTTTGGCAAACTTGGGCCATGGGGAAGGAAATGTATCTTTATACGATACGCAGAAAACTTCAAAGGTTATGTTTTCATTGGTCAGGAAGACAATGGAGGTCTAATTGAATTTGAGTCGAGGGATGTCACTTTCTTGGAAAACGAGTTTCCAAGACAGGGCGAGATAAGTCAGGACTTATCTCTATTTGAGATTAATGATCAAGAAGGATTACCTCATTCGAGTGGGAGAATTCTTGGTGAAGACGAAAATACGTTTCAAACTTCACCAATGGATGATACGAATGACGCTAATCCTATTCCATACGGGAATAATGATCCAAGTGGGAGCATTTCTAACGACATTCCAAGTGGGAGTGATATTAGAATTGATCTAAATTCGAGTCAACAAGGACTTGAAGAATCTCAAATACAACGTAGTAGTCGTACAAGGTTGGCTCCTCTAAGATTTAAGTATGAATTTCCGCAAACCTTTATGACTTTACTACAAGATGATGACGAGCCTGCTACTTTCAAACAGGCCGTATCATTCCCTACAAAAGACAAATGGATGGAAGCGATGAAGGAGGAGTTGGAATCCATAAAAGTTAACCAAGTCTGGGACTTAGTTGACTTACCCAGAGGACGTAGAGCTATTGGGAACAAATGGGTTCTCAAGATCAAGCATAAGGCTGATGGCTCTATAGACAGATATAAAGCTCGCCTTGTCGCGAAAGGTTTTACGCAACATGAAGGGATAGACTACGAAGATACCTTCTCACATGTTGTTCGTTTTACCTCGATTCGCCTGATTCTGGCTATGGTAGCTTGCTTAGACCTCGAATTACATCAGATGGATGTAAAGACTGCCTTTCTCAATGGAGAATTGGACGAGGGGATCTATATGGAACAACCAACAGGGTTTGTAAAAGAAGTAAAACGAACATAAAGGTTTGTAAACTTCGTAAGTCCATATATGGTCTTAAACAATCCTCGAGGCAATGGTATATACGATTTCAAGAAGTTGTCTTATCAAATGGTTTTTCCATGCTTGATGAAGATAACTGTGTATATATCAAGAGGATTAAGAGCAAGTACGTTATTATGTCTCTATATGTAGATGACATTTTAATAGCCGGAAATGACAAGGGCTTTGTGATGGATATTAAGGCTTGGCTTTCATCAGTATTTGAGATGAAAGATATGGAAGAAGCCGCATATATCCTTGGAGTTAAGATTTCAAGGAATCGTTCGAAGTAACTTCTTTCTCTTTCATAAGAGATATAAAGAAAGTTCTAGACCTTATGGACTCTAATTGGTTCCTTTAGATTTGACTGGGTGATCGCTATCTTATCATGTTGCTTATGGACTATGGTAAATTCGGTCCGGCGGGGCATGTTAGAAAAGCGAGTCAAGTCAAGATCGAAAGGATCGCAAGAAGAGGAAGGTTAATTTCATATTCACATTTGGACTTTAGAGATTCAAAGCTGGCCAGCCAATTGTAATCCAAATGGGATTCAATTTTTGAATATAAAGTATAAGAAATGTGAAGAAATAATCTGGGGTAAAGCATGCGTTGATTTACTCAAATTTGCACCTCGAGGAGTGTTGTGTATCTCTAACAAGTGCACAACAGCGGACTCTATGCGCATGACGGTCACACGGCCTATTTCTCGGTATGATAAACAGAAGAGTTAAAGGAAAGATGTTTCCTTACAATCCCCTCAAGTGTGAGTGAGAGATGTTGGATATGGACGACATGAATACACCCATGAGGGGATGTATGAGGGTATACGGACCTCAGATGTCTCGTGCACGAAAGCGTGCACGAAGGGAACCTTTTCTCGTGTGAAAAGGACCACTCGATAAGTGGAAAAAGTCACTTTATAAGTGCATAAAGGCACTCTATAAGTGAATGAAGAAGAGGATAAGTAAATGGGCTAATATAGGCTAATAAGCTTATAAGTAGTTATTTCCTACAATAACTACCCCTAAAGCCTATAAATAGGACCCACGGGTTTGCCTTTTAGAATAATCTAACCATGCCATAAGTTTGCATAAGGCAACTTATGTTCTTCTTCTCCCTTCCATTAAAATCCTCTTCTAAATAGAGATTTAGGCGGTGAAACTCTGCTTCGATCCTCCGTGACGAAGTACCGACCGTTGTGGCGAATCCGAGGGTGAAGTTCAGAGACTACGGTGCCGCATACACAAGCGTAAGTCTATGTTATTATTCGATCCTAATGTCGTTGTTTTGACAGGATCCTACATGGCTTTGATAAAAGCAGGATCATTGGCTTCTACTACGATGGACTGCAACCCCAGATGAAGCAATTTGTAGAGATGATGTGCAACGGGGGATTCTTCGATAAAGAGCTAGACGAGGCTTGGACGTACTTGGAGGAGATAGCGGAGAACGCACAAACATGGGACACTACTTCAGAGTACGACCGAGGAGCCATCTCAACACCCTCCCAGCCATCACGTGGAGGGATGCACACTTTGAAGCCAGAGGATGCGATGGAAGCAAAGATGGAAGCTTTGCTCACAAAGAAGCTTCAAGCCCTCAATTTGAAAGGATCCAAAGGAGTTGAGGTCGTACAAAGCTGTGCACTTTGTGAGGTTGGTGGCCATGACACTAGTACTTGCCCAACACTTCCCGCATTGAAGAGCATGCTAAGCAATCCTACGGAGGTAAACCAAGTCTCAACCAATTATCAAGGTTTCAATTCTAACAATAGGGGATGGAGAAACAATCCCAATCTAAGTTGGGGACCCCAACAACAACCCCTACAACAGCAACAATAAGTTCCCCTCCATTTAGACAACCACAATTCAACAACAACTACCAAGGGGGGAACCAGAGGAGGAACCAAGAGCCAACGCAAGAACAGCAGATGCAACCATTTGAGGAAGCACTGCAATAGCTTATTCAGCTACAACAAGCCCAAATGCAACAACAACAGGCTCAATTCCAGGCTCAACAGACCCAGAACCGTCAAATGAGCGAAAGTTTGACTAAGCTTACGACAACTTTGGAGAAAGGTAAGCTTCCATCACAACCATTTCCCAATCCTAATATGAGCTCATCTTCTTCTATAGGTAACAACATAAAGCCTTGACAAGCTGTCACCACACTAAGGAGTGGGAAGAAAATTCCGAAACCTGATCCACCAAGCAACGAAGCTGAACAAGAGGATGAGATTCAACCATAAGAACCTGCATAAGAAGAGAACACTGACGGTGGCCTGAACAATAAAGGCATTGAAGAGGAAGAGCCTGCACCACATGTACCTTCAGCACCATTTCCTCAACGGCTACTTCAAACGAAAAAAGGTAAGTACCAATCTTAGATTCGCGAAATTTTTCAAAACTGCCAAATAAACATCCCATTGATTGATGCTATAAATCAAATCCCTGCATATGCAAAATTTCTAAAAGACCTTTGCACAATTAAAAGAAAGTTAAATGTAAAGAAAAAGGCCTTCTTAACTGAGCAGGTTAGCTCCATTGTTCAACAAAACACACCACCAAAATTTAGAGACCCTGGATCACCCACTATTACTTGTAATATTGGGACTAAAAAGATTGGAAATGCTTTATTGGATTTACGATCTAGTGTCAACATTTTACCTTATCCCATTTTTACACAGCTTGGGTTAGGAGAGCTAAAACCAACATCTGTTGTACTACAACTAGCTGATAGGTCTATTAAAGTTTCCAAGGGGTGTATTGAAGATGTACTTGTCTAAGTAGACACATTTTATTACCCTACAGACTTTATAGTCCTAGACATACAAGGATCCCAAGCTACAAATTCTACCCCCATCATCCTTGGTAGACCTTTCCTTGCAACATGTAATGCCCTAATCAATTGTAGGAATGGTCAACTAAAAATCACGTTTGGAAACATGTCTTTAGACTTAAACATTTTTAATACATGTAAGCTTCCAAGTTTGGATGATGAAGTTGAAGAGGTAAACATGATTGATTCTTTGGTGGATGATTTCATTACCTCTGAATTTGATGGTGATACTACAATTGTGGAGGATACTAATGATATCTCTTTTGTGCAGGAAGATGTGAAGGAGCTCAATGCGATATGGGAGCCTAGGTTTGAAGCCTTGCCATCAAATCCATCAACACTCAAACCATCTGAAGTGGAGGATCTAAAGCCTGAACTCAAGCCACTTCATGAATTTCTCAAGTATGCTTTTCTAGGAGATGAAAACAGCTTTTCCGTGGTAATATCTTCTAAACTCTCTTTAGAACAGGAAAGTTCGTTAATTGAAGTTTTGAAAAAGCATATGGGGGCTATTGGTTGGTCCATTGCTGACATTAAAGGAATTAGTCCCATTGTATGCATGCATCTCATTTACTTAGAAGATGATGCCAAACCTACTAGAGAATTTCAAAGAAGGTTAAACCCTACATTAAAAGAAGTAGAAAAAGGCGAGATTCTAAAATTATTAGATGCATGTATTATATATCCAATTTCTGACAGCAAATGGGTTAGTCCCATTCAGGTTGTCCCTAAAAAGTCTGGCCTCACTGTGGTTAGAAATGAGAATAATGAACTTATCCTTGTTAGGACTACCACCGAATGGAGGATGTGCATAGATTATAGGAAACTGAACTCCCGAACTAGGAAAGACCACTTCCCTCTACCATTCCTTGATCAAAATTTAGAGAGAGTGGCTGGACATGAATACTATTGTTTCCTGGACGGCTATTCAGGTTACTATCAGATTGAGATCACACCAGAGGATCAAGAGAAAATTACATTTACTTGTCCTTTTGGTACTTTTGCATTTAAGAAAATGCCGTTTGGTCTGTGTAATGCCCCTGCTACTTTTCAGCGCTGCATGCTTAGTATTTTTGATGATATGACAGAGAAAATTGTAGAGGTATTCATGGACGACTTTTCTGTGTATGGTAGCTCTTTTCATGATTGTTTAGCTAACTTGGCTCGTGTTCTTGACAGGTGCATTGAGAAAAACCTCCTATTGAATTGGGAGAAATGTCATTTCATGACCACTGAGGGCATTGTCCTTGGTCATGTAGTTTCAAAGGAGGGGATTCAGGTAGACAGAGCCAAGGTAGCAGTAATTGAGAAGATACCAAGTCCCAAGTGTGTGAGGGACATTAGATCATTTCTTGGTCACGCAGGCTTTTATAGGCGTTTCATTAAAGATTTCAGTGCCATTTCTCGCCCTCTTAGCAACTTATTATCTCAAAATGTAGATTTTAATTGGACACATGAGTGTCAACATTCTTTTGATACCTTAAAAAGTTGCTAATTTCTGCTCCTATTTTGAAGGTTCCAGATTGGTCACCACCATTTGAAATCATGTGTGACGCTAGCAACTACGCAGTTGGCACAGTGCTAGGACAAAGGAAAGATAAGCACCTAGTGGTTATTTCCTACGCCCGCAAAACGATGAACGATGCTCAAAGGAACTATACGACCACAGAGAAGGAGTTGCTGGCAGTAGTGTTCGCCTTGGAAAAATTCAGGAGCTATATTTTAGGATGTCCTATCTTGATTTACACTGACCACTCTGCTTTGAAGTATTTATTGTCTAAAAAAGATGCTAAACATCGACTAATACGATGGATTTTATTATTGCAGGAATTCAATGTCATAATCAAAGACAAGAAGGGTGTGGAGAATTTAGTAGCTGACCACCTATCACGATTGACAGTCGGCCTTGATTCAGCAGAAGTACCCTTGGAGGACTCTTTTCCTGATGAGCATCTTTTTTAGCGTCTCCACCTTGCCATGGTAAGCAGATATAGTAAATTATTTAGTGACTGGTAAGACCCCTGAAACTTGGTCATTTCTGTTGGATATGGAAAACGTTAGTACACCCTTGTAGGGGATGTACGAGGGAATACGGACCTCGAACGTCGCGTACACGAAGTCGTACGCAAAGGGAATCTGTTCCCTTGCGGAGAGGATCTCTGGATGAGTAGGAAAGTCGCATTATATATGCATAAGTGCATGCGACATATGGCTAATAAAGGGGGAATATCATAAGCTTATGTTGTACCATGCATATGGTACAACTTAAGCTTATAATGTGCCATGTACCATGGTACACCTTAGTTAAATTGTTCCAAAGGAACAATTTACCCTAAAATAACTACCTTGGGGGCTATAAATAAGACCCAAGGGTAAGCCATTTTTTACACTTTTGCATGGCATTCTTGCATGCATTTTCATTCTAGCGAAGCTCTGCCGAAATACTTCCTCTCCCTCTATCCAAGTTCTTAAATCTAAAGTAGAGATTTAGATTGTGGATTTAGTAGCCTTACTCCGTTCGTGAGAAGACTCGATCCGTCGTGGCGAATCCGAAGGCAAAGTTCCGAGACTATCGTGCCGCATACGCAAGCGTAAGTCTCAACTTTATTTATCGATCCTAACTCTGTTTTGGCAGGATCCTACATTGGTATCAGAGTCATATGGGTTCGCCCCGGTCAAACCGTCGTCCCGTCGAAACTATGAATGAGTCGTTGTCTTTTTCACGAATGGGTCTCCTACCATTACGGATATGGTAGGAACGCTTCGTGACGGAGAGAACGCAACGGTTGTTCTTTTCACGTTAGGGTCTCCTATCATTACGGATATGGTAGGAACTCTCCGTGACGGGAAGAACCGACCGTTCACGTAGTATGTTATTCATTTTTGGCACATGGCCATTAGGAAATAACTAATTTCTCGACGAACGGATGCTTCATCGACGAACGGGTGCTTCATCGAGGAAGATGATGGTAGTTATTTCCATCGGGTAAGATGAAATTTGGTGCATGTGCACCATGGCCAAATGGGCTATGAAGGCCATGCACCCCCCCTCCACTTGAGGAGGGGGTTGGCTACGGCCAATAACCACCGGCAACCACCCCATCAAGGGGGAGGAATGTGTGCGGCAACCCCATTCAAGGGGGTGGCCGGCCATGGCCAAAGGGGCCATGGCCGGCCAATGCCCAAAATGGCCTTGGCCATGATCGGCCATGGCCAAGCCATGGCCGGCCATGGCCAGGCCGGCAGTGGCCGGCCATGGCCAGGCCGGCCTGGCCGGCCCTGGCAGAGGCCAGGGCCAATGCCCTGGCCTCGGCCAGGGCATGGCCGGCCCTGGCCGGCCTCGGCCAGGGCCCCTGGCCGGCCTCGGCTAGGGCCCCTGGCCGGCCAGGGCAGAGGCCCTGGCCGGCCCTTGGCCAGGCCTCGGCCAGGGCAGAGGCCCTGGCCGGGAAGATGTTGCAGACCAAAATTGGTCGACCAATTTGGTTTTTTTGGTCGACCAATCCGACAGAAGGTCTGGGTCGACTGCAAACTTGCCAACTGACCCATACGGGGTGACAAAAGGCCTTGGTCAAACTCGAATGTGCCGATTAGCCCATACGGGGCTAACCACAGTGCCGACTAGTTCATACGGGACTAACGTTTTAATGAAGTTTTTCATTGGGCTCTACTCCTTGAAGATTAGCCATAGTGCTCTACTTCATGCGAGATTAGCCATGTCATTGTGCTCTACTCTACGGAGATTAGCCAATGTACTTGTGACATTGTGCTCTACTCTACAGAGATTAGCCAATGTATTTCAAATTTTTGACAAAGATGTTTTTCAAATAGGTTATGTCCCGTCCTTAAATCGGGATAGCGCAATTTAGAATTCCAAGTCCTACCACGATCCGGCCATGGTTATCTAACCCATGTGTGTGTAGAACAGGTCTCGTGGCTTGGCAATTGTTGCGCTAAAATTCTTTGCGCAAACTCTCACCTATTCCATTTTGAAAGATATGTTTTTCAAAGTATTTTTCCGCTGCTAATACCATACGGGTATTATTTCTGATTTCTTTTTACTTGAGATAAGTAAGAGGGATACTTTGAAAGTTACTTCTAGATGGTAGTTGGGAACGTAGTGAACTTCTCGATTCTAGAGTAACA
>CM061140.1:124838656-125179551 GCA_030789695.1 Scilla litardierei | reverse complement strand
CTAGCTATTATCTAGGCGATAGTGTAGTGATGTACAAGTCCCTAGCTGTGGAGTCCCTGACACATGATACGTTTCGATTCTTACTTTCTTCTCATGTATGCTTGAGCTATATATTCACCGCTTATTTCAAATCGATTCGATATTTGGGTCTTTTCTTGGATTTGTGTATATTGAGCTTATTGCACAATGTAGATAGTGACACAGTCTGCTAGCACACGACCACACTCACTCGTGCTTCACCGCATGGGCCCGCGACTCTTGTCTGGACTCGTATTCCTTGGTTTGGTGTTGTGATTTGGCATTTGCTTGCTTGGCGTGGCGTTTTTGATTTTGTTGGCCCTGACGGGCGATTTAGGATTTAGAGTTCTCTTTTTCTCTCTTCCTCTCTATTTTCTCCCTCCGATCTCCTACTCTCACTCGTCTTCCTCGAGGAAAAGGAAGGATTCAGCTTGGGGGATTTTGACGTGCGTTTATATTTCATATATTCACGCACGTCTTCGTTTGTGTTTTTTCGTTATTTTCCGTCGTCTCGTATCCGTTTTCCCGTATTTTCTAGTTTTCTTTCACTTCTCCGTGTTTTTACGTGTTTGCATGAGTTTGCCAACATAGGGGACTCATAACAAAGATATCACATGTCCCCGGAGCAACGGGAGGAGTCACGCGTGATCCGGGGGGTCAAACGACAAGGATTTCTATCTTTCAGCCCCCACCTGATCGGTTGGATACAGCCAACCGATCGGGTGTGCACACGTGTACGACTCGGACAGCCGCTGAAGCAACGTGGGCATCAACCGACCGGGTCGACGACTGGTTCAGCCCGACTGTCTTCTCGGGAAATTGGAGCTGAACTCCAACCGATCGAGTGACCTTCACCCGATCGGTTCATCTGTAGCCGATTCCCCCAAATAGATTACCCGGAGAGCTCACCTGACCGCTAGTAGACCTTGCCAAAATGTCGCAACTTTCTGTTTATTGGGGCGACATTTCCAACCGACCGGTTGATTTATCAACCGATCGGTTCACTTGATGAGCTCAAGATCCAAACGACCAGAAGCTTCCGCCAACCAATCGTGTCGTGTGACCGGGTGAAGTCCTGAAGAGCACTACCGAAGAACGAAGCAGGTCACCCGATCGGTTGATTCTTCAACTGATCGGGTGACGTCGTTTTCTATATATATTAGCCCTAGGTTTTCAGAAACAAAATAGCTGTGTTTTATTTTCTGTTTTTTCTCTATTGCGACGACTGGAATTTTCTTGTTATTTGTAAGTGATCAGATCTTTATGAAATTTTAATATAGTGTTAATTGCATTACTACTACCGCATTACAATCGTCTGATTATGTTTTTAACGGTCGATTTTCATTTAGATCGCTTTTTTAGCTAAAATGTGTGAGTAGTTCCCCAACCTGGGATTTTGGTGGAAACCCCTTCGTGGGTTCTCCCTAAGGCATCCATAGGACTAGGAAATCGATAGGGATTAGGAATCTATTGGTTACGCGGGGTGTTTTATTGTCATCGGCGAGAAAAAGACCGCCTTTGACCATTGGGGCAAGGGCAAATAAACTTGGCGGTTGACTCCCTAGCCATAGCTCACGCCCTTAGCATAGACATCGAATCCTAGCGCGCGGGAGCGACAGGACGAGATGTTGGGAGTTATCGTTCCGAGCTTAGTGCTCCCAGAGTCGGTCAGTGTTAATGGACATGGGAATGCCCACTGACTGAACCCGGGTAGTCCGGCGTATCATACTGGGCACCGACCGGAATATCAGGCCCATGGGACGCTGGTATCACTCCTAGAGGCAACGTCTCACCACTAGACCCTAATTCCGATCGGTATCCTATCCGCCGGTCATAATGGTGAGAACACATGCTAGGGTGGAAACCGAAGTCCCAGGTCTTCCTTTATATTGTTTAACCCCGTTTTTACATACCATGACAACCCATCCATCGATTCGGGCTAGCTCACCCATAGGGTGAATTCGGTCCCTTCTGACACAAGCACAACTACGCCTCCCTGTGTTCGACCCCCAAGCCACACTACAACACAGTGCGCTTGCGGTTATAAATATTTAAATCTCACGCTCCCCCAATCTCATATTGCACTTGCATGATCACAAAAACTGTGGGGACGTCAGTCAGTAGTTGGAATATGTAACGGCCAGTTTTCATAGCGCACATTTTTCTGTAACGAAGATTATTTCAAACAATTTCGATAATAACTAAATTATTTTCCTACTATTTTTCGTCGTTCAATCTTAAAATGGACTTCGTGTTCGTACTTCTCGCGAGGATACGAACCCATGGCATTTTCGTAATTTTCAGAGTAGGTTGTGAAAATCGGTATTTCAAAATTATAATAACTACTCTTCGCAGATCACATTTACCATCCTACCATCCACTCAATATTTTTACTAATTACTTTTACTAATCAGTTTTACTAATTAGTTTTACTATTCATTAATTACCTTTATCACTTACTAATTAACTTTAGTCATTATTTTTACCATTTACTACGTAACCTTTATAGAATTACCGTTAATACTCACTAATTACTTTTAACTAATTACTTTTACTAATGACCATTTCCTAGTTACTAATTACCAGTTACATTCATTAAATCTAGATCTAACCCCCGTTTTAATCACCTCCTTTGGGCAGTTCAGATCCGACATACACTTCAAGTCACCCCCACCTCCAGCTATCTCCTTCTTCATGATATCTCCCCTGCACTATCCCTATATCAGCAAACACAACATCAGCAAGGGGGAACGACGGCAACATTCCCCTCCTCCCTGCAAATTCTCCAAGACAAAATCAACCAACCAAATCACTATCGTCTTCCTCAACCCTCTGCAAAACAAATCATCCAGCAACCTTCCTCTTCCCTTGCAAATTTCTCAAAGCCAAGACACAGGCAGAAATCAAAATCCACATTCCCAAATCCAAAAATCAAACCAGAAACTCTCATCAAATCTTCCCCAAATCAGTTTTTGACCAAACAAAATTTCACCCAAATTAAACCCACATCACTAAAGCAAATCAGCCCATATCATTTCTTCCCAAAATCTTTCCCAAATCAGTTTCTGATCAAACAAGTTCTCCTACAAACAAATCACCCAAACCCTCCACCAATTTTCCCAAACCAGAAACAACCCCAATTTCTTCCCAAAAGCATTACCAAATTCAAAACCAAACTAAAATTGAAATCTGAAAATAAAACCAAAACTGAAACAAATTTCGGATTCTTCCAACTTCAGTTTATTACAAAAAACCAAACCCTCAACCATTTTCAAAATCTTCCACCCTCCCCCTCGCCGCGCGCACCCTAGCTCCGATCGCCCAGCCTCCCAGCTGCGCCGCCCGCCACCACCGGGAGAGCTGCCGCCGCCTGCTGCTGATTGCCGTGCGCGCGCCTGCCGTGCGTCGAGCATGAGTGAGACCCCTCTGGTGCGTGAGTTCGAGCCCCCTCCATTTGTGTGGTTGCTGCAGCAATCATAAAACAAAAAAAGACAGAAAAAGGGAAAGAACAAAAGAGCATGGAGAAAGAAAGGGGTGACAGCCAGGAGTTAAGACAGAGAGGGAGAGGGTTAAAAGAATAAAGAAAGAATGAGAAAGAGATAGGTTAGAGAGAGAGCCAGCCTTTGAAAAAAATAGAAATAGAGTTATTAAAGAATGGGAAAGGGTTAAAAATGTCAGATAGATAGAGATAAGATATTAATGTTTGTTGAGTAGGTGTGCAATATTAATGTAAGGTTAATCATACCATTAGCATAAGGTAAGGTTGGTATTAATAGGTTGTTAGCGTTAAATGAGTTAACTTGTTAATATTAACAGGTTAGGATAGTAAAATTAAAATAATAAGGCTTGCAATGTTAATATAAGAATGTTTTAACATAATATAATCATTACCCTAGCAAGACAACCCGATAAAATCAGACGAACCCAAATTAGGAATTATTTTAATATTGTGTTTATTCACAAAAAATCTAATTCATTGATTTGTTTAACCGAAACAGAAAGCCGGACATACCTACACGTTGTACCCGTCGAGATGAACCCAACGGCACCAAAATCGCCAAAATCAGGCAAGTATGCAATTTATATTGAATTTCTGAAAGTAGATACTCATTTGGTCTATTACATGTAAAGTTGTATAACTCAAAACCTGCGTGTGAAATGACGCGTGAAATCACTTCCATGACAACCGTGACTAAAAATTTGATCCAACGGCATATAATTTGATATACCTTGTTTTAGAACATTAGCAAAGAAAAATCAGTTTTCGTGTCGTATTCGTTAAATTCTCATACTCAGCACTTTTGTTAAATTGTTGTAAATATTGCTCGATACTCTTGTAACCATGGAAATTGTTGTGTAAAGATAAATGGTCATATTATTTAATTGATGCATGTCTTAGAATGATTATCAAATGTGTGACATCGTGAAATCGTGCGCCTCAAAGGTGAAATCGTGACTTTTCGTGATGTCATGTGAGTTGACAAATTCGTGCTTGTAATTCATGAACTAGGCTGGCTCATGTTCCAGCACATGTTTGGGGTGGGGTTAGGGTTAAGCGGCTACTAGGAGAATGACGGGGTACTCTCTTCAAGGGCACCACCGGTATGTGGTGGGTTAGCGCCAAACACGATAAGCCCCCGTGTGAAGAACGACCCACTCATCACGACCTAAATGCGAGAACCTTATGCATGATAGAAAACATTGCATTGTAATTGTAACAATCATTGACACTTGCTCGCCCATTAAGATTGCCATGTTTATAGTGCTTACTTTAATTCGTTAAAACTGCCATGTCATAACTGCTCACCTTACTTGTTAAACTGCTTAGAACTGCATGCTAGGATGTATTTACTTTAAAATCAGCATGTCTAAACTTTATTATTATCT
Source organism: Scilla litardierei (assembly GCA_030789695.1). NCBI lineage: Eukaryota > Viridiplantae > Streptophyta > Magnoliopsida > Asparagales > Asparagaceae > Scilla > Scilla litardierei. Next base: position 125,174,646 of record CM061140.1, on the reverse strand, counting down.
CGTTTAATTTATAATTTCCTCTTAAATCCAGTATAAATTTGTATATCTTGCCTTGGGTTCTAACATCTACTTGTAGACCCTTGCTGATATACATTCATGTTTTTGGATGTATGTCAGATCCCGAGCTATAGTGCCAAGCAGACTAGTTGATATAGCTGAACCAGTGGGCCAAGAATTGTTGACTAGTGAACCTTCATTGTATTTCTTTCATTTGTTGTACGGGTCATAAGACCCACTCTCCTTTCCCCCATTGTTGTAATTCCATTGGGACGTTTGAGATTGTAATAATGTTTTATTTATCTGGGTTGTTTTGAGTAATGCAAGCAAGAACTTGCGGTTTTCACACAGACGCTTATTTTGTTAAGTCAAGGAGGAAAGAAAAGCAAAAGTACCTCCTCCTGACTTGCACAAGCGGGCCCGTTCACGTCCTCGCTCCCAAGTCTAATGGAAATCGGGACGTGACATGTTTTAGTGGTGGCCCATGTAGGTCTATGCTCATGCACAATACTCTAAAACAACATGGATAATATTACAATCTTGACTCTCAAACAACACCTTCCCTAGAATCTTCTACCCCGATCAAATTCATTAGAACATCTTAGTCCTAAGATTCCTGATCCTTAGTCAACCAAATCAATATATCCTTGATTTTTAATCTCCCTTCATTTTTACATTCCACTTTATGACCTTAGGAATCCATCGTAGCATTTCACTAATCATTTCCTACTGGTACTCACATTTGATCACCCTACTCTAATCATTGCTCTCGATCCACGTGATCTTCCTGACAGCCAACTTTGTCCTTTTGAATCATCCACATTACTGTATTGATTCTACTTTCGCTAATAATCTCCTTCGTCGATAATCTAAGTAATCTTGATATGAATAAAACCGTACAATTGATAGAGACTTAATAAAAGTCATTAACAAAACCTAAAATTTTGAATTTTAGGATTTAACTAGTTAGTAGGATAAATTAGTTGTTATATATATCTATAAAAAAACCTTTGTTGATGGCACACATATAAATGATAAGCTTTCTTCAATGGACCATGATCCGGTCAATGTGCTTGGCTAAGTTTGTTGGATCACCCTAGTTAGACTGGGGGTCAGTGATCCTGGCTTAGTCACTTTCCTGGCCATATCCGCTGGACCGCAAGGACGTAAATCATGATTATGTAACGCCTTCGACCTTCTTCACTATCAACCGTCCTTTAACTTGATTGACTTACTTGGAATCTTTCTATTTTTAGTACGCTTGCACTCTAGCTACGGAGAGTAGCGTTCGAATTTTCGATCATGAGAAGTTTGAGCTCAACAACTGAAGCCGATGAAAAGGATGCTCACAAGTATTCGAGGATGGTACTTGAGAATTTAGGACGAGACAAAGGTGACGGGCACGTGTAGGCTGTTGCATTTTTGCATCCTTCTTAAGGTCGTATTTATTTTCTAACCCTACTTTCATCTTGTACCCGATTTTTCCATGTGTTTGAATTCTTTCCTGCCTACCACCTTCCCCCTCATTATGCCTTTTGTCCTTATCCTCTCCTCGAACCCCGTTCCTGCCTAACCTACCCTACCCTATCAGGACTTTCGGCACCCCCCTTTAAACCCTCATCCCCTCTTTTTAAACACATCCTCTTCTTTCTTACCAAGCCATCCCGTGGCTTTCCCTTCGCCCGACACCACCCTCTCCCTCACCTTGCCTCCCTCTCGGCGAGACCAACCAATCTTGCCTCGAGATCCTCCGGCCTCACCTGAAGCTCCACCCACCCCGGAGGCTCCCACTGTAGGAAAATATGCCCTCAGATCATTTGTATTTGATGCAAATGATAATTTAAGCTTAGATAGGGACTATTTTGCATTTGATGCAAAATAGATTAAATGTGTTTTAAATAGTTTAAGACAATATTTAATATAAACGCAAGAAAAAGTTCACGGGGTAAGACGGGAATGTCCCGGTCTACGCCCAGGTTCGAACGGTGTCCAAATCGGACGCCAAATGACCAAGATACGCTCATAAACAACCAAACAGATCAGACCGGGTCAGACCAGGCTGACCCAGGCCAGACCAGGTCTGGCTTGGGCACTTGGCCAGACCTGGCTGATCCAGGATGCCAGCCCAGGCGCTTGGGCTCAGGCCCAGGCGCTGGGGGCCTGGGCCTGCGCCCAGGCGCCCTGGGTGCCTAGGCGCTGGCCTAGGCGCTGGGCCAGCGGGCACCTGGTCCTGGCCCAGGCGGGCCGCCCAGGTGCCATGGGCGCCTGGGCGCCTGGCCCAGGCCCGGGCCAGGCGCCCAGGCTGGGCGCACCAGCCTGGGTGCGCCCAGACCAGGCGTCCACCCAGCTGGTCTGGTGGGTCCCACTTGTGCAGAAAATCTGGCCCTAGGGCAGAACAGATTTGACGTCTCAGTTTTTGTGAAAAACTAGCCATATGCTGAACTTTGAGCGGTCAATTGGAGGGTCAAACGAACTCTGATTGACGAACGGTTTTTTCCCATGCGTTCACCATTGAACACCCTTCGAATTGATAGGTTGTATCAATCATGAAGCTCAATGGTGAGTGAGTTAAAATTCACGGAAGTTTGCACTTTGTGAAGTGCAAACTAACTTGATTTTAATTAACTCATATTAATAGTCCCACATCGGTTGTGCGGAAAAGGGGAGAATCCGCCGCCTATATAAATAGGGGCCTCCCCCCTTCCTCCAAACTCGTCCCAAGCTCTAGATCTGAGCGGCTCTCGTAAATGTTGGAGCACGCTCGGATCTAAGCTAAATTAATATTTCTCCTCTCCCTATTAATTTCTGCCTTGCTCCTAAGGGCTCTAGCAAAGCCGCAAAGGAGTTCGGATTCAGATCCGAAATCTAGGCGGAGGTTTCACTCGCGTGAAACTTTCTTCAGCGCGTGGTTGGCTCGGCGACACGGGATTGATCGCCTCGGGATGCGGAGCGGTTCGAGGAGCGGTTCGGGGAGCGGCTCGGTGTAGGATGGGAGCGGCTCGGAAGACGGTGCGGAACATCTCGCCTGCCCCAGGGTTGAGATTCCGGGTATGTGTTTATTAGCATTAGTTTAATTTAATCGCAGTAGGCTAGATCCTTCTTGGGATGGTCAGACCCATCCCAAGTCGGCATAGATCTTGGATTAGGGTCTTGGACCTTAGGGTTAAATGTTAATTAGATTAATATGATTATTTTCCGCTGCTATTTCTGTATATGTTCCGTCCGACTTAGGACGGGCATAGAGTTTTTGTGCCCTAAGGGTCCCAGAAAACCCTACAGTGGTATCGGAGCGAGGTTTGTGTTACGATCTAGCCTGTGATTTTATTAAACATATGAAATGCTTTTAAATACTTTTAAAAATGTTTTTAAAGTTATGAGATAAATTTTAAAAATGTTTTTGATGTTTAAAAATCTATGTGATAAATTTTTGAATATGAAAATTTTTAAATGACGTTTTAAAATTTATGTGATAGTTTTTAAAACTAATTTTAAATCTTTTAAAATTTATGCGATAAGTTTAAAGTGCCTAAAAATTTTATATGATAAATTTTTAAGCATGAAAATTTTTAAAATGATATTTTAATTTTATGAGATATTTTAAAACTGATTTTAAAGGTTAAAATTTTTATGCGATAAATTTTTTAAAGTAGCATGCAAATTTGTGATTTTAAAAACAAGTTTTTATAAGATAAAAATAAAATATTTTAAAATCATATTTTAAATTTAAATGTTAAATTTATGTTTGCATGCTAAAATTGTTTATGTGATAGACATTATTCTATTTAAATTGTTAAATAGTTGTACACTTTTATTTTATGCGATAAAATTAGTGTAATCTTATGTTAGTGGATATGCATAATCTTGTCCCTTATTTGATAACACAAGACAACCCTTTAGGTTAGCCATTAAGAAATGATTAAAATTTATTACTTGAATTTTAATGACATGCTATGTTTTAATAAAACATTTAACAACCCTTTAAGACCCAATTCATGATTAGGGTAGTCCTTTTAATGAATCTTAATTCTAATTGTTATAATTAATTCTCATTAAAGGACTTAGCTTTTGGCGTTGTTAATAAAGTTTATTAAAATCCTAATAACGATTAGGATAGCACGTGAACCTTATAGTTGATAAGGTCTTAATAAAAGTTATTAAACAAATCCTAAAATTTTGAATTTAGGGATGCAACTAGTTGATAGGATTAATTAGTTGTTAATAAAAGCTGTTTAGTCTATGGCACACATACAAAAATGACAAGCTTCATTCAATGTACCATGATCCAGTCAATGTGCTTGGCTAAGAGTTCTGGATCACCCTTTAAGGGATAGTAATCCTGGCTTAGTCAATTCCCTGGCTGTGTTCCGCTGGACCGCAATGTCGCGAATCATGATTGTATGACACCCTGGACTATATCTAAGTCAAATACGTTAATAATCTTTTTCAAGATTAGCCATAGCCCTCCTTGTTTTAGGGGTTAGCTACTATAGGACCCGTGTTACAGTTGTTGAGATACCCTCAAGCTGTGACATCGCAACCCTGTAGAAACCAACTCTTTAAATACATAAGATGAAATCTTGATTGACCCAAACCGTCGTCTCGTACCCCGAGCGCTGGCGTAAGTTAAGTCAATGATGTAGTCTGACTAGATGTAGTCTAAGTCCTGACCCAAATCGACGTGTCGTGAATACCCCGAGCGCCGGAGCAAGTCAGGCTAGACAAGAAAACAAGGGTCCGACTAGACTAGACATTGTGATTTGGATGAGCACTCTCATGATCACAAATGGCTAGGGGTAAAAACCGATTAAGAGGGTTATATCTGATATGATCGATGAAGAGTCATCTTCCGATCGCAGAGTCAAGCAACTTGTTGAGCTACCCTCAAGGTTGTTAGGCTCAAGGTGATTGGACCTCTTACCCATTAATTTTAATTTGATTAAATCGTTCGTTATTAAGCTTTGAAACGATCGTAAAAATAGTGGGAGGATATAGATAGATAAAAGACATTCTACCTATATTTAATTTTGAACATATGCCAAAACTAGGGCAAGACTATGTTTACCGAATGAATCAAAATATAATTTTTTAATGGAATTAGTTAATTGGTCAAATAGGTTGATTAATTGAATATCAAGTTAAATTCTAATTGATAGGATTAAACTATACTCTTGTTGACATTAAAATGACCTTCTAAAGAACAGACTTAAGAAATACGATTTCATTAAGTTCTGGGTCCAACAAATAAATTCACGCTACATGTCACCCGTCTCTATATGAGGCAGCTTGAACATATATGATATTCGAAATATGTTTCTCCCTACAACTTGTCGAGCTACCCTCAAGGTTGTATGGACAAACAATTTTAATCCGTAAAGTTCGAGAATTAAATCAAACTGTTTGAGTCGAATACGAGTGCATGAGCGGTGCAAGACTATGTATCCCAACCGGATCTTGAGACAAGCAACTTCTTGAGCTACACTCAAGATTGCACCTCTCAGGCGTTTGGATACACAAGATGCTTGCATAGCTATTTATTTATGTTGGGCTATTTATATCTAAATGTGATTTAGAAAAGGAAGAATGCACTCCGGAAAGTCAATCGAGTTTAATAGTTTAATGTATCATTAGTAAAGGCATAAGTAGGAGGAAATGAAAAAGTGACATATTTTGATGTCACGATTTTATAATTATTGTTATACAAAAGACGTCTAACACAATTTGACGAATGTCGTCACCTCGCTTCTGAAGCAATGTTTTGCGTTAGTAATTTATGTATAACGTTAATATATATATTAAATGTTAATATATATAAATACACAAGATGGTAGCAAACTTGTATGGAAAAATAGACTAGGCCGTATCGAGAGCCTAAGCTTCACAAGTCACATAAAGAGGGGTCTGACCTCTCGTATTATGAAGTCTGCGGACACTTGTGAGTCTTATCCTCTTAGATAGAATGGCCGAAACCCATCTGTAAGACAGTGGGAGAATGAGTTTTCGAACTCAGTCTGGTACATACTGATGAACCCGAGTCTAGATTAACCAAATTAAGTTATTCGTATATTTTATTAAGACACGTGTTCTTGATGAAACACAAGTCTGATAAAATAAAGAACGAAATGACTAAAGTATTTAAACTGATTCGATTAGATCGAATGGTCAAATACTTAGCTACAGTAAATCTTGCGTAATTAAAAGAAAATGTGATTTTCTCTCAGGTCAAGTCTGTTAACACATCCGTGTGTCAAAAGGTATGAATCACACTTAGTTAGACTTGGTGTGATCTAGTGTAAGTGACTCTGAGTTAAGTCCTCCTTCTGGTTTAAGTCCCAGATAGTAATGCCTAGGTTTTGATAATGTGCTGTGAGGACATTATCAATAAGATATTCATTAAATCAATCATTAGGAAGTTGTATAATTACTCGAATTTCGTGAGACGAAGAGTCGAGTTAAACATCATAACTGATGATGACTTAGTCAACTTCCGGGATGAAATTCGGAGTAGTAACTCCGATTTAAAAAAAACTTGATGCAATCAGAATAGGTCCGTGTGCGTAAATAAATTTTGGAATTTAGTTTATGTGCACAAGGAAAATGTTTCCTCACTTTCTGCAAGTAAATCTTTAAGTTGAAAGATTGGTGCAGAAAGGAATATAGTGAAGTGCAATCATGTTGTTCGAGAACGGTTTTTCCATACTAATTCCTATAAAACGGATTATAATGAAACCGTTTTTCCACCAGCAGATGTGTACAGAACTACTCGGACCAAACTCGATGTAAACGCTTAAGTTGACCATGAAAATTGGAGCATTCACTTACAAGTTCGTTTTCCTAAATATGATTTAGACGGACCAACTTATATGAATTAGCCAGATAGTTTTCAAGGTCAGTGGGAGCATTAAATTACATGTGAGGCATCAAAGGGATGGAACATATATATTTTGATGAAGTGATCAAAAGAGTTTGATACTTTATCAGAAATAGATATGAGCCATTTATGACCATTAACTAATTTAAGATTATTATCATAAGGTACGATGAACTGGATAAGATCCAAATAAATAAAATATTATGGATTCCGACAGACCAAATGAATTATTTGAATGAGATTCAAATGGTTGGTCTAATATGAACATAGAAACTCCTTAAGTCTATAGTGTAGACGGTTTTAGCAGATCCACTCACGAAGGCTCTACCACATGAAGTCAGGAAAACTTATGTGTAAAAACGGTATTAGATACCGAGATAAATGGGCCTGAGTGCAAGTGGGAGATGTTGAGAGATGATACCCTCGAGGCTATCTATCTTCATGTGTGAATAGCACAAACATCTTGTTCGAAATAACAGTAAGCTGTTTAGTAATAATTTATCTAAATTTATGTTATAATGTAGTTAACATTAGATATTAACTTAGGTAAAGTCCTGAGACTTTATGCAAGGTCAAACATGTATCGAGATGAGTATCTCAATCATGGAGAAATGTTTGACCGTCTGTAGCATAAGTCTAAAAGGGTTCGTGGTCGTAAATGTTTCGAGACAAGAATATCGAAACATCGGATAGACCATTGTGTCTTAGTCTTCACCGTTTAGCGGTGGCTATGATCTCATGATCGCTTGACTTGGCGAAGTCATAGACGAGACACAGGTGCTCATTAGAGAATGAGTTCACTGAACGATCCACAAGAGTTATCATATGGTTATATTGACCAATCTGTCAATGATGACTCTAAGTGATGATAGGCTAGTTGGTCTTTTGACTTGAGGTCATTTTGACGAACCTGTGCGTGAACGGTGCCACTTAGATCAAATGACCTAGCTTCGAGGCAAGGCATGTCGAAAGGTCTTTGATTGGGTGACACTTGAAGCTTATGAGGAGAGTAATAACCAAGAGAGGATTCGTCTCTCCCAGTCAATGGGAGTTAGTGTCGTAGGGTTAGTTCGGTCTTTAGTAAAAACTCTGGCCAGAGTATGTTGGAAGAAGCCCAACATTTTTGACTAAAAGATCGATAGAAACTAACCGGAGTCAAGTTATTGGGGTTGACAGTTTGACCGTACCCTAGACTTGACTTACACGACATAGTTTAGACGAAAAGACTATAACTGCAGAATTCATCACGGAAACAGTCAGGGTGGTCCCGACAATACTCATGTCAATGAGTCAACCACATAATAATGATTCCTGAAGCAGGGACGGCAACCACTACTCTTGGTCACTGCCGTATAGGGCTTCGAGCCCAACCTGTTGTAAGGGTCAGGCTGTAGGGTCTCACATAGAGTGCGATCTTCGTCTAGTAATAGGTAGAAATTAATTAGGGAGAATAATTTGCATTTGATGCAAGGGATAAAATATTGCAAAAGATGTTTGCAATAATCTCCAGCATTCGGGATAAATGATCCTGAGTGCAAGTGGGAGATGTAGGGAAATATGCCCTCAGATCATTTGTATTTGATGCAAATGATAATTTAAGCTTAGATAGTGACTATTTTGCATTTGATGCAAAAGAGATTAAATGTGTTTTAAATAGTTTAAGACGATATTTAATATAAACGCAAGGAAAAGTTCACGGGTAAGACGGGAATGTCCCGGTCTACGGCCAGGTTCGAACGGCATCCAAATCGGACGCCAAATGACCAAGATACGCTCATAAACAGCCAAACAGATCAGACCGGGTCAGACCAGGCTGACCCAGGCCAGACCAGGTCTGGCCTGGGCGCCTGGCCAGACCTGGCTGAGCCAGGATGCCAGCCCAGGCACCTGGGCTCAGGCCCAGGCACTGGGCGCCTGGGCGCTGGCCCAGGCGCTGGGCCAGCGGGCGCCTGGGCCTGGCCCAGGCGGGCCGCCCAGGCACCCTGGACGCCTGGGCGCCTGGCCCAGGCCCAGGCCAGGCGCCCAGGCTGGGCACACCAGCCTGGGTGCTCCCAGACCAGGCGTCCACCCAGCTGGTCTGGTGGGTCCCACTTGTGCAGAAAATCTGGCCCTAGGGCAGAACAGATTTGACGTCTCAGTTTTTGTGAAAAACTAGCCATATGCTCAACTTTGAGCGGTCAATTGGAGGGTCAAACGAACTCCGATTGACGAACGGTTTTTTCCCATGCGTTCACCGTTGAACACCCTTCGAATTGATAGGTTGTATCAATCATGAAGCTCAACGGTGAGTGAGTTAAAATTCACGGAAGTTTGCACTTTGTGAAGTGCAAACTAACTTGATTTTAATTAACTCATATTAGTAGTCCCACATCGGTTGTGCGGAAAAAGGGAGAGTCCGTCGCCTATATAAATAGGGGCCTCCCCCCTTACTCCAAACTCGTCCCAAGCTCTAGATCTGAGCGGCTCTCGTAAATGTTGGAGCACGCTCGGATCTAAGCTAAATTAATATTTCTCCTCTCCCTATAAATTTCTGCCTTGCTCCTGAGGGCTCTAGTAAAGTCGCAAAGGAGTTCGGATTCAGATCCGAAATCTAGGCGAAGGTTTCACTTGCGTGAAACTTTCTTCAGCGCGTGGTTGGCTCGGCGACACGGGATTGATCGCCTCGAGATGCGGAGCGGTTCGAGGAGCGGTTCGGGGAGCGGTTCGAGGAGCGGCTCGGTGTGGGACGGGAGCGGCTCGGAAGACGGTGCGGAACATCTCGCCTGCCCTAGGGTTGAGATTCCGGGTATGTGTTTATTAGCATTAGTTTAATTTAATCGCAGTAGGCTAGATCCTTCTTGGGATGGTCAGACCCATCCCAAGTCGGCATAGATCTTGGATTAGGGTCTTGGACCTTAGGGTTAAATGTTAATTAGATAAACATGATTATTTTCCGCTGCTATTTCTGTCTATGTTCCGTCCGACTTAGGACGGGCATAGAGTTTTTGTGCCCTAAGGGTCCCAGAAAACCCTACACCCGCCACGTCGAGCAGTCGCCACTGTCGCCGCCATGGATCGACAGTATTCGATGGCCTACTGACGACCTCGGGGACTGTTGGGCTTAGCGACAGCCCTCGCCGTCACCCTCGTTGTTGCCATATGGTTGAGTTCTTGGCAATTCGCCGTTCTTGGTACTCTTTGGAGCTCCTTTTTCTGGTTCTTCCCCCTTGAGCTGCCCCGCTTCGATTCCTTCTTAGGGCCGCTCCTTCGTGTTTGTGGGTACGTGAGTTTTTGGTCGCTGAATTGTTTAGGGCTGCTGGTGATAACCGTAGATGTCGACCAATGGTGTTGGCAAGGAATATCATTGGGGATGAGTATCGGCTTGCTTTTGGCCTTAGGTGTTGAAATTGGATGCCAATCTTGTGCTTGGATTTGGGAGACAGCTATGTTGATGGCTTATTGTTGGATGTTGTGGAGATTGCTGGAAGTAGTGGTAGAAATGATCTTCATCCTTGAGAGTTGGCCTTATATCTGCCTTTTGGTGTCGTTCTGGGTATTGGCTTGTAATTGGGTAGCATGGCAGATGATGTCTTTTGTGCTCGGCTGGTTAAGTTGTAACAACGCGGATGCATTTGGATTAGTCCTCACGCTTTTGTATGTGATGGCAATGATTTACATGATTAAGACCCAGTAGTCATCCTTGACAGGAATTGAAATTTTAAACTTTATGTTCTTCCTTTTTATGTAGTTTAAATATAGCTTGCTACTGACCTATCACCTCAGGTTCCAAGTTCGAACATGTGTCATCATCATGATATCTATCATTTTCGTGTAATGCCATTATCTTATATTTTGGCTACTTGATAGATCGGGAGTAAATATGGTAATGAAGATACTAGAAATGATGCGTTATGTTGATGGATAGTTATGTGGATTGATTGAAATTGTTTAGAACAAGATACAATGGAAAATGGCAAGATGTGATGTAGTAGTTTGTTAAGTATGGTGAATAAATTTATGAGTTGTCACGAGGAATGATGTGTTGGGAGCAGGACAATTATTGAAAATAAATAGTGATGTATACTAGGCGTATTTGTAATGGTCGTCATACATTAGTAACTGGTGTATCATCATTATATTGATTGCTTGATATAAAAATAAGATTGGAATTGGGAGATGTCTCAATTGTAGTGTTACCAGTTAGGTCATGCAATGAACGATGTGATGATATATAATGGATGAGACAACTTATGAGAATAAATAATTTTGGATAATTTGGCTATAGATGAACTATACATTAGAGATTTCGCAGAGACATTACTGCCCTATCAACAGATGATAAGTGAAGAATGAGGAAATTGAAGGATGTTATTGATTGATGATATTTAGTAAGATTGTCTTGTACAAAATATTGGTTATTTTGAAGTGAAGACTTTGAGTTAGAAATTCGAATGATAAGGTCGGATATGTAGCTAAGTTTTATGATATGCTTATAGTTGTAACATGATTCGGTGATGAGACGAGTAGTGATGATTTATTTGAAGAATACTTGATTGAGATTACAGGTTTAGCATGCATTATGTTAGAATATGGGAGTTGCAGTTGTAAGTATATATATACACACATTGTTATTCATCACTCATCCGTATCCCTGCACATCTTGGGTATCCGTACCTATTTTTTCTCTTGCACACTAACGATTAAGGCCATCGATGATGCTTAGTCATCTGAACCTCTTTTTGGAACTCAATCTTAATCAGATCACTTGTATCTCTTCCTAACCAATTTCATTTCTTCGTCTCGAAATATTCAGGTCATAATTTACCTCATAGAAATACGAGAGTGTTTTCCATACTTCTTTCCTGCTCATTAGTTGATAAGAATGCCGAGGATGGAATTTTTTATAAGGTGGGTAGAATGTAACGGCCAGTTTTCGTAGTGCACATTTTTCTGTAACGAAGATTATTTCAAACGATTTCGATAATAACTAAATGATTTTCCTACTATTTTTCGTCATTCAATCTTAAAATGGACTTCGTGTTCGTACTTCTCGCGAGGATACGAACCCATGGCATTTTCGTAATTTTCAGAGTAGGTTGTGAAAATCGGTATTTCAATATTATAATAACTACTCTTCGCGGATCACATTTACCATCCTACCATCCACTCAATATTTTTACCAATTACTTTTACTAATCACTTTTACTAATTAGTTTTACTATTCATTAATTATCTTTATCACTTACTAATTAACTTTAGTAATTATCTTTACCATTTACTACGTAACCTTTAAAGAATTACCGTTAATACTTACTAATTACTTTTAACTAATTATTTTTACTAATGACCATTTCCTAGTTACTACTTACCAGTTACATTCATTAAATCTAGATCTAACCCCTGTTTTAATCACCTCCTTTGGGTAGTTCAGATCCGACATACACTTCAAGGCACCCCCCACCTCCAGCTATCTCCTTCTTCATGATATCTCCCCTGCACTATCCCTATATCAGTAAACACAACATCAGCAAGGGGGAACGACAGCAACATTCTCCTCCTCCCTGCAAATTCTCCAAGCCAAAATCAGCCAACCAAATCACCATCGTCTTCCTCAACCCTCTGCAAAACAAATCATCCAGCAACCTTCCTCTTCCCTTGCAAAATTCTCCAAGCCAAGACACAGGCAGAAATCAAAATCCACATTCCCAAATCCAAAAATCAAACCAAAAACTCTCATCAAATCTTCCCCAAATCAGTTTCTGACCAAACAAAATTTCACCCAAATCAAACCCACATCACTAAAGCAAATCAGCCCATATCATTTCTTCCCAAAATCTTTCCCAAATCAGTTTCTAATCAAACAAATTTTCCTACAAACAAATCACCTAGACCCTGTAACGACCAGTAAATTTCATCACTTCAATTTACCTATTTTTACGTATTTTAAAAATTAATTTTACTTTATAAATAGTCGTAAATAGTTTTATAACAAAACTGATTTCAAAAATTCTTATAAAAATATTTTAGAGCACTAGACTTATCATATTGTATTTCAGCATTTTCAGTTTTCCGCAAATGCCCAAAACATTCCTGTTAAAATTCATCTCCCAAAATTACCGTTTTGATTCGACGAATTTATTTTCTATACAAACGTATTCAAAACGTTTTCAAACTTCTACAGTAGCATCTAATTATCATTTAGGGCTTCCCACATTAATTTCATAATTTTTGGATATCATTTCAGTCTATAACTCGTAAACCCGCTTTCTAAACGTTTTGGCCTAAAACTAGTATTTACGTAGTTCAAATCTCAGAACGGATCTTGTATTTGCGATCCTCGCGTCGATACGATCTCGTGGGTATGTTTTCGTAATTTTTCGGAGTCGTTTGTGAAAACGTGTCTGTATTTCACCGCCCTGCTAATTACAATCGCTAATGACATTTTTACAATTACTAAACTACCTTTACTTTTTACTTAATCACTTCTACCCCTAATCAACCCACCGAAATGTTGGTTGGATCTGAAATCACTTTAGATCCAACATCCCCCTCTCCCTCTTTTAATCCCTTATCCCCTCTCCTCTAATTACAATAGTGCCATAGTTAATCACTATAAAAACCCCCCTAAGCTTCACAAATAAACCCACAGTAAACACCCCCCACTCTCCATTTCACGTTAGAAAACCCAGGGTGATGTTGCTTTCCCGCTCTCTCTCTCTCCATCTCTCTCTCTCTCTCACTCCGGGCTCCGCCCGCCCTCCGCCGCCGGCCCCCGCTTTGCCGCCACGAGCCGCCTCCGCCACCGCCCTCCCTCCGATCCCGGCGCCCGCACGAGGCCCCCTCCGATCGCCCAACGCCGCACAGCAGCCCCGCCGGCGCTTCGCCCCGCTGCGCCGCCCCAACCGCCGTCACCCGCCGCCTCAGCCGCCCGGCCGCTCCGCCGCCGCTCCGAGCGCAGAAGCCCCCGCCGAATGTCGAAGCTGCGTAAGTTTGCCCAGTGGAAAACTCGTAAATACGAGAAAATTCGTAATTTCGTAATTTTAAATGATTAATAATTGGGTTTTAGGGTTTTTAATCCATAACTAATTATACAGGGGCCAGCAAAATGTGAAACCAACTCTGGAAAATCAGAAACAATATTTCTGATCCAATGGCGCTAGTCTCACTGCGAGCAGATGCCTACTTTTTTCAGAATAAATTTTTAAAATTGAAAATTAAATACGTATAAAACATTCTAAAATTCGTAGCCGCTGTTTTTCACTTACAAAAATATGTGATAAAATTATATATGATAATAGACTTCGAGACGGTCATTTTGACTCCTCACTCATGTAATTCCGACTTGTATTGCTCCTGTAAGAAATTACGGAAAATACACGTCATTTAGGTATTTTAGGGTTTTTAAGCTATTTCTAAGTTTCTAAAAATTATAAAAAAATACAGAAGCTTCTGAAAATTCTCCCCTCTTGTAGTAAAATCAAAATAATTATTCTAGGGTTATATATAAATTTTTAATATTTTCCGACACCGTTTAACTGAGTTTAAAAATCAAACTGACCTAATTATTAAATAGGGAAAAATTGTGTTTTCTAACTAAGTAATTTGTGTTGCAGGAACGGACTCTGGTGTACCAACTTCAGAGGAAGCTCTAGATCCTTTTCCGGCTTACTGCGACGGTGTTGATTTTGGTAAGTCACGACAGGTTCTAAATTTAGAAATCTAGTCCACTGTGCTTGTACGAACTTGTAACACCACACTACTACGTGCTCGAAGCACGGAAGCATGCAACACCACCTTGTGTTGGACTTATCCCCTGTACTTGGCACAGTCTACTTGGAACGAGATCCCTACTTTCTGATTCTCGATAAGAAAGTCAACCAGTTCACCTGGTGTGACTAACATGCGGAACATCCTGTGGAACAATCATGTATAGAACTTGTAATTGACACATCACTGGGGTTTTGGGGTAACTCACAGTTTGCGAGAGTACGGGAGTGACTAGAGTTCGATCTACATGTCAAGCTGCCTGTGTTTCGGCGTCCTGTCTAGCTGCATGCGTTTCGGCAAACCATCATACTGCCTGGGTACCGGCATTCGTCTGGGTAGCACCCAGGCAAGAGACGAACTGAACGGTCACATATTGTACTCTCTGACTTAAGTCACGTAGTTCTAGTGGAGCTTTCACGGTTACTTCCTTACAGGCATGCACTTTACCTTCTACACTTGTACAGACACTACACCGTACTTTACTTTACTTCCGCTTGTCATACTTGTACAGTACTCCTTTTCTTTGTTTAGAATCGTTGTGACTTACCTTCGGTTCCACTTGTGGCACCGGCAGACGACGACATGATTGAGGAGATTGCCCCAAAGTACGAGGAGCCTGCGTACGACCCAGAAGCCACGGAGTTTTAGCTGTTTTGTGCTTGAGTGTGTGTTGTGAGATGTATTTCCTTTTCCGCATTTCCTTTCCGTATTTCCTTCATGTATTTTGTGTGAGAGAGTGCTGGTTGGTGTTGTTGGAAACAGCATCCTAACCTATGTTTGATGATAACAAACCCTACTGAACTGTTCTAATCTGTTTGTTGAGTGTGTCACAGGTCCCTATAGTCATGATTGCTCAAGTTACACATGCACGTACTCAAGTACGTTGAAATACGGAGCTAAAACTTCATTTGGAATTACACAAGCTGATCAAACAAGAGAGTATAGCTATGAAACTCTACCCTAGAGTTAATCATAGGCTATAAATAGTATGGGATTTTTCTCAGGATTTATGGAGATTGTTTGAAGTCCATATACAGGGAAATACGAGAAAATACTGAGTATACAAAGAAGAAACTTTTTCTACAAGAGGTGAAATGAGGTGAAAAAATTCTCACATGTCAATATGAAGCTATGGGATTTTTGAGAATTATTTCAGAATTTTTGGGATTTATTTGATGCCTAAATACGCAAGCATACAGTGAAAATACTCAGCAAATACGGCATACGGTACTGTTCCCATATACGCCTCATTACAGCTTCAGATCAGCCGACGTGGCATCATCCTGGCCGTTCATTTCGCATCCGACGATCGATCATAGCAGAGCGACGTGGCCTCCTCTCCGCCGTCCGATCAAAGATCAACGGCCACCAACCGCGCGAAGAAGTCGCAAATTGCGGGCGCCGCTGACTCAGTCGCGGGCGATGTGGATTAATCTCCACCGTCGGATCTCCATCCAACGGTCCAGATGTTGCCGACTTCGAGTCAGCGCTGGCGGGCGGCTCGTCAGCGGAGGCGGGCGCTGAACGCGGAAAATCCGCGAGACGTGGCCGCATCTCGTCCGTCCATCGTCGATCGAACGGCTGCCGACATCGTTTTTAATGCGGATGCGGGTCCCGCCACTTTAAACCCGCTAAGCCGTCGCTTTATCGGATCCCTTCGCACAGTGTCAAAACCCGTTAAGCTGATCCTATATATACCCATGCACATCTCTTCACATTTTCATCAATAAGTGGAGTTCTAGAGATCCAAATTGAGTTCCGTAAGAAGCGTTGCGACCGTGACTTCATCCCCGACGCAGTGACAGCAAGTTGAGCAGCTAGTTCCTCCTGTGTAGCAAATGAGATCACTTTGAGTGAGGAACTTCTACCGACTACTTCCACGGGGACAGCGACTACTTCTTCTACAGACATCCGATCATCATTCCGTAAGAAGCGTTGCGAAGCTACTGATGTGCTGAAAGACGACAACCAGAGAGATCTTCACAAATGAGCTTTCTAAACTCTTGATCTTTGTTATTTGTGAAGTTATTAATGTTTTGATCAGCATTTCTGTAATATAATTTCTTCCGTTATTTGGGACTCTGGGAACCAAACTTGTTGGGGCAAGTTGGGTTGGGGAGTGATACTTGTATGTTTCTTTTTGACTTTGGTGAGCTTGAGTTAGGTCTGACAGGTTGGTGCTGGGGCACCAATCTAAGGGAGATTGTAACTTCTTAAAGAAACAGTATAAGTGATTGCTCATTGGGGTGGACGTAGGTCATGGGGACCGAACCACGTTAAATTCTGTGTCTTCTGTGAATGCTTTGATTGTCTGATTCCTAAACTGCATGCTATAAACTAGGCTTAATTTTTATCTTGCGATAATTTGGTCAAAGGCCTATTCACCCCCCCCCCCCCCTCTAGGCCTTATTTAGATCCTACAAGTGGTATCAGAGCACCAGGCCTGGCCATTTGAGTCTAGTTCATAATGAATACATATGATTCAGCATTTGCTGAAGGACAGTCTACAGTTAGACCACCCAAATTTAATGGGACTGATTTTGATTACTGGAAAGCTAGGATGAAAATTTTCCTAGTCTCTTCAGATCTTGAAATTTGGAAAATTGTTGCTAAAGGCTATCACCCACCTATAATCAAAATTGAAGATATTGATGTAACAAAACCAGAAGATAAATGGGATGATAACGATAACAAACTTTATGCTCTGAATGGTAAAGCTATGAATGCAATTATCTGTGCACTTGACAGAACTGAGTTTAACCGTATATCTCATTGTCTTACTGCGCAGGAAATCTGGAACACTCTCGAAGTCACTCACGAAGGAACCTCTCAGGTGAAGGAGTCCAGATTAGCGCTGCTGAGCTCAGAGTACGATGGTTTCCACATGCTACCAGGAGAATCCATCAAGGACATGTACACTCGCTTCACCGACATCGTATACAACTCAAAAGCCTTGGGAAAGTCTTACGACAGCATCGACCTCATTCGGAAAATCCTAAGAGCGCTTCCTAGTTCCTTCCGGCCTAAAGTAACGGCCATCCAAGAAGCGAGAGATCTCACTAAGCTGAAGCTGGATGATCTGATTGGGAATCTGTTATCCCATGAGCTGGAACTCAAAACCGTCGAGACAAGAGAGAAAGGTGAGGCTAAACCTTTAAAGACCATCGCTCTCAAAGCCGAAGAAAGTGACAAAGAAGATCTCGACGAGGAACATGCACTGATGGTCAGAGGATTCCGACGCTTCATCAGAACTCCTGCCGGAAAATCTGAAATGGTAAAAAGGTTCAATCGTTTTAATAAGTTTAATCCTTTGAATTCCTCGTCTGAACAGAATACTACTAAAAGTGTTCAATGTTTCAACTGTAGGAAATTTGGACATTTCATGAAAAACTGTCCAACAAAGAACGCATCATCCGAAGCCAAAGGGAAATCATTTGCGGTAACATGGGACGATGACGACGAAGACGAACCACAAGATGAGGTAGCGCAATCATCACTTTGCCTG
This sequence comes from Scilla litardierei, assembly GCA_030789695.1. Classification (NCBI taxonomy): domain Eukaryota; kingdom Viridiplantae; phylum Streptophyta; class Magnoliopsida; order Asparagales; family Asparagaceae; genus Scilla; species Scilla litardierei. The sequence goes on along the minus strand of CM061140.1, from coordinate 125,156,530 downwards.
ATGGGAGAAAACGATTCATTTGTGGTAACATGGGACGATGACGACGAAGACGAACCACAAGACGAGGTAGCGCAATCATCACTTTGCCTAATAGGTGAAAGCGACACGAACAAGGTAAGAGATGAATTTTCTTTACCAGAATTAATGAACATTTGTGAAAACATGAATTCAGAAATTACTTCTCTTGAATACTCTAAAGAAAATTATAAAGAAATGAATTTCCAACTACAGCAGGAAAATTATAATGTTTTGCAAAATGAAATAAAATTGAAAAATGAAATTGCATCGCTCAAAATTACCATTGAAAAACCCAAAGGAAAATCTAGTATTACTGAAGCTATACCTTGTCAGACTTGTGCTTCATTAAAGCTAGAAATTAAGAATGGTAATGAAAAGATTGTTGGCCTAAATAAAAGAATAGAAACTCTCGCTAAAAATGAAGATAATGTTAGAAAGAGTTTTATAAATAAAAGTGCCATGCTTGTAAATGAAAACATCTTTTTGAAATCCAAAGTCTCTGATTTAGAACTGAGTATCAGAAAATTTGGTGTAGGAAGGAAATCACTAGACATCATTCTTGGATACCAGTCAATCAAAAACGATAAACAAGGACTAGGATTTGGAAATGTTTATAATGAAAACATGATAAAGAAAAATCATTACATCAAGAAAAAGAAACGGAACGCCAAATGTTATACATGTGGTTCTTTTGAGCATTTATATAGAAATTGTCGTTATAAGAACCAAAACATGAAGTTCAAACAAGTATGGGTTCCGAAAGGTACTATGACTAACCATTGTGGACCTATTTGGCTACCCAGGTCACACATACCTTGTTCTTCTTATGTGTAGGGACTCAGCGTGGCTAAGGAACAACTGTGTGAGTGGTATTTGGATTCAGGCTGCTCAAGACACATGACATGGAACAGCGACAAGTTCCTTAGCCTCGTGAAGCAAGAAGGAGGAAGTGTTACATTAGGGGACAATGGCAAGTGCAAGGTAATGGGTAAAGGTATTGTTGGCAACAATACTTTTAAAATTTCTGACGTCCTCTGGGTTGAAAATCTCAAACACAACCTCATCTCCATAAGCCAACTCTGTGACAAAGGTATGAAAGTACTTTTTGATGAGAAAATTTGTAAAATTTATGACTCGGTCACAGGTAATACCCTCTTCATAGCCAATAGGAAAAATAATGTTTATACAATAATGATTGAAGAAATGACAATTGCTAAATGTTTGATTGGCAGGGAGGAGGAGGCTATACTATGGCACCGGAGACTATCACATGCCAGCATGAAGTTGCTACATAAGCTGGAGAATAAAAACATGGTCCGAGGCTTGCCACATCAACAGTACGAGAATGGTAAGTTGTGTGTTGCATGCACAAAAGGTAAGCAAACTAGATCCACTTTTACGGGAATTCGGGAAGTTACCACTTCACGAGTCCTAGAATTGATTCATATGGATTTGTTTGGGCCTACCGATGTTGCTAGCCTCAATGGGAAGAGATTTTGTTTTGTTTTGATCGATGATTTTTCTAGATATACATGGGTTTACTTCTTAGCCAAGAAATCGGATTCCTTTGAAAATTTCCAAAATTTTTGTAATCAAGTTTTAAATGAGAAAAATCTTTCAATTATGAAAATTAGAAGTGATCACGGTGGTGAATTTGAAAACTCTGTTTTTGAAAACTTCTGTTTGGAAAAAGGGATCTTACATGAATTTTCTTCTCCTAGAACACCTCAACAAAACGGGGTGGTCGAAAGAAAGAATCGAACTTTAAAAGAGATGGCAAGAAGCATGCTTAATGATTATTCTCTTCATATGTATTTTTGGGCCGAAGCAGTGAATACAGCCTGCTATGTCTGCAACAGGGTTATGCTTAGACCTTTAATGAACAAAACATCCTATGAACTGTGGCATGGCAAGACTCCTAACATTTCATATTTCAGAGTATTTGGATGCAGGTGTTTCATTTTAAACACAGGAGATCAGCTGGGAACATTTGAATCCAAATCAGACGAAGGAGTGTTCGTAGGATATTCATCAAGGAGCAAAGCATACAGGATCTATAATAAACGAACCTTAACTGTTGTTGAGTCAATTAATGTGAAATTTGATGAAGCTGAAATAGATCCTTTAAATTGCAGGGAAACTGAAGCTGGAGATGCAGACAAGGAAACTACAGAGCCTGAAAACATAGCTAAACCATCTGAAGGCCAAAAGGAAGCTGAACCAGAAGTACCACAAGGAAATAGACTGGAAAGAGGAGAGCTCGGGTTCAATCCACATCATCCACCTGAGCTGATCATGGGGACTCATACGGAAGGTATACGCACTCGATCCACTTTCAATAACTTGTGTACCTTATGCATTCATGGTGACTTCATTTCTGAAATTGAACCCAAGAACGTTGAAATCGCTTTAACTGATGAAAGTTGGGTTATGGCCATGCATGATGAGATTAATCAGTTTGATAGAAATAATGTTTGGACATTAGTGCCCCGACCTGATAATTACCCAATTGTTGGCACTAAATGGATTTTCAAAAACAAACTTGATGAATCTGGAAATGTAATCAGAAATAAGGCAAGATTAGTGGCCAAAGGATATAACCAGATTGAGGGAATTGATTGTGATGAAACTTTTGCACCCGTTGCTAGATTAGAAGCCATTAGAATATTGCTGGCTTTTGCAAGTTTTAAGGTTTTAAATTGAAGCAAATGGATGTGAAAAGTGCATTTTTAAATGGTTATTTGAAAGAATATGTTTTTGTTGAACAACCCCTTGGTTTTGAAAGTCATAGTTTTCCAAATCACGTTTACAAGTTGCAAAAGGCTTTGTATGGTCTGAAGCAAGCTCCCAGAGCTTGGTACGACCGTCTCAGTTCATATCTTTTGGAAAATAACTTTAAAAAGGGTAGTGCAGACAACACTTTGTTTATCTTGCTTGAACAGGATCATTTTCTTATTGTTCAGATTTATGTGGACGATATTATTTACGGTGCTACTAATGATCTTTTATGCCAAAAGTTTGAAAAGGTTATGCAGGATCAATTTGAGATGAGTCTGGTCGGAGAGTTGAAATACTTTTTGGGCTTTCAAGTAAGACAAACTGGAGATGGCATATATGTTTCCCAAACCAAGTACATAAAAGAACTGTTGAAGAAATTTGGGATGGCAAATGCAAAGCCAATGTGAACTCCAATGAGTCCGACAACGAAGCTTGAAAAGGATGACAAAGGTATAGATGTGGACCAAAAGCTTTATCGAGGTATGATTGGGTCCTTACTCTATTTAACTGCATCTAGACCAGACATCATGTTTTCTGTCTGTTTGTGTGCACGATTTCAAGCCTGTCCAAAAGAATCACATTTGATAGCCATTAAGAGGATTTTTCGATATCTTATTCACACTCCTACACTTGGACTATGGTATCCCTCTTATGGTAATCTTAATTTGGTTGGCTATGCTGATGCTGATTATGCTGGTAGCTTGGTTGATAGAAAAAGCACTAGTGGAACTTGCTTTCTTTTGGGACAATCCTTAGTTTCTTGGTCTAGTCGTAAGCAGAACAGTGTTGCTTTGTCCACTACTGAAGCTGAGTATATTGCCCTTGGCAGTTGTTGTGCCCAAGTACTTTGGATGATGCAAACCCTGTCTGACTACGGCTTGGATCTTAGAAAAGTTCCATTACGATGTGATAGTAAGAGTGCTATAGATCTTTCTAACAATCCTGTTCATCACTCTCGGACAAAACACACAGACGTAAGACATCATTTTCTTAGAGATCATTTGGCAAAAGAGGATGTATCCATTGAATATATTTCTACTGATTCTCAGTTGGCAGATATCTTTACAAAACATTTGCCAGAAGATCGCTTTTGTCGTCTACGTCTAGAACTGGGCATTATTGATCATATTTAGAGTGAAAATATTATTTGGTGTGCGTTTATTGTTTTTGTGTGGTGTGCTACAAAAAAGGGGAAAAATAAAAAAAATGAAAAATAAAAATAAAAACAAATAAAAATAAAAAATATAAAAAGAAAGGGAAAGTGAATTGTCTATCTCCTCATTTTGCTCTTTTCATCGGAAACAGTTTTAAATGCAAAACATATGTCTTATGGATTTTGAATATTATATTCTTAACAATGCTTGCATTCAAAGACTACATGCTTAATTAGGTCATATTCATTAATGAGTAACTAACGTTTTTCATCTTCCAATCGCACTTACACAAGATCAAAATGTTTTTGATATGGATTTGCAATATTGAATAAGAAAAGTGGTTGTTGGTGGACTAATTTATGTTTTAATGGGATATGATGTTTCAAGGCATGGGTAAAAAGAAAATCTCTCATCAAAATATACGTGTATAAAAAGAATAGCAAGACGAGTGTCTTCAAAATATATACACAGAGCTTCGTATGAAAAATGGATACGATCCATGTCCTTGATACTACCCTCGGACATCCAACTTATGCTATAAGTGTCATTTTTTAGCGTTGGTGTTAAGTCCGTCAAGCAATGCCATTTCACATTTAAAAATCCTTATTGGTCATGTTTTGAATTGGTAACTTGAACTCATACTACATGAGAAGGGGAAACTCAATCTTTGATGTTCATATATTCAGTTGAAAAGATGGATATGACAGGCTGTATTCCTTATTTCCTCTCCATATTTCTAAACATTTGATCTTCACACTTGAGCACGAAGATGAATTATGGTAGTTATGACTTAGTGCTTATTGCTTATTTATTCCTTGTGGTCATCGATGTCTTGCCTGTTTGTTATGCTTTATAATGTTCAATTTTCCATTCCTCATATGCTATTTCATACAGTTTTTTTTTGATGAAAACAAAGGGGGAGAGAAATATTAAGATTGAGCATGTCAATAGGGGGAGCATGTCAATAGGAGGAGCATATCATTTTTGCCATTCATGCTCATATTCATGCTTCACACACTCACACACTTCCCACATTTTTGATGTAATCTTAATGTCTGGTTTGTTCTCATCAAAAGGGGGAGATTGTTGGAAACAGCATCCTAACCTATGTTTGATGATAACAAACCCTACTGAACTGTTATAATCTGTTTGTTGAGTGTGTCACAGGTCCCTATAGTCATGATTGCTCAATTTACACATGCACGTACTCAAGTACGTTGAAATACGAAGCTAAAACTTCATTTGGAATTACACAAGCTGATCAAACAAGAGAGTATAGCTATGAAACTCTACCCTAGAGTTAATCATAGGCTATAAATAGCATGTGATTTTTCTCAGGATTTATGGAGATTGTTTGAAGTCCAAATACAGGGAAATACGAGAAAATACTGAGTATACAAAGAAGAAACTTTTTCTACAAGAGGTGAAATGAGGTGAAAAAATTCTCACATGTCAATATGAAGCTATGGGATTTTTGAGAATTATTTCAGAATTTTTGGGATTTATTTGATGCCTAAATACGCAAGAATACAGTGAAAATACTCAGCAAATACGGCATACGGTACTGTTCCCATATACGCCTCATCGCAGCTTCAGATCAGTCGACGTGGCATCATCCTGGCCGTTCATTTCGCATCCGACGATCGATCGTAGCAGAGCGACGTGGCCTCCTCTCCGACGTCCGATCAAAGATCAACGGCCACCAACCGCGCGAAGAAGTCGCAAATTGCGGGCGCCGCTGACTCAGCCGCGGGCGACGTGGATTAATCTCCACCGTCGGATCTCCATCCAACGGTCCAGATGTTGCCGACTTCGAGTCAGCGCTGGCGGGCGGCTCGTCAGCGGAGGCAGGCGCTGAACGCGGAAAATCCGCGAGACGTGGCCGCATCTCGTCCATCCATCGTCGATCGAACGGCTGCCGACATCGTTTTTAATGCGGATGCGGGTCCCGCCGCTTTAAACCCGCTAAGCCGTCACTTTATCGGATCCCTTCGCACAGTGTCAAAACCCGTTAAGCTGATCCTATATATACCCATGTACATCTCTTCACATTTTCATCAATAAGTGGAGTTCTAGAGATCCAAATTGAGTTCCGTAAGAAGCGTTGTGACCGTGACTTCATCCCCGACGCAGTGACAGCAAGTTGAGTAGCTAGTTCCTCCTGCGCAGCAAATGAGATCACTTTGAGTGAGGAACTTCTATTGACTACTTCCACGGGGACAGCAACTACTTATTCTACAGACATCCGATCATCATTCCGTAAGAAGCGTTGCGAAGCTACTGATGTGCTGAAAGACGACAACCAGAGAGATCTTCACAAATGAGCTTTCTAAACTCTTGATCTTTGTTATTTGTGAAGTTATTAATGTTTTGATCAGCATTTCTGTAATATAATTTCTTCCGTTATTTGGGACTCTGGGAACCAAACTTGTTGGGGCAAGTTGGGTTGGGGAGTGATACTTGTATGTTTCTTTTTGACTTTGGTGAGCTTGAGTTAGGTCTGACTGGTTGGTGTTGGGGCACCAATCTAAGGGAGATTGTAACTTCTTAAAGAAACAGTATAAGTGATTGCTCATTGGGGTGGACGTAGGTCATGGGGATCGAACCACGTTAAATTCTGTGTCTTCTGTGAATGCTTTGATTGTCTGATTCCTAAACTGCATGCTATAAACTAGGCTTAATTTTTATCTTGCGATAATTTGGTCAAAGGCCTATTCATCCCCCCTCTAGGCCTTATTTAGATCCTACAGGTGTTGTACTTTAATTTGTGGACTGTAATAACGTTGTATGCTGGTTTGAGTGTAGTTGGTACATCTCTGCGTTGTGGCTATGCTGAATTCACTGGTAAACTGCGGAACCTGTGAGTAAATCAAATAAGTAACGGGCCCCCGAGAGCAGGTCGTTACAGGTTTGGTGGCCCACGCAGGTTCGTGCAAAATACCTCGTGAACAGTGTAGCAAAACCAGGGTGTATCGTATATGATACTCAACTAAGCTGACATTTCTATGGATGCAGGTTTGACACTCGAAAGATGGACGGTAACATCTCGGAGAGCCCCAATGGAGTTGACCTATCCTACCTTAATAAAAAGTCATTAACAAAATTTTGATAGGATTAAATCGTTGTATAAAAAAAGGAGAAAATCTTTCTATGTCGGTGGCACTCATATGAATGATAATCTTCCTTCAATGGACCATGATACCGGTCAATGTGCTTGGCTAAAGTCTGTTGGATCGACCTAGATAGACTGGGCATAAGTGATCCTGGCTTAGTCACTTCCCTGGCCGTGTCCGCTGGACCGCAAGGACGTGAATCATGATTATGTGGCGTCATCGATCTTCTCCATTATCAACCTTCCTTTATCTTGATGACCTTTCTTTGACCTTCTTAGAATCTTTCTACTCCAATTCTTACTAAACATCATGTACAGGTCTTTTGTGTTCAACGCTCGAGAATGGACGGAAACACCTCAAAGACCCCCAATGGAGCCAATCAGTCTGGAGCCAACAACCCGACCGACAACGGGCCAACTCCCACAGTGCATCAGATCTCGGATCTGGCATTGCGAGAAATGGTCGAGGCTATCAAAGGTGAATATCACCCTACGGGAGGCATCCAACAATTTTGCTCCCTCCACCCGAAGACCTGGAACGGAGAAAATGGCCCGATGAAGGCCGATGAATGGCTAGAAAGTACTGAAGAAAACTTGAGGGCCACCCAGATCGGGAGGCATGCCTGGTCAGATACTGCCAGGTCCCAACTAACAGATGGGGCCAGAGTCTGATGGGGCTCTGCAGAAAAGCGTCTCGAGCGACCAATCGAATGGGAGACATTCACGGAGCTTTTCCGCACCCAATATTTCTCTCCTGAGGCCCAGATGGAGCTTGAGGCGCAATTTGTTGGGTTGAATCAAGGTTCCATGACGGTGGAACAATACGACGCCCGGTTCACCATGCTGAGCCGCTTTGCTCCTGAGTTGGTTGCCACTCCAATAGCCCACGCTCGACGCTTCAAGCAGGGTCTCAACATAGAGATCCGCAGGAATTTAGTTGGGCGTACATTGTCTACCCACATCGAAGTTCTAGCTGCTGCTCATGAACACGAGTTTATGGAAAGGGAAGAAAGGCGTGAGTTGGCTGCCCCTCACAGAAGGCAACCACCTCCAAGCCCTGCTGCTGGACCTAGCCGACGACCCCCGCCTAATCAGATGTATCGGCCCACTCAACAAACACAGTTCAAGAGGCAGGGCCCACCACCACCACAGCGCCTAACATGTCATCATTGTGGGAAACCAGGGCACCTCCGCTCAGAATGACGATCTTTTCTAAACCTCTGTCTGATCTGTGGATCAAAGGACCATGCTGCAAGGGACTATCCTGAGAGGAAGTCTCAGCTACCTAACCCTGCTCCGGCCCATGTCCCTGCCAGGAATGTGCCGCCACATCCACCACCACATGCTCAGCAACGTCAGACACTCCCTCCCCAGCAACAGGTATACCAGCAGGCTCGGCGACCCGCGCCACCCCAGAGACGCCAAGCCTATACCATGACGGTAGAGGAGGCCGAGGCCACGGGCCAAGTGATCACTGGTATGAGATTCTTTTCACTAAGCTACACACTCTATTATTAGGGATCGTAAGCTTAGACATGATTCTCATCACCGTAGGTACCGTCTTAGTAGCCGGTAAGCCTGCCCTCACACTATTCGACTCAGGAGCTACACATTGCTTCTTGGCAAATCGATTCATCCAAACACATGCCATAGCTGTTGAACCTCTGACTTCCCGTTGGAAGGTCGAGACCGCTGGTGGTTCTCTACCGGTAACCAGCGGGTGCCTCCAATGCTCTGTTGTGATTTGTGGACGAGACCTCTTCGCCGACTTCATGGTATAGAGTTGCCAACTTTCGATGTTGTTCTTGGGATGGACTGGTTAGGGACTTTTCATGCCACCATTGACTGTCGTCAAAGGAGGGTAGAATTCGAAATACCCAACCATCCAAAATTCGAGTTCCTCAGCGGAAGCCGATCAGAAGGACCCGTGAAGTACCGAGCCAGACTTTCAGAAGCCATGGTGACTACAGCAGGAGATGACCAAGAAATGCCTGAGATAGTGCGAGAATTCTTGGACGTATTTCCGGACGACCTCTCAGGTTTGCCTCTGGATCGCGACCTTGAATTTACCATTGATCTTATGCCAGGTGCACAACCAATGTCCAAGGGACCCTACCGCATGGCACCGCCTAAGCTTGAAGAGATTCGAGATCAACTAGATGATCTTATACAGAAAGGATGGATACGACCCAGTGTATCCGCGTGGGGTGCCCCAGTGCTGCTCGTGAAGAAGAAGGACAGATCGCAACTCATGTGCATCGACTACCGGGAGCTGAACAAGATGACGGTGAAGAACAAGTACCCGCTGCCCCACATTGACGACCTGTTCGACCAGCTTGGAGGATCGAGCATGTATTCAAAGCTGCGTCTGAAGACCGGATATCACCAAGTGAAGGTGAAGAAGGAGGATGTCCACAAGACTGCATTTCGGACAAGATATGGACACTACGAATTCCTGGTGATGCCATTTGGTGTGACTAATGCACCTGCTGTATTCATGAGTCTCATGAACCAGGTTCTTTACAACCATCTGGACAAGTTCGTAGTCGTCTACATCGACGACATCCTCATCTACTCGAAGGACGCCGAGGAGCATAGAGTTCACTTGAGAAAGGTCTTGGAGACGCTAAGACAACACCAACTGTATGCCAAGTACAGTAAGTGTGAGTTTCGGCTTGACAAGGTGGCTTTCCTGGGCCACATCATATCTGGAGAAGGGATATCTGTCGACCCTGAGAAGGTAGCTGCTGTTCAAAACTGGCCAGCCCCGAAGACCGTCACCGAGATTCGAAGTTTCCTAGGACTGGCTGGTTACTACCGACGATTCATCCAGGACTTCTCGAAGATCGCAGGAGCCATGACGAAATTGACGAGAAAGGACATGATTTTCGTCTGGTCGAAGGCCTGCGAGGATGCATTCCAGGAGCTGAAGAGGCGACTGACTTCTACCCCGATTCTGGTCATCCCAGACAGAACCGGAGGGTTTGAAGTATTTTGTGATGCTTCTGGCAAAGGGCTTGGGTGCGTGCTACATCAGCATGGCCGAGTCGTCGCTTACGCATCCAGGCAATTGAAGATCCATGAGAAGAACTACCCCACTCATGACCTTGAGTTGGCGGCAGTTAATTTTGCTCTGAAGATATGGAGGCACTTCTTGCTGGGCGAACACGTGAAGATCTTCTCAGATCACAAGAGTCTCAAATACCTGTTCACCCAGAAGGAGCTCAACATGCGCCAACGCCGATGGATCGAGCTGATGGCAGATTATGTTATTGATCTTCAGTACCATCCTGGGAAGGTCAATGTCGTACCGGATGCTTTGAGTCGCCTCCCTGCAGTGATGACTCTCACATCACAATGGAGGCTTCGACACGAGATCCGAGCCATGGAGATGGATGTCATACTTCCTGGAATAACGTCTTCGTTGCTCAACCTTCAGATCCAGTCCGACCTGGTGGACAAGATCAAAGCTGCCCAAGCCGGAGAAGAGAAGCTACAGAAGATCAGAGACATGGTGTTAGCAGGTCAGAGGCCGGAATTCAAGATCCATGAGGATGGATCTCTGAGATTCGGCAACCGCATCTGCGTACCATCTGGAGATGTCAGAGAAGCTTTATTGGAGGAAGCTCACAGCTCTCCATATTCTATTCATCCAGGCGGGACCAAGATGTACCAGGACTTGCGACTACACTACTGGTGGTATGGGATGAAGAGAAGCGTCGCACGCAGTGTGGCGAAGTGTATTGTGTGCCAACAGGTGAAGGCTGAACATCACCGGTCTGCCGGATTGTTGCAGCCTTTGCCCATCCCAGAGTGGAAATGGCAACACATCACGATGGACTTCGTGACGGGACTGCCCAAGAGCACGAAGCACAATGATGCTGTCTGGGTGATCGTTGATCGATTAACCAAGTCAGCACACTTCATTACTTTCAGAGTGGGCCAGCCGACCGAGATGCTTTCCAAGAAATACATGGAGGAGATCGTAAAGCTGCATGGTGTCCCTGTCAGCATTGTTTCGGACAGAGACACTCGATTCATGTCTCATTTTTGGAAGAGCTTGCAGGAGTGTCTGGGGACCCGATTGAGCTTCAGTACAGCTTATCATCCTCAGACTGATGGTCAGTCGGAATGCACCATTCAGATCCTGGAGGACATGTTGCGTGCGTGTATGCTGGACTTCAAGGGATCTTGGGAGGATCATCTACATCTCGTGGAGTTTTCATACAACAACAGTTATCAAGCCAGCATCGGTATGGCACCTTTTGCAACGCTTTATGGCAGGAAGTGTCGTTCCCCCTTGAGCTGGGACGACATTGGCGACTGAGAGCTCATCGGTCTGGATTTGATTATAGAAGCAGTTGAAGTAGTTCAGACCATCAGAGAGAAGCTACAGTTGGCGCAGGATCGATACAAGCATTGGGCAGATGCAAAGCGCCGACATTTGGAGTTCCAGCTTGGCGATCATGTATTTTTGAAGATCTCGCCGAATCGTGGGATGATTCGCTTTGGACGAAGAGGAAAGCTCAGTCCTCAATATATTGGTCCATTTGATATCTTGGAACGAGTAGGTGAGGTGGCCTATCGCCTTGCCTTGCCACCTGCATTGGAAGGAGTACATGAAGTCTTTCATGTCTCGCAGCTTCGACGCTACGTGAGTGATCCTAGTCATGTTGTGTATTACTCCGAGATTGCTGTTCGTCCAGATCTATCTTATGATCAGCAGCCGGTCAAGATCTTGGATCGACGACAGAAGACCCTCAAGAATAGAGTGATCAATCTTGTCAGGGTCTTGTGGCGACACGACTCACCTGGAGAGTCTACTTGGGAGCGAGAGGATGATATGAAGGAACGCTACCCTTACTTATTTACCGAGACTGAGGATCTTACTAGTCTTGAGACTAGTCTCGGGAACAATGTTGATAATAGTATGTATTCTTAGACAGCATCTCTTGTTTTCTAGATGCTGTGATATCACATTATATTTTGTATTATATTTTCTATCATTTATTTGCTTGAGATTCTTCATAACATCAATTACTTACTTTATTAAGTTTGAAATTCCGAGGACGGAATTATTTTAAGGAGGGTAGGACGTAACGACCAGTAAATTTCATCACTTCAATTTACCTATTTTTACGTATTTTAAAAATTAATTTTACTTTATAAATAGTCGTAAATAGTTTTATAACAAAACTGATTTCAAAAATTCTTATAAAAATATTTTAGAGCACTAGACTTATCATATTGTATTTCAGCATTTTTAGTTTTCCGCAAATGCCCAAAACATTCCTGTTAAAATTCATCTCCCAAAATTACCGTTTTGATTCGACGAATTTATTTTCTATTCAAACGTCTTTAAAACATTTTCAAACTTCTACAGTAGCATCCTACTATCATTTAGGGCTTTCCACATTAATTTCATAATTTTCGGATATCATTTCAGTCTATAACCCGCAAACCCGCTTTCTAAACGTTTTGGCCTAAAACTAGTATTTCCGTAGTTCAAATCTCAGAACGAATCTTGTATTCGCGATCCTCGCGTCGATACGATCCCGTGGGTATGTTTTCGTAATTTTTCAGAGTCGTTTGTGAAAACGTGTGTGTATTTCACCACCCTGCTAATTACAATCGCTAATGACGTTTTTACAATTACTAAACTACCTTTACTTTTTACTTAATCACTTCTACCCCTAATCAACCCACCGAAATGTTGGTTGGATCTGAAAACACTTCAGATCCAACATCCCCCTCTCCCTCTTTTAATCCCTTGTCCCCTCTCCTCTAATTACAATAGTGCCATAGTTAATCACTATAAAAACCCCCCTAAGCTTCACAAATAAACCCACAGTAAACACTCCCCACTCTCCATTTCACGTTAGAAAACCCAGGGTGCTGTTGCTTTCCCGCTCTCTCTCTCCATCTCTCTCTCTCTCTCTCTCTCTCTCTCTCTCTCTCTCTCTCCGGGCTCCGCCCGCCCTCCGCCGCCGGCCCCCGCTCCGCCGCCACGAGCCGCCTCCGCCTCCGCCCTCCCTCCGATCCCGGTGCCCGCACAAGGCCCCCTCCGACCGCCCAACGCCGCACAGCAGCCCCGCCGGCGCTCCGCCCCGCTGCGCCTCCCCAGCCGCCGGCGCTCCGCCCGCTGCGCCGCCCCAACCGCCGTCACCCGCCGCCTCAGCCGCTCCGCCGCCGCTCCGAGCGCAGAAGCCCCCACCGACTGTCGAAGCTGCGTAAGTTTACCCAGTGGTAAACTCGTAAATACGAGAAAATTCGTAATTTCGTAATTTTAAATGATTAATAATTGGGTTTTAGGGTTTTTAATCCATAACTAATTATACATGGGCCAGAAAAATGTGAAACCAACTCTGGAAAATCAGAAACAATATTTCTGATCCAATGGCGCTAGTCTCACTGCGAGCAGATGCCTACTTTTTCAGAATAAATTTTTGAACTTGAAAATTAAATACGTATAAAACATTCTAAAATTCGTAGCCGCTGTTTTTCACTTACAAAAATATGTGATAAAATTATATATGATAATAGACTTCGAGACGATCATTTTGACTCCTCACTCATGTAATTCCGACTTGTATTGCTCATGTAAGAAATTACGGAAATACACGTCATTTAGGCATTTTAGGGGTTTTAAGCTATTTCTAAGTTTCTAAAAATTATAAAAAAATACAGAAGCTTCTGAAAATTCTCCTCTCTTGCAGTAAAATCAAAATAATTATTCTAGGGTTATATATAAATTTTTAATATTTTCCGACACCGTTTAACCGAGTTTAAAAATCAAACTGACCTAATTATTAAATAGGGAAAAATTGTGTTTTCTAACTAAGTAATTTGTGTGGCAGGAACGGACTCTGGTGTACCAACTTCAGAGGAAGCTCTAGATCCTTTTCTGGCTTACTGCGACGGTATTGATTTTGGTAAGTCACGACAGGTTCTAAATTTAGAAATCTAGTCCACTGTGCTTGTACGAACTTGTAACACCACACTACTACGTGCTCGAAGCACGGAAGCATGCAACACCACCTTGTGTTGGACTTATCCCATGTACTTGGCACAGTCTACTTGGAACGAGATCCCTACTTTCTGGTTCTCGATAAGAAAGTCAACCAGTTAACCTGGTGTGACTAACATGCGGAACATCCTGTGGAACAATCCTGTATAGAACTTGTAATTGACACATCACTGGGGTTTTGGGGTAACTCACAGTTTGCGAGAGTACGGGAGTGACTAGAGTTCGATCTACATGTCAAGCTGCCTGTGTTTCGGCGTCCTGTCTAGCTGCATGCGTTTCGGCAAACCATCATGCTGCCTGGGTACCGGCATTCGTCTGGGTAGCACCCAGGCAAGAGACGAACTGAACGGTCACATATTGTACTCTCCGACTTGAGTCACGTAGTTCTAGTGGAGCTTGCACGGTTACTTCCTTACAGTCATGCACTTTACCTTCTACACTTGTACAGACACTACACCGTACTTTACTTTACTTCCGCTTGTCATACTTGTACAGTACTCCTTTTCTTTGTTTAGAATCGTTGTGACTTACCTTCGGTTCCACTTGTGGCATCGACAGATGACGACCTGATTGAGGAGATTGCCCCAGAGTACGAGGAGCCTGCGTACGACCCAGAAGCCACGGAGTTTTAGCTGTTTTGTGCTTGAGTGTGTGTTGTGAGATGTATTTCCTTTTCCGCATTTCCTTTCCGTATTTCCTTCATGTATTTTGTGTAAGAGAGTGCTGGTTGGTGTTGTACTTTAATTTGTGGACTGTAATAACGTTGTATGCTGGTTTGAGTGTTGTTGGTACATCTCTGCGTTGTGGCTATGCTGAATTCACTGGTAAACTGCGGAACCTGTGAGTAAATCAAATAAGTAACGGGCCCCCGAGAGCGGGTCGTTACAAACCCTCCACCAATTTTTCCGAACCAGAAACAGCCCCAATTTCTTCCCAAAAGCATCACTAAATTCGAAACCAAACTGAAATTGAAATCTGAAAATAAAACCAAAACTGAAACAAATTTCAGATTCCTCCAACTTCAGATTCTTACAAAAACCCAAACCCTCAACCATTTTCAAAATCTTCCACCCTCCCCCTCGCCGCGCGCACCCTAGCTCCAATCGCCCAACCTCCCAGCTACGCCGCCCGCCGCCGCCAGGAGAGCCACCGCCGCCGCCTGTTGATGATCGCCTCGCGCGCGCCTGTGTCGCCGAAGCAGCCGCCGCAGGCCGCCGGGAGCCACCAAATATGTGCCTCCTCTCCGTGCGTCGAGCATGAGTGAGACCCCTCTGGTGCGTGAGTTCGAGCCCCCTCCATTTGTGTGGTTGCTGCAGCAATCATAAGACAAAAAAAGACAGAAAAAGGGAAAGAACGAAAGAGCATGTAGAAAAAAAGGGGTGACAGCCAGGAGTTAAGACAGAGAGGGAGAGGGTTAAAAGAATAAAGAAAGAATGAGAAAGAGATAGGTTAGAAAGAGAGAGCTAGCCTTTGAAAAAAAATAGAAAGAGAGTTATTAATGAATGTGAAAGGGTTAAAAATGGCAGATACATAGAGATAAGATATTAATGTTTGTTGAGTAGGTGTGCAATATTAATGTAGGGTTAATCATACCATTAGCTTAAGGTAAGGTTGGTATTAATAGGTTGTTAGTGTTAAATGAGTTAACTTGTTAATATTAATATGTTAGGATAACAAAATTAAAATAATAAGGCTTGCAATGTTAACATAAGAACGTTTTAACATAATATAAACATCATCCTAGCCAGAAAACCCGATAAAATCAGACGAACCCAAATTAGGAATTATTTTAATATTGTGTTTATTCACGAAAAATCTAATTCATTGATTTGTTTAACCGAAACAAAAAACCGGACATACCGACACGTAGTACCCGTCGAGACGAACCCAACGGCACCAAAATCGCAAAAATCAGGCAAGTATGCAGTTTATATTGAATTTCTGAAGGTAGATACTCATTTGGTCTATTGCATGTAAAGTTGTATAACTCAAAACCTGCGCGTGAAATGACGCGTGAAATCACTTCCATGACAACCGTGACTAAAAATGTGATCCAAAGGCATATAATTTGATATACCTTGTTTTAGAACATTCGCAAAGAAAAATCAGTTTCCATGTCGTATTCGTTAAATTCTCATACTCAGCACTTTTGTTAAATTGTCGTAAATATTGCTTGATACTCTTGTAACCATGGAAATTGTTGTGTAAAGAAAAATGGTCATATTATTTAATTGCTGCATGTCTTAGAATGATTATCAAATGTGTGACATCGTGAAATCGTGCGTCTCAAAGGCGAAATCGTGACTTTTCGTGGTGTCATGTGAGTTGACAAATTCGTGCTTGTAATTCGTGAACTAGGCTGGCTCGTGTTCCAGCACATGTTTGGGGTGGGGTTGAGCAGCTACTAGGCGTATGACGGGGTACTCTCTTCAAGGGCACCACCCGTATGCGGTGGGTTAGCGCCAAATACGGTAAGCACTCGTGTGAAGAACGACCCACTCATCACGACCTAAAGGCGAGAACCATATGCATGATAGAAAGCATTGCATTATAATTGTAACAATCGTTGACACTTGCTCGCGCATTAAGATTGTGATGTTTATAGTGCTTACTTTAATTCGTTAAAACTGTCATGTCATAACTGCTCACCTTACTTGTTAAACTGCTTAGAACTGCATGCTAGGATCTTTAAACTTTATTGTTATCTCGTTTAATTTATAATTTCCTCTTAAATCCAGTATAAATTTGTATATCTTGCCTTGGGTTCTAACATCTACTTGCTGACCCTTGCTGACATACATTCATGTTTTTGGATGTATGTCAGATCCCGAGCTATAGTGCCAAGCGGACTAGTTGATATAGCTGAACCAGTGGGCCAAGAATTGTTGACTAGTGAACCTTCATTGTATTTCTTTCATTTGTTGTACGGGTCATAAGACCCACTCTCCTTTCCCCCATTGTTGTAATTCCATTGGGATGTTTGAGATTGTAATAATGTTTTATTTATCTGTGTTGTTTTGAGTAATGCAAGCAAGAACCTGCGGTTTTCACATAGACGCTTATTTTGTTAAGTCAAGGAGGAAAGAAAAACAAAAGTACCTCCTCCTGACTTGCACAAGCGGGCCCGTTCACGTCCTCACTCCCAAGTCTAATGGGAATCAAGGTGTGACAGAATAGGACCCTTGATTGGAGGAACCAAATTCGTGTAATGGTAGTAGGGGATGATGTGACCTTCGGACAGTCTTCAAGCGATAGTTGTGTCGATCGTTCGAGGTTGGGAAGCTCAACGTTGACCTTCGACGTTAATAGTGACCGTCGATTTGCACCACAGGGACTCGTTAAGGGGGTCGGATCTGGGTTCCGACCCAAATCACATCCGATGCTTTAAGTTAGTATGGAACATAAGGAAGAGAGGGAGCTTGGTGTAGCTGAGATCGACCCACAGAGGTTCGTCTCAAGACTGACGACACAAGCTCGAATGTAAGAAATGTGAGCTGAGAAAGTAAAGTTTTATGTCTTAGACCACATACCTTGGAAATGGGACCCTTTCCTCTATTTATAGATGCTCAGTGTCCCTTTGGAGATGTTGGGGAGATAACGGCCACCCATAATGGGGCCACGATCTTTTCCTATTAATAGGAATAAATGTTGCGCACGTCCCCAAGATTCTCGAGCATGCCTTTAATCCCACATTCGAATGAGGCAGACCCAACGATCGACTGGCCATTTGAGCTTTGACTGAGTCGACATCGGGCTTCTTAGGTGGGCTGGTGGGCTTTAGTCATCTGTCGACTGAGTTGTCTCGAATGCCTGCCCAATGACTCAATAATGGCCCCCCGTCTCACGACCTTGAAGGATCCATCCGCTGAAGTCAAGTGACGTTACATCTCATTTAATGGGGCTCGGCAGTCAAGAAACTAGCACTTGAGCTCTAGGCGCCAAAACGCCCACCTCGTCGATTCAGATGATTTGTCGGTTCGAAATCCAAGACATTCTGGACTCTTGGATCTTCGACACGTGTTCCATCATGCGATTGTTGCCTTGCCCATATATGACGGTTCCAGCGGTAGAGTGCGAAAGTACCGTCTTCATTCTTTCGATTCAGTTTCTCCTTTTCTCGAAAGCAATGGTTTCGTCCTCCATCTCTGCCTCCTAAAGAAATGTGGTCACATCCATTCAGAAGAATTGGGAATGGATAATGGAGCCAGACTTGCTGGCAAATGTGAGGTCCAAAGTCAAGGCCGACCAAATTAGCGAGCTTCAGAGGATCTACGTTCATCTTGATTATCAAATCAGGCTGCCTGGGAGGGACGAGAGGGCTCATCGTCCTGGCGATCGAGAGGCGGGGTAAGCCTTCGAACGAGGCCTTCGGTTTCCCATGCATCCCTTTATGTGGTACTTTCTGTGTACCTTGAACATTTCTCTCTGCCAGTTGCTGCCGAACGCCATCAGCATGTTGATGGGCTTCATAGTTCTATGCGTGACGAAGGAAATCGAACCATCTCTACGCCTGTTCAACTACTTCTTCTCGATTCCTTCCCTTAAAACTCCGGAATGTATACGATAATGTCCTGTTAAGGTCGAAAGCTGCTGGAAGATAGGGGACGTTTAACGACGATACCTCAAGTCCCCGGAGCAACGGGAGGAGTCACGCGTGATCCAGGGGTCAAACGTCAAAGAATACATCTTTCAGCCCCTCACCCGGTCGGTTGGTCATCTCCAACCGATCGGGTGATGCACGCGTGCACCACCCGGTCCCAGCCGGAGCTCAAGTGAAAGTCACCCGACCGGTTCACAGACCGGTTCAGCGGGGGCCTGTTCTCTGTCTTTTCGATCAAAATTCCAACCGATCGGGTGACTCTCACCCGATCGGTTCATCTGTAGCTGATGCTGAGAAGCTGAAGACACGGGCACCCAACCGATCACTTCACCCGATGGCGCCAAGATCCAACCGGTCACTCCATGAACTCACCAGACCGGTTCACATGACCGGGTGAAAGCTCGCCGTTTTCTGTTCATTATCTGTAACGGATCACCCGATCGGTTGACTTGTCAACCGATCGGGTGATGCGAGAGTCTATAAATAGAACCCCTAGGGTTCCAGAAACGGAGAGCTGCTAGTTTTTACTGTTTTCTCCCATTGTGACGGCTGTAATTACTGTTCTTTTGTAAGTTTTCGGATCTTTCTCAAATTTTAGTATTGTCTTAATTACTCTATTACTTCCGCATTCCAATCGTCTGATTATGATTCCAACGGTTAATTTTCATTTAGATCACTTTTTAATGAATTTTTGTGAGTAGTTCCCAAATCTGGGATTTTGGTGGAAACCCCTTCGGGGGCTCTTCCCGATGCGTCCATAGGGTTAGGAAATCGATAGGGATTAGGAATCTAACGGTTACACGGGGTGTTTCATTGTCATCGGTGGGAAAAAGACCGCCTTTGACCGTTGGGCCAAGGGGGAATAAACTTGGCGGTTGACTCCCTAGCCATAGCTCACGCCCTTAGCGTAGACGCCGAATCCTAGCACGCGGGAGCGGCAGGATGAGACGTTGGGAGTTATCGTTGCGAGCTTAGTGCTCCCGGAATCGATCAGTGTTAATGGACACGGGAGTGCCCACTGATCGAATCCGGGAAGTCCAGTGTATCATCCTGGGCACCGACCGGAATATCGGGCCCATGGGATACCGGTACCACTTTCAGAGGCAACGTCCCACCATTAGACCCTAATTCCGATCGCTATCCATACCCGTAGGCCGTATCAGCGAGAGTCACTCGTCGGAGTGGAAACCAAATTCTCGGGTTTATTTTTTTATTGTTCATACCCTTCATTCCTTTCCGTGACAACCATTTACCGATTCGGGCTAGCTCGCCTTCGGGGTGATTTTGGTCCTCCTTGACTCAAGCACATCCTAGCCTCCCTGTGTTCGACCCCCAAGCCACACTACAACACCGTGCGCTTGCGGTTACAAATTTCTAAACCCCCACGCGGGTCCCCCGGCCATTTGCGGATAGCAAGCCGGGGAGGTCACGTCAAAGATCTTCCCACCTCCAATCCTAAGTGGAAAGACGAGTTTGTGTTTGTGATCTTTCAGGGGGAGGCAAGCGTCTGCACCGGTTGGGGTGCCCCTGATTTAGGACCAGTTGAGGATAAGCTACTGACTATCGAGGAGAAGAGAGATGCTGATACTCTGACGAGCCTGCCAGAGGGTATAAGGTCGATCAAGTGGTTGTGGCCGGATGAAGTGCTTCGTTGGACTGTGTGGACGAAAGGTCGGTTCGATCATGCTCGCCAATTGTTTGACCTTTGTTCTTCGACCTAACTTGTTTGTTTCCCTCGCAGGTATGACCAGCATGGATTATCAGGTGGATCCCGCCTTGAGGGAAGCGGTCGAGGCTTTCATCAAAGAGGCAAAGGCGATCATGTTGTCGCCTCGATCACCGACCGTGTTGAGATCAATGGCCCAGCCGTCCGGAGATCGGCCCATGATCGTCAAGGGACTGCCCAGGTGGCTTGCCCTTGGCAGAAGAAGAAGAAAGGGTCCCCCTCCAAGTTTGAAGTGGTTGCACTGGAGGGGAACAAGAGGAGGCGGAAGCTCGTTCTCAGCTACTCGGAGCCATCTGGGTCGAATGCAGCCGTGGAGCAGGCCTCCCAGCTAGGAAGTGATGCTTTTCATGATGAAGATTTGAGGGAGACCAGGTTCCACTGGAGATCCTCGTGCACTGGGACTCCTGGCCTTGGGGAGTCTGTTCCCCTCCGTAGGGTTGTCTTACGACATCCCTGACGAGTATAGGTCGATGTTGCTAAGGGTCGATCTCCTTAGATACCCCTCAACTGTTTCGAGGAGAAGCTCATCAAGGCGATGTTTCCATTGAGGCGTGGAGATTTTGCTTTCCTTGATTGCGGGACCGCTTCCCGCATCGCCGAGAATGCGACCCTTCCACAGGATAGGGCTGTCGTGGAAAAGGTCGAATATGAGAGGCTTACGTCAATAGCCTTTCATGCCAGCATTCAGGTAATCATTATTTGGGACTCTATCGATGCTGATATCAGTGCGTAAGCTGACTATCAAGTGTTGTGTGCAGGCTCCTGAGGCCACCACGGCATTGCGCCGTCGCGCTCCGGAGGTGGCCGATCATGGGGTTACCCTGGAGGCTGTTAGGTCGTGCGTGGAGCGATCTTAAGTTGAGCTGACCAGACTCAGCCTTCTTTGTGAGACGAGACTGAATTACCTCTAGAAACTCGAGGAAGAGTTGCACGAGTCTCGTAAAAGGGAGGTTGAGCAGGTCGCCTTAAGTAAGCGAGCAGAGGATGCTCTGTTGGAGGAGAGGGTCGAGGCCGAGGTCATAACAGAGAGGGCAATTCAGGAGTTCAAATATACATTTCCTGACTTCGACGAGCTATAAAAAGAAGGCTACGAGCGCTGTCGACTGTAGATGAAGAATCGATTCCCCGACCTCTCTGCTGAGATTGACCAGATCCCTGTAGTACTTCCGGACTTCGGCAAGGATGAGTCGAGCCTAGGCGATGACGAGTCGAGCTGAGGCATGGAGGAGGCAACTCCCGTGGACGAGGCTACCACCACGACTGTCGACGAAGCAAGAGCAGGCGCTACAGGGGGCCCAGAGTCTTTGGTCGTGCTGGTGGAGATCAATGGCCTGAACGGCCACTGTGAGATCTCGACGCTTTCGTTTTAAGCATGCTTGTAGAAATTTTTGAATGTATAGGGGGGTGATGTAAATGAAAACAATGTTATGCAATAGGAAGTGACATGAGAATTAGCATGTGTATCCTTGTTTTCCATTGCCTCTCTTTCTTTGTCGTCGCTCACGCCTCGTGGTGGTCTTAATGCCTGATGGTCCCTTTCGATGGGTTAGGTGCTGCTTCTGGGTGATCGAGAATAAACCATCGAACCATATTTAGATGTTGACCACCATATTCCATGGTGAGGAAGAGATTAACTCGACCCATGGTTGATGAAATGGGAGTCGTTCGGCGGCAAAGGGGTGGCCCTTCGACTTATGGCTGAAGACGTTCTGGGAGAGTCGTTTAGTAGTGAAGGGGTGGCCCCCTCGACTTACAGCTGACGCTCGCTTAGGAGAATCGTTCAGTAGCATGGGGGTGGCCCCTTCGACTTACGACTGATGCTTATTTTTAGGAGAGTCGTTCAGTGGCGAAGGGGTGGTCCCTTCGACTTAAGACTGACGACCGTTTGGAAGAGTCGTTCAGTTGGGAAGGGGTGGCCCCTTTGACTTACCGCTGATGCACTTTTTGGGAGAGTCATTCAGTGGCGAAGGGTGGTCCCTTCGACTTACGGTGGACGCTCGTTTTGGAAGAATCGTTCAGTGGCGAAGGGGTGGCCCCTTCGACCTACGGCTGACGCTCGTTTTGGGAGAGTCATTTAGTGGGGAAGGGGTGGTCCCTTCGGCTTACGACTGACGACAATTTAATGAGATTCGTTCAGTGGTGAGGGGGTGGTCCCTTCGACTTACGGCTGACGACTGTTTGGAAAAGTCGTTTAGTGGCGAAGGGGTGGCCCCTTCGACTTACGCTTGACGATCGGTTGGAAGAGTCATTTAGTGGTGAAGAGATGGCCACATTGACTTATGGCTGACGCTCGTTTTGGGAGAATCGTTCAGTGGCGAAGGGGTGGTCCCTTCGAATTACGGCTGACGCTCGTTTTGGGAGAGTCGTTCAATCGCGAAGGGATGGTCCCTTCGACTTACGGCTGACGCTCGTTTTGGGAGAGTTGTTTAGTGGCGAAGGGACGATCCCTTTGACTTACAGCTGACGACCATTTAAGGAGAGTCATACAGTAGCGAGGGGGTGGCCCCTTCGATTTACGGCTGACGACCGTTTGGAAAACTTGTTCAGTGGCGAAGGGGTGGCCCCTTCGACTTACGGCTGACTCTCATTTTGGGATAGTCATTCTGTGGCGAAGGGGTGGTCCCTTCGACTTACGGCTGACATTCGTTTTGGGAGAATCGTTCAATGTCGAAAGGGTGGCCCCTTCGACTTACGGCTAACGCTCATTTTGGGAGAGTCATTTAGTGGCGAAGGGGTGGTCTCTTCAACTTACGGCTGACGACCATTTAAGAAGAGTCGTTCAGTGGCGAGGGGTGGCCCCTTCGACTTACAGCGGACGACCGTTTGGAAATGTCATTCAGTGGCGAAGGGATGGGCCCTTCGACTTACAGCTGACGACCGTTTGAGGAGAGTCATTCAGTGGTGAGGGGGTGGCCCCTTCGACTTATGGCTGACGATCATTTGGAAGAATCATTCAGTGGTGAAGAGGTGTCCCCTTCAACTTACGTTTGACGACCGTTTAAGGAGAGTCGTTCAGTGGCGAGGGGTAGCCCCTTCGACTTACGGCTGACAACAGTTATGGGGCAATTTGCATCAACGTAAGTTTAGTTTTCCCAAAACCTCCTGAGGATCGGATCCTTTTCGATGGATAGTTTCTGTAAACTTTACGAAGACTTATGGGAGCGAAAATTTATTCGGTAAAAGAGACGTGCTTTATTGATGGAAGTAAAAGAAAACGATAAAGGTGTACATGTGTTTTCTGACCGGCGTCGGAGATGTTGCCGTTCATTCCCCTTTTATTTTCCTCGAGTCTTAGATGGCTCATTAGTCGACCACCTTGGTGACATGCGATTCCGTCATCTTGTCCTTCTGTTTTGAGGATCCTTCCTTGCTGGGTTAATCATTCGCCGGGCCCTTGGGGTGTCCTCGCTTGACTAAGGCATCGATCTCTTTTTTGAGAGTCCAACAGTCGTTTGTGTCGTGCCCATAGTCGTTGTGATATTTGCAAAATTTGAGGTTGTCCCTCTTCTCGTATCTGCTCTTCTTTGCTGCTTCTTGGATCAGCTCTTCTCGTGGGGCGTAGATGAGGACTTCTGTCTTAGGGGCGACGTGCTTAGCGTAGGTAGGACGCTCCTTGCTTCGAGGGATCCTCTCACTGGGTCTCTTATCTCGAGACTCCTGGCATGGGGTCCCCGAGTTTGGTTTCTCTTGCCTCGTGTCTCTGCGGTAGGAGGGGGTACTCTTTGCGTTAGCTCCATCCAGTTCTTCCGCCTCCTCGGAGGAAGTGAACCGATCTGTTATGTTGAGCATCTTTGCAATGGTGTTAGGGGAAACTGGTGAAGGGCCCTCCTTAGGTGCTTGTTCCTGACCATCTGGGTGAGCGTTGTTACGACAGTCACGTCCGGTGTCAGCCTCTCGTTGTTGAATCTCTGGACGAAGGCTCGGATTGATTCATTCTCGTTTTGTTTAAGCGAGAAGATGTGGGACGACCTCTTCTTGGGACGTTGTCCGACGACGAATTTCTTGCAGAATATTTCTGCCAGTTCGTCGAATGAGCCGATGCAGCCGCGGGGTAGCCCTTCGTACCAGCTTTCTGCCCTCTTGATCAGTGTAGCATGGAAGGCTCTACAAAGGTATGACTCGTCGGCCCCGTGGAGTAGCATGATATTCAAATACTTATGAATGTGCGACCATGGGTCGCCTCTGCCATCATATGCTGGTAGAGCAAGGAGCTTGAATTTGGGAAGAAAAGGAGCAGAGAAGATATTCTCTTTCAGGGGGGGTCTTCCGAATCGCAGATTGGACCAGTACGGATCCTCCTGCTCCAGGTTGTGAGAAGTTGGCTCCTGAGGATCGGTTCAGGATTTCTTCCCTCCTCGTGAATCCGCCTGTAGGGTTCAGTGGGTTATAACCTGGGAGAGCCCTATACATTACCTAATTTAGGATGTTGCGAGTTGCCGCCCGATAATTGGAGTGGGCGAGTTCCCACTGGAGAACGAAATCTAGATTATCGACCCCCTCTCCGTTGTACTGGTGGGCTGGTTGGGTCAAATTGTGGAGGTTAATCTCCAATTGATCTGCCCTTGGGTCCCCCAGATGTCGGAGGAAAGCCGAGCCCTTGGTTGTCGTCCAGTTCAGCTTTGGAGGCAGTAACAGCTCATTTATTGGGGAGGGGCTTCCCATGTTTTGGCATATTAAAGTCGCCAATGCGCCTAGGTGGTTGACTGCAGAAGGACGCGCAAGTGCATGCCTTCCACTCCCAAGCGTAGGAGTGTCAATGCAATAAAAATAACCGGTGAGTACCGGGTCGGATCACATGGACAAGTCGTTCTATATTCACAAGTTTGATCGATAACAAAAAATAAAGTGTGATTCAACTACCTCAACTAACGGTGGAAAAGTGTGGGAAAACGTGTGTTGAATCTACAATTCTATCCTAAGTGGTTAGGGGTGGAGAGCCGAATCGGCAAGCAACGAGGAGGACTCATGTGGTGTGCATGTGAATGAGGCCATGGGCGTGGGAATTCATCCCAAATATAACTCAATTGATCTCCTAGCTAAGTGAGCTCAAGCGGAAAATACGGCATTTCATTGAACGTGTGGGGTGCAATAAGTAATGAATGAAACTCATATGAGTAATCAATAAGCACATTAGAGAGGGTCCGCTAGGATAATCCTCTTCTTGGATTTCTCTTAGGGTTCTAATAAACAAGGCTCTAGGGTTTCATCCACCAATTAGACAATGAAATTGTGCTAGAGATGAAAATTATAACCCAACAACAACAATCACACAACACAACCATACAAGCAAAATTTAGAAAATCATCGTGAAAAGGAGTAATCTTTACTCAAAATTAACATCCAATTTACAACTCAAAACCCTAAATCAAATACACAAGAGAATAGGAAAATTTCACCCAATTGTCACTCCAAGCTGAGATTTTCCTCTCACAAATGCTCCTCCTAGCTTCAAGCTTCATCCATGGCCTCCTCCCTAGCCCTAGCCCTAGTGGGGAAGAAGAGAACCCCCTAAAAATCAATCCTGGCCGAAAAAACTGCAAAAAACCCAAGCTGTAGCTCCAATTTTCGCACCCAGGCTTTGTTTAAGGCGTTGCGGGTCGGATCGGGTCGGATCCGACCCGCCAGAACCAAGCCCGCCCCGCTTGCAATTTGCGCCCGCTTGCGCTCAGCATTTTTTGGGAGCGAGCGGGCCGGTGCTGGGCTGGCCTGCTCTGCGGGAAGTTTTTTTTTTAATTTAACTTTTTTTGTGATACAAGCAGCCCGCTAGTTTTCGAGCGGGCCGAAGCCCACTCGTTACCGCCCGCAGCAGCGGGCGGTTGAATGTGAAAGCATCGGCACCACGTGGCGCCTCATGATTGCGCCACGTGGCGCCCTCTATTAAATCCTTTCCCCCATATTAAATCTAGATTTCTCCTCCAATTAATTGCCAAAAAATACCCAGAAATCCCAGAAAAATCCCAGAAAATTCTGGAAAATCTCCAAGACTTCCAGGAGTACCTGAAAAATAGGAGAAGGATAAATTAGTCCATATGATGATAATATAAATATAATGGTTATTATAAAAACATTATTGACCTCCAATAGCCCATATAAATTAGTCCAATGCTCAAATAATTCTCAAAAAATGTCAATATAATTACAATAATAGCAGGAGCATATGAAAAATAATAGGAAGCCAATAAGGACGATTAAAATCCATATTTTGTGCCAAGAATGAGAATAGGCTCCTAAAATGACATAAAGCGAAAATATACCCAAAAGAGCACGATTAAGTATAATCTTTAGCACAAAATGGGGGTAGTTAGGGGGTATAAGTATACACTTTTCACTCCGAATCACACGTCCTAACTAGCTTTTTGCTAGTCCCTAGCAAAATATGTGATAAATTCGGATTAAATTGAAAAACATGCACCAAACTCAAATATCTTCATGGCACACCCAAAGTGGTATTTCCAATTGATTCCAAAGCCAATATACACAATGTATGAAAGTAAACAACAAATGAAACTCCCCTCAATCCAATTCAAAGAAAAGTAAGGTAATAGGCACGTATCACGTTCATTAGGATATATCACGGTGTCACATTTTCAAATTTTCATGGAAAAGGTCAAAACAAAAGGAAATTTCCTCTAAGTGGTGGGAGATGAGATTGCATCACTCATGTTGCTTATTCTTTCATTTACTCATTCATTTTTTCTTTTTCTTTTCTTTTTCTCTCTTTTTATATTCTTTTAGATTTTGTATGTTTATGTTTTGCATTCACGCGATAACGCTATGAAATGCAAACACGACCACATTTGCATACACGCGATGACACTATATATGCAAATGGATGGAATGATCCCCTAAATCTCATCTTTGGCGTCTTCCTCAATGTTTCGTGAGGCACCGGCTACTCAATTTGATTAGAAAGAAACATTCACTTATATAAGCTCTCATTCTCATTCTAAACATAAGTTAGCAACTCATCCACCCATTCCTTAGAAGAAAACAAAGCATACACCATATGGCCACATCCAATCCAACCAAAAACTACACCATTCATCCCAAGAAATCGCTTACACCAAGCTTTCCCAAATTATTTCAAAGAGAGCATCACGACATATGAAATAGTCTTATACATGGCATATTAACATTTGACACCAAATTGGAAAACAAATGAAACTTGCCAATCAAATATCTATGAATTTGATACCAAAATGATAATCCGAAAAAATTGCATGGCATTAAAGCATGTAGGGACTACACAAAGCAAGCGGCGTAGGAACGAGAAGGACAAATATGATATGCAATGAAGTTCATGGGATGAGGTAAAAATTGAGGTATCTCAAAAAAAATTTAGCACCAAAATCCTAACAATCCTAAAGATTCTAACACTCTCCCCCCAACTTAAAATAAATATTGTCCGCAATGTTGCGAGAGTATCAGATCTCACAAAAGATCCTAGCAAAAAAAAGAAAAGCATACGAAAGCATTAAAATAAAACATTTATTTATTTACACTATGTAAAGGAGAGAATACACCTTAGCAAAAGGCGGATCTCGAATGTATAACGGTGGTGGCAGCTGCTCGATCATATCCTTACGCTCCTCTGCGAGCGTCTTTGAAGCTAGGTCTCCATCGGCCACCTTGGATTCCAGCAATGCAACTCCAATCATCTCCTTTGGATAATATGGATCATGTGGGAGACGAGCTGAATCAATCCAAGCCATGTCCTCATGCCTTACAATAAAAGAGTTCCAAAATGGGTCGTCAGAAAAAGAATTTAAATGTAAACAACGACAATCTGAATCAAAAATATGCGGAAGTGCAAATTGGGATTCAGAAATGCAAGGCATGATATGGTTGAAACTTCCCTGAATAATGGTGCTAGGTGTGGCATAACACGCTGCCTCAGGAGGAGGTGTAAGTGGCTGCAGAGAGAAAACTGGAGTAGGAGTGAGCTCGGGCTCAATATATACCATGTCGCAATCCCCGTCGCTATCCTCTTCCTCGACATCAATATCAACATCAACGATCTCTGCGGCACTCCCCACAACTGGTAACTGCTCCTGACAAATCTCCTCGATGACTGGCAAGTGCGCATCCTGAGGCGAGGGAAGTGACATCTGTGATAGGACTGGAGGTAGACTCGTCTCGGGCAAATCCAAGCACACATCATCCTCATCATCCTGGAAATAGTTCATCTCATTCGTCCTCCCTAAGTACTCAATCGCCTCAACCTGTGAAGCTAACTCTGAAGTGGATTCTGGCTCAGGCCCCATGGTGTCCTCGATCTGCTCTCGGCCATCATGCACATCCGCTTCATCCTCAACCTCAAAGTGAAAAAACATCGTGTCACCGTCGTGGTCGACACGCACTCCATCATCCGTCTCCTCTGACTCCTCAAAATATATGTGCTCAAATTCCTCTACTTGGCCCAATGCACCCTCTTCACAGGTTTCTCTTGGTAATCCATAGGGTCGCATTAGAATGAGCCCTCAACTGGCTCCTCAGGCTGGTCCTGGACCTGCTGGAGTGTCTCCTCATACTCTGCAAGGTCCCTCAGATAACACCATGAATCCTCGGTTGACTAATCAAAGAACTCCCCACCGCAGCTCATCTGCACGAAATCCTGCCCAGATGACGATAATCCTGTGTAGAAGATCTGCAGAAGATGATCCTCATGAAAGCTCTGGTGTGAAGCACCAAATCAGTGAACCTCTGCCAAGCCTGATGGTATGCCTCCCATTCAGCTTGGATAAAGCTCGCTATATACTGCTCTATGGCCTGCCGCCCATGTACCTGCTCCAAAAAGTAGGCAAAAATACTCGGAGAAATTCAGCCTGAAATGACAACCAAGTAAAATGTGAGTCAAGAAACAATGAATCAAACCACAATCTAGCATCATCATGTAAAGAAGAGGGAAATAATCTAAAATATATGCAATCATCATAATTATTCCCACCAAGACATGAAAACATCCACTCTTCAAATTTTTTTATATGTAAATGAGGGTTCTCCCACTCCGAGCCATGAAAGTATGGCAGAAGTGGGATATCCTCCAAATCAATGTTCGAAAAATCTGAAGATGATGCCATTTTGTTGGTAAAAAAATTTTCTCAAAAAAATGAGAATAAACAACCATACGACTCAATAAAAGGAAAATAAATAAACGAAAAGACACACACTAAGTGATAGAAGTATCACACTAAAGCTTTAAAAATCAATCAAAAATGCTAATAATAGAAACCGTTATCCCCGGCAACGACGCCAATTGGTTGACTGCGGAAGGACGCATAAGTTGTCACGACTGGTTTTCGTGTAATTGGATTATCTATATTATAATATATGCTTGGTGGATTTTCTCCTTGGATGTGTGGTTTTCGTCGCCATAGCTTTCACTTTCGATCGTTTCGTCGTGATTTTCTAGCTTCTTCCTTCGATCGTCGATTTCGGAGTAAGTCATTCGTGACGAGCTTCAAATCGCTCATATCTTAGAGTTAGAGTGATCTTAGAAGCCATAGGAATCCTCCTGAAGCTCTGCGATTCGAATCGACACTTTTAGTGCATCTTAGTTGGTTCGAGAAGGGGAACCAACCGACTAGATTAAGATCTAGTCGGTCGGCAACTCTACTCAAACCGACTAGTTCCTTGGATTAATTTTACTTAAGTTACTATTTCTGTTTAGTCGGTCTAAGTTCATATTTTGACCGACTAGTTGTTAAACTAGTCGGTTAAGTTTTGTACTCAGACCGACTAATTCTTAGTTCTTCTGTACAGTCGAGTTACTGTTTACTCTTAGTCGGTCTAAGAATGTTCATCGACAGACTAGATGTTAAACTAGTCGGTTAGTAATTGTTCTTTGACCGACTAAATCCAAATTCTAATTTTCGTCTGGGTTACTGTTTACTCTTAGTCGGTCTGCGTTGGTCAACCGACCGACTAGTTCCCAAACTAGTCGGTCAGTGGTTGTTCTTTGACCGACTAACCAGTGCTGTAAACCCTAGTTTTGCCCTAGCCGCCACCAAACTCTATAAATACCCCTCCAAACGTTTTCTTCTTCTTCCTCACGACCTAAAACCCTAATTTCTCCCCCATTGAGCCCCCTTCTTCCTCAAACCTTTATTCCTTCATCCCAAGCTCATCCTCCATCATCTAAACCCTCCCTTAACACATTCTACCTCTCATCTTCCTCAAATCTCCATCAAATCCCCAAAATCCACATCAAAACCTATTTCTCCAGATTTTCCCCAACTTTTCCAGATCTGAACCCTAGGTTCCCCGGAGCGTTTCTTCCGTCGCCGTGGTTGCTCGGCATCGTTCTTCCGTTTCCTATACGGTAATGATCGATCTCTTAATGTTTTCATAACCCGTTATGTTTTTGTGAAACCCTAATGAAATGAGTGTTGTTTTGATGTTTGTTTCCCCGTAACAGCGACTTCCCCGTAGATTAGCGCCCGTGGGATGAACCCTCGTTGATCGTCATCCTCGATGCTAGGCAAGTGAAACTTGCCACTTAGGGTTTAGGCCATGTTTTAGGCCATTTGCTTGTTGTAGCGTAAAAGAGACTAGACGGTGAAATGATAGCCGCCTAGACGCCTATTTGATCTAGTTTGACAACGAAACTAGATCTGTCACCCCAATTGATCTAGCTTGACAACGAAGCTAGATTCCAACCCTTTTTACTTGTTGTTCATGCATATAAAACTGCCATGTTTAATTCCTTATCTGTACGCCTTACTACATGCCATGCCATCCATGTTGAATGTCGCATTCGTAGCACACGCTACAATACTTGTGTTTCCTGGCTCGTGTTCCAGAAGCGGGCCATGTGTTGGTTGATAGCCAATGCCCGACCTACTAGTTTCCGGCTAGGCACCCACTATACGTGGGCATAACCCTATGCCACACGTGTTAAATACACTTCCTGGCTCGTGTACCAGAAGCGAGCATTCCGTGTTCGGGGGTAATGCCCTGGCTCGACACACGTGGGAGGGATAGAGATAAACGGTCACTTGAGCTTAGGAGTTGGCCCGATCAGCCACTCTAGCCAACAGGCGGAATCTCTGTGCACGACGTGTTTACTTGACGTGATTTACTTGACTTGTACTTGAGCACAGCCTGCGGGCAATAGGGCACTCGTTGAGTGATCCCTTGTACTTGTTACTTGACATTACATGTCACAACTACCACTTGTTACTTGCTACTTGTACTTCACTTGTTACTTTCATACGATACTTGCCATGATATGCATCATACTACAACTGCTAGGATGTTAGTTACTTTTCTTTCAGTTTCCTTGCACAAGTCTTTCCAGACTTGCTGACATGTGCCCCTCTCTCTTTTGGGTGTCACATGTTAGACCCAGAGCCAGAGCTTGGTTGCAGGGGATATGGTGTTGCTGATGCTGACGTTTGCTGTGGTGGTGAGTGGACATTAGGGGACTGTCTTGAAGACCGCTCGTGTTCACTTCTTTGTTTAGGTTTGTTGTTAGTTGTTGGTGCGTGGCACCTTTGTATGTATGTTATACCTTGTTGGCCATGTTTGGGCCTTAGACTCTTTTCCTTTTAGCCTGGTGGCTTTTCTGTGATATTGTAATTCATTCAATGGATATTCAGAGATTTCGATGTTGTCTCTTTCCTTTATTATTATTGTTGTTTCGTTTGTGTTGCAAGGACCTGCCATATGATGATTTATACGCTTATCAGGCTTGGAGTTTCACAGCTTCAAGTCTGAGCGGACCTTCTCACGTCTCGCCTCCACATTTTTGGGAAGCGGGGCGTGACAGGTTTTGTTGGTGGCCCATGCAGGTCCATTTGCAAATGCGAACTATCGGAACAACGATAATAATTAAAGAATGTCCATTAAATGAATTAGAACATCCAAATTATAAGCCCGGAGTCTAGGTTTTTGGCGTCCCTATGTCTTAGGTGGCTAGTAGACGTGTTAGAGCACCTGTCCCAGCTTGATAGGAAATCCATTAGGTCAGGACTATAGTGAGACTTAGTTAGAAGTTGTGCTTGCTAGTTAGAGGCCTCTGATTGTTTGTTAGACTCCATGGTAGTGATTGATATGATCGTCTTAAAAGTTACCTTAGTGGTTCCTGTCTAGCTTTGACTAGGATATACTTCTAGAATTCTTTGGTCTCTCGCTTGGGTTCATCGATTTCGGACCAAGCTGAACTCATTTCATCGTTGTCTAGCCCTTAGGGAAGTCTTAGCGCTTAGTTCCATAATCTTTAGTTGGTTGACCGTAGGAGTTTCCGTAGATTTTCCTAAGTCATAACCTAGGCGTATTTATGTTTTGATCATCCGACCAAATCCCTTGCCTCGATTCCCATGACCACCACGTTTCTATAATCGTTGATCCTTCGAATGTCCCCATTCGCAAAGCTTAATTTCTTTTAAAGTTATTTTTCTATTTCCCTTATTAAAGTTTTCGCTAAGGTTAAATCTTGTTTTAAACCCGCTACGTATGTACTTGAATTTCTCACTTTTCGATTGAGTCAAAATTCCTTGTAAATTTCGGAGTCTAATGGTCGTAATTAAAATTGCTATCTCGTAACCATTTTCTTGTCTATATTTTCGCATTTCGGTTTAAAGACTCAAATACTATTTTGGAAAAAATTCGATATACCATTTTCTAACTATGAGATCCATTTTAATCGCATAGCATACATACTTTAAAATCTTTTCCAAGCTAAATGGAATTTCAATTGTTATATGTACACTTATATCTCGTACTCTTTCGTTGACTTAAATAAGTTTTTGAAATTCGAAAGTTTTGACGAGATTTTGGTTACTGTTTTATAATGTTTTACAGCCTATACCTTTCATACCTATTTGAATATCTTGTCCCTTTTCATAAATCGATTTAATTCTGAGCCGCAATTATATTTTTCAAATTCGATTTATGAATTTTCCTTTCTTATTTATGCTATTCAAATGACTCGTCGCGCTCCCTTAATATACTTCCAAGTCACGGATGATTTCAGCTTTCAACAATTCAAAGTTGTGTTCAAACATTTTCCCGACTACAGATTTTTGGAAAATTATGTTTCCGTAACCACTTCCCTTGTCCTCAATTCACATGACCACCTCATTGCAATTATCCTTGATCTTTCAAAAGTTTTCCGTTGCAAATCGTGATTCCTCCAAAGTTATTTTCGAATGCTTTCCTTATTTGAAGTTTCACTCAATTTAAATTTTGTTCTAAACTTCTTTAAATATGTCTCCCTAAATTTCGATGGAGTTAAAAGTCGTTCTTGAATTTTGAAGACTTTTGGTCGTAATTTTAAAATTACTATCTTGTACTATTTTTTCTAACAATGTATCTTTCGCATTTCGATTTTTAAACTTTATTACTATCCTGATGGTTCGATATATCGTCCTTTTTCCTAACTACAAAAATTTATTTTAACCACTTATCTTACATACCTTTAGGGGTATTTTTCCAAACTGGATGGACTTCAACTAATTTTTGTATATATCAATTATAGGTTCGTCGTACTCGTACTCCAAAATTTTTTATACCAACATGTTCTTTTGGCGAATCCTTATTTCCCTAAAAGTATCTTCGATCTTCTTCTTTCGTTAAGTTTAAATTTGTTTGAAACACTTTTGATATATGTAAGGTTTCATGCTCCTTCGCCGACTTAAATTATTTATGTTTTTAAATATCGAAACTTGTGTTGAGATTTTTAGATTAGAATTTTATAATATTTTCAGCATGTACTTTCGTATCGATATAAATGTCTTGTCCCTTTTCATATACCAATTTCATTCTAAACTGTATTTCTATTTTCCTAACTCGATTACTAATTTCTTTTCTTACTTGTGCCATTAAAATTTTATTCGAAAACACCTCGTGCTTACTCTTAATAAACTTTTCAAGTCCCTTTGGACTTCGGATTTTAGCGAGTCGATTTTATGCTCAACGTTTTCCCTAGTTCAGATTTTCGTAAAATTACTTTTCGAAACCATTTCCTGATTTAGACCTCCAAAATTCGGTTTTAAAGCTTATTACCAATTTAATAATTATATATATGTATATATCCTCCCACTTACTTCCATACCACTAAGAAGTTATTATCTTTCCATTCGTCATACATATTTCTAAAAAAATGATTTCTAAAATAGAACTTCATTAATTTTTATATATCAGTACAACGACCGTTATGCTCCTCGTTTCCCCTATTTCCGATTTTTGTAAAAATCATTATTTCATGACCTTTTCTGATCTAGACCCTCCATAAATTTGATTTTTAAAAAGTTTCACTACAAATTTTGATAATACTACTAATAAGCTATTGTTATCTTTCCGTACACCATACATGCCCTTAGAATAATTTCTAACCTAAATGGAATTTCAATTATTTATATATGTCAGCACCAGGCTCGTGATGCTCGTATGTCAAGAGCTTTGTGTAAAACAGTCTCTTTTTGGCAAATCCTGATTCCTCTAAAACTAGTTTCAATATCGATTACTTTAAATTTTCCCTGGCTTAAGGATTTTGAAAGCATTCAACCTGAGTTTAAATTTTTCAATTAATTTAATTTCATTTCAAACTTTGCAAACGTTATTAAGTTACTACCGCGTAATATTTTCTAAACTACGACCTCAAAATTCGTGTAAATGATTTACTTCCTTTTTAATGACTTTATGTAAGCCAATAAACGGTTTTCTCCTATTATGTATATTCGACTCAAACTTATTTCAAACAATTTGTTTTATCGACCTATAAATATTTTTATACAAAAAGGGACTCCAACTTTTGAAGTATAACGGTTTTCAAACTTTTCGTATTTTAGAATATGTTATTTACACTATTTTCCATGTGTCCCAATGGAGCATCATTACATCATTACACGACCGTTTTCATGCTTTTCGATCTTTCTATTCGTTACGCTTTTGATTTCAGTTTCTTTCCTTTTGTCTAGCCAATAGAGCTTGTCGTTGCCTGTGTCAACCTTGTTATAGTTTGGTGGGCCCATTAGTTAAGTGGTTATGTCGTCGTAGTGTTGATTTCGTGGTGTGTATATAGTGGTATGGGTGTTGGCATTTGTATGTTGTGTGTAGGTAATTTTCTGCTTGAGTATGATGTGATATACATATGATAACAGAATGATAATTTTGATTGGTACTACTTATTTTATGAGATGTCGTATGCGTGTATATCAGGAGGTATACCCAACTATTACATCTCTTAAACTTGTATGTAGTTGATGGATGGATATGGTGTGAAAATATGTGATACATGGATATGTATGCCTTGGAGTGGTATTAGTATGTGTATGGATACTGTGTTACGCATATAAATGCCCTGCTATGATTTGAGTCTCACTCAAGCTTGAGTGGGTATACTCTATGTACTTTGGTATAATTGTATGTGGTGGTGAATAGTGATGGATGATGTATGTATGGTGTTTGAGTTGTTTGTGCTTGGTTGTGTAACACACACGATTGTGGGTGGCTATACCAATATATAGTTATAGGACTATATGTGAGGTGAAAATATGGTGAAATATTTGCGTGTATTGGAATGACTAAATAAATGTGAAATTATTTTCAAATAAGAGAGACTTGGTTATTTTCTTATAGTAAGTAATAAGTGTTTATTGTTGTATAAATATATTGACTATATATATGTGATTGAAATAGGTGTACGAAATTGATTGACTATAATAAGTATGAGTGTACTATGTGCGTGAAAATATGTGTGTAGTGGTAGTAATCTTTGATTTCTAGTGCATATATATATATATATATATATATATATATATATATATATATATATATATATATATATATATATATATATATATATATAAGCACTCGAAATGAAAGTACTTGGTTGAATTTATGATGTGATATTGGTTGAGGGTAGTTACCAGAGCGACAATATATATGTTAGAAAGTCCGAGGACGGACTTTATTCTAAGGTGGGTAGGATGTCACGACTGGTTTTCGTGTAATTGGATTATCTATATTATAATATATGCTTGGTGGATTTTCTCCTTGGATGTGTGGTTTTCGTCGCCATAGCTTTCACTTTCGATCGTTTCGTCGTGATTTTCTAGCTTCTTCCTTCGATCGTCGATTTCGGAGTAAGTCATTCGTGACGAGCTTCAAATCGCTCATATCTTAGAGTTAGAGTGATCTTAGAAGCCATAGGAATCCTCTCGAAGCTCTGCGATTCGAATCGACACTTTTAGTGCATCTTAGTTGGTTCGAGAAGGGGAACCAACCGACTAGATTAAGATCTAGTCGGTCGGTAACTCTACTCAAATCGATTAGTTCCTTGGATTAATTTTACTTAAGTTACTGTTTCTGTTTAGTCGGTCTAAGTTCATATTTTGACCGACTAGTTGTTAAACTAGTCGGTTAAGTTTTGTACTTAGACCGACTAATTCTTAGTTCTTCTGTACAGTCGAGTTATTGTTTACTCTTAGTCGGTCTAAGAATGTTCATCGACCGACTAGATGTTAAACTAGTCGGTCAGTAATTGTTCTTTGACCGACTAAATCCAAATCTTAATTTTCGTCTGGGTTACTGTTTACTCTTAGTCGGTCTGCATTGGTCAACCGACCGACTAGTTCCCAAACTAGTCGGTCAGTGGTTGTTCTTTGACCGACTAACCAGTGCTGTAAACCCTAGTTTTGCCCTAGCCGCCACCAAACTCTATAAATACCACTCCAAATGTTTTCTTCTTCTTCCTCACGACCTAAAACCCTAATTTCTCCCCCATTGAGCCCCCTTCTTCCTCAAACCCTTATTCCTTCATCCCAAGCTCATCCTCCATCATCTAAACCCTCCCTTAACACATTCTACCTCTCATCTTCCTCAAATCTCCATCAAATCCCCAAAATCCACATCAAAACCCATTTCTCCAGATTTTCCCCAACTTTTCCAGATCTGAACCCTAGGTTCCCTGGAGCGTTTCTTCCGTCGCCGTGGTTGCTCGGCATCGTTCTTCCGTTTCCTATACGGTAATGATCGATCTCTTAATGTTTTCATAACCCGTTATGTTTTTGTGAAACCCTAATGAAATGAGTGTTGTTTTGATGTTTGTTTCCCCGTAACAGTGACTTCCCCGTAGATTAGCGTCCGTGGGACGAACCCTCGTTGATCGTCATCCTCGGTGCTAGGCAAGTGAAACTTGCCACTTAGGGTTTAGGCCATGTTTTAGGCCATTTGCTTGTTGTAGCGTAAAAGAGACTAGACGGTGAAATGATAGCCGCCTAGACGCCTATTTGATCTAGTTTGACAACGAAACTAGATCCGTCACCCCAATTGATCTAGCTTGACAACGAAGCTAGATTCCAACCCTTTTTACTTGTTGTTCATGCATATAAAACTGCCATGTTTAATTCCTTATCTGTACGCCTTACTACATGCCATGCCATCCATGTTGAATGTCGCATTCGTAGCAC
Organism: Scilla litardierei; assembly: GCA_030789695.1. Lineage (NCBI taxonomy): Eukaryota > Viridiplantae > Streptophyta > Magnoliopsida > Asparagales > Asparagaceae > Scilla > Scilla litardierei. Next base: position 125,118,701 of record CM061140.1, on the reverse strand, counting down.
ACGCTACAATACTTGTGTTTCCTGGCTCGTGTTCCAGAAGTGGGCCATGTGTTGGTTGATAGCCAATGCCCGACCTACTAGTTTCCGGCTAGGCACCCACTATACGTGGGCATAACCCTATGCCACACGTGTTAAATACACTTCCTGGCTCGTGTACCAGAAGCGAGCATTCCGTGTTCGGGGGTAATGCCCTGGCTCGACACACGTGGGAGGGGTAGAGATAAACGGTCACTTGAGCTTAGGAGTTGGCCCGATCAGCCACTCTAGCCAACAGGCGGAATCTCTGTGCACGACGTGTTTACTTGACGTGATTTACTTGACTTGTACTTGAGCACAGCCTGCGGGCAATAGGGCACTCGTTGAGTGATCCCTTGTACTTGTTACTTGACATTACATGTCACAACTACCACTTGTTACTTGCTACTTGTACTTCACTTGTTACTTTCATACGATACTTGCCATGATATGCATCATACTACAACTGCTAGGATGTTAGTTACTTTTCTTTCAGTTTCCTTGCACAAGTCTTTCCAGACTTGCTGACATGTGCCCCTCTCTCTTTTGGGTGTCACATGTTAGACCCAGAGCCAGAGCTTGGTTGCAGGGGATATGGTGTTGCTGATGCTGACGTTTGCTGTGGTGGTGAGTGGACATCAGGGGCCTGTCTTGAAGACCGCTCGTGTTCACTTCTTTGTTTAGGTTTGCTGTTAGTTGTTGGTGCGTGGCACCTTTGTATGTATGTTATACCTTGTTGGCCATGTTTGGGCCTTAGACTCTTTTCCTTTTAGCCTGGTGGCTTTTCTGTGATATTGTAATTCATTCAATGGATATTCAGAGATTTCGCTTTTGTCTCTTTCCTTTATTATTATTGTTGTTTCGTTTGCGTTGCAAGGACCTGCCATATGATGATTTATACGCTTATCAGGCTTGGAGTTTCACAGCTTCAAGTCTGAGCGGACCTTCTCACGTCTCGCCTCCACATTTTTGGGAAGCGGGGCGTGACATAAGTGCACGCCTTCCACTCCAAAGCGTAGGAGTGTCAATGCAATAAAAATAACCGGCGAGTACCGGGTCGGATCACAGGGACAAGTCGTTCTATATTCACAAGTTTGATCGATAACGAAAAATAAAGTGTGATTCAACTACCTCAACGAACGGTGGAAAAGTGTGTGTTGAATCTACAATTCTATCCTAAGTGGCTAGGGGTGGTGAGCCGAATCGGTAAGCAACGAGGAGGACTCATGGGGTGTGCATGTGAATGAGGCCGTGAGCGTGGGAATTCATCCCAAATATAACTCAATTGATCTCCCGGCTAAGGGAGCTCAATCGGAAAATACGACATTTCATCGAACGTGTGGGGTGCAATAAGTAATGAATGAAACTCATATGAGTAATCAATAAGCACATTAGAGAGGGTCCGCTAGGATAATCCTCTTCTTGGATATCCTCTTAGGGTTCCAATAAACAAGGCTCTAGGGTTTCATCCACCAATTAGACAATGAAATTGTGCTAGAGATGAAAATTACAACCCAACAACAACAATCACACAACACAACCATACAAGCAAAATTTAGAAAATCATGGTGAAAAAGGAGTAATCTTTACTCAAAATTAACATCCAATTTACAACTCAAAACCCTAAATCAAATACACAAGAGAATAAGAAAATTTCACCCAATTGTCACTCCAAGCTGAGATTTTCCTCTCCCAAATGCTCCTCCTAGCTCCAAGCTTCATCCATGGCCTCCTCCCGAGCCCTAGCCCTAGTGGGGAAGAAGAGAACCCCCAAAAATCAATTCTGGCCGAAAAAACTGCAAAAAACCAAGCTGTAGCTCCAATTTTCGCACCCAGGCTTTGTTTAAGGCGTTGCGGGTCGGATCCGACCCGCCAGAACTAAGCCCGCCCCGCTTGCAATTTGCGCATGCCTGCGCTCAGCATTATTTGGGAGCGGGCCGGTCGCTGGGCCAGCCCGCTCTGCGGGAAGTTTTTTTAAATTTAACTTTTTTCGTGATACAAGCGGCCCGCTCGTTTTCGAGTGGGCCGAATCCCGCTCGTTACCGCCCGCAGCAGCGGGCGGTTGAATGTGAAAGCATCGGCGCCATGTGGTGCCTCATGATTGCGCCACGTGGCACCCTCTATTAAATCCTTCCCCCTATTAAATCTGGATTTCTCCTCCAATTAATTGCCGAAAAATACCCAGAAATCCCAGAAAAATCTTAGAAAAATCTGGAAAATCCCCAAGACTCCTAGGAGTACCTGAAAAATAGGAGAAGAATAAATTAGTCCATATGATGATAAGATAAATATAATGGTTATTATAAAAACACTATTGACCTCCAATAACCCATATAAATTAGTCCAATGCTCAAATAATTCTAAAAAAATGTCAGTATGATTACAATAATAGTAGGAGCATATGAAAAATAATTGGAAGCCAATAAGAACGATAAAATCCGTATTTTGTACCACGAATGAGAATAAGCTCCTAAAATGACATAAAGCGAAAATATACCCAAAAGAGCACGATTAAGTATAATCTTTAGCACAAAATGGGGGTAGTTAGGGGGTATAAATATACACTTTTCACTCTGAATCACAAGGCTCCTATCGATCTGCTCGGTGAACTGGGTGAACTCCTTTCGGGTCACCCCAGGCTCCTTTGGGGCCTCCGCTGGTCGAGGTGGTGGCGTTGTAAAGTCCGCGACGTCCTCCACCAGGACGCCGTTTGCTCTTGGCTTCTCCTTCGGACCTTTGACCGGTCTGGCATTGCCAGGTCAAGCTGTCATAAATTCTGGATTGCTTTGAGATGCCAAGCTGGTTAACATGTTTCCCACAGACGGCGCCAAACTGTTAAAGCCAAAATTGACCGAGATAGTTGTCAAGTTGACGTAGACTCGAGATGCTGAATCGGAGCCTCGTCAGCAGTTGGAATAGGACCCTTGATTGGAGGAACCAGGGTCGTGTAATGGTAGTTGGGGATGATGCGACATTCGGACGATCTTCAAGCGACAGTTGTGTCGATCGTTCGAGGTTGGGAAGCTCGAAGTCGACCTCCGACGTTAGATAGCGACCGTCGATCTGAACCATAGGGACTTGTTAAGGGGTCGGATCTGGGTTCCGACCCAAATTCCCTCCGATGCTTAAGTTAATATGGAACTTAAGGAAGAGAGGGAGCTTGGTGCAGCTAAGATCGACCCACGGAGGTTCGTCTTAAGACTGGCGGCACAATCTCGAATGTAAGAAATGTGAGCCGAGAAAGTACAGTTCTATGTCTTAGACCTTGTACATTGGAAATGAGACCATTTCATCTATTTATTGACGTTCATGGTCACTTTGGAGACTTTGGGGAGATAACGACCACCATAATAGGGCCACGATCTTCTCCTATTAATAGGAATAAATGGTGAGCACGTCCCCGAGATTCCCGAGCCCGCCTTTAATCCCACGTTCGAGTGAGGCGGACCTAACGGTCAATTGGCCATTTGGGCTATGACTGAGTCGACATCGGGCTTCTTTGGTGGGCCTGGTGGGCCTTAGTCATCTGTCGACCGAGTTGTCTCGAATGCCAGCCCAATGACTCAACAGTCACCTTCCCCAAACCCTACCGACGAGTTTTTTGGGGTTGGAATTGGTGATGTGGGCGGTGGAGGTCGGAGGATGTGGCGGCAGAGGGGGAGGGGGAAAGGGTGGGTTGTCGGTGAAGGGATCGGCGAGGGAGAGGGGCTGGGTAGTCGGAGGAGGGAATGACAGTGGGGCTTGGGGAGGTCGGCAGATGGGGCGGAGGAGGAGGGGGCAGAGGAGAGGCTAGAGAGGACGTCGGATGGGGCGGAGGGCTGGGAGGTCGACGGATGGGGCGGAGGAGGAGGGTGCGGCGGAGGGGCTGTGGGGTCGGCAGATGGTGCAGATGCAGAAGAGACGTCGGAGAAGGGGGCTGGAGAAGATGAAGAGGGGTGGCAAAGGGAGCAGAGTTTGTCGAATGAGGGAAGGAGGAGGAGGGAAGATCAGAGGAGGGGGCGAGGCTGGAAAGATCGGCGGAGGCAACGACATTGCCGCCCGTCGACAGTCGTGTATTTTACTCACCACATATAATCAGGATTATTTCCGTCATTTTCCAAATGTTGTACACCGTGACTACCTCTGAGTGACAAACTTGTAAATAAACAGAACGACTAAAACAGCGGGTGCGCGTAGCAAATCCCATGGCGTGTACACATCCCGGGGGCGTTTAAACCTTCTCCGATACGACACCAGATCCAACTCCAACCCCAACAAGCAAACCAAATCATATATAAATTCGATTCTGTCTGCAACAAAAAACCTCATCATCAGCGAGAAGAAGAAGAAGCAGCAGAGAACTTAAACTACGATCGGCATGATCTTACGCATCCGCAGCCGCGACGGCCTGGAGCGAGTGGCGATCCCCGACCCCGCAGGCGCCGCCACCGTTCAAACCCTAAAACTCCAGATCGAGTCCCAGCTCCGCGCCCCCGTCGCATCGCAAACCCTATCCCTTAATAAGAACCTCCTCCTCTGCAAAAATCCTGACCAAACCCTAGTATTCACCGACCTCGCGAACCCCAACGCCCTCCTCTCCTCCCTCAACATCTCCCACGGATCAATCATCTACCTCGCCTATGAGGGCGAGCGCACGGTGGCGCGTCCCGCCGTCGTCACCCCCGCGGGGTCCTTCGGGAGGAAGATGACGGTGGACGACCTGATCGCGAAGCAGATGAGGGTGTCGAGGCAGGAGACGGGCAAGTGCGAGCTGGCGTCGTTCGATCGGGACGCGGCGAATTCGTTCCAGCTGTATGTGAACCAGACGCTAGCCTTTGCCGTGAAGAGAGGGGGCTTTATGTACGGAAAGGTCGGAGATGGCGGGGCTGTGGAGATTGATTTCATTTACGAGCCGCCTCAGCAGGTATGTGGAGATTTTGGTGTTTAGCTGGTTAAAGATGTAACCTTTCAGCCTTTTTACTGTAATTTCTAGACGAATGCATGCTGACATGGTGACTTTTTTTTTCGAAAATCTAAAATTGAATTGAGGTATTTCTGGGCATTCTCAGAGGCAACTCATGGCAAAATTTATTTTTTTTATCACTAATGGTACGGTTTCCCGAGTTAATCGTGTCCAAGGGGCAAATTGCCTTCCGCTTGTTATGAAGATTAAAATAAGCTTATTCTTAGTAATACAAGGACTTAAACAATGCCATTTTGAACTAGGATGAGTTCTATTTTTATAGCATACGCTAGGTTATGCTTGAGCTTGAAACCCATTGACTTGCCAGCTCTATCTGGGGTACTAAAAATCGGGTACTAAAAATCGAAACTTTATTAAATTTTATAAACCATAAGTAAGACTAGCTATTTACTGAATTTTTCTATTTCCTGGTGAGATGATATATATTTTTTCCAATTTTGGTAGGTGATTAATCAAAATGTTGGGAATGACATTATTATTATTATTATGGGTTTTTAGCATATTTGTCCCTTAAATCTTGCGTATTTTGATATCTGTCCCTCAAATCTTCATATTTGCCCTCAAGTCCCTCAAAAGTTAGTATTTATCCTTAATAGTCCCTCTCACTAACTATCTGTTAAAATCTTAACGGAAATGGGAATATTCTGTTAGTATTTAACCTTAATTTATCCTCAAGTCCCTCAAAAGTTAGTATTTAACCTTAATAGTCCCTTAAATTTTGAACGTTAACCTTAATAGTCCCTTAATTTAACGGAATATTCCTATTTCCGTTAAGATTTTAACAGATAGTTAGTGAGAGGGACTATTAAGGTTAAATACTAACTTTTGAGGGACATGAGGGCAAATATGAAGATTTGAGGGACGTATATCAAAATAAGCAAGATTTAAGGGACGAATATGCTAAAAACCCTATTATTTATTACTGTGATGTATGTGATGACTATGAATCTAAATAGTGATTAACATCAATTTTCTAAAATAACTCAGTGTCAGTCTTGTTATAGGAAATCATGACCAATATTTAAATCCAGTTGTATGATTTTGGCACTTTCAGTTTTACTTGACTATGCTTATAAATTGTTTGATTAGATTTGAGCATGAGTCTAGATTTCTGGTCGAAATAGTACTTATGCATATATTGTGGTGGCTTATGGATAAATTTATTTATAAATTGGAATGAGTTTTCCACACCCCCACCAAAAAAAAAAAATTTCCGTCCATAAAAGCTCAAAACGAATATTATAGCATGCTCATTTTTGTGTTTTTTGTTACCAGGGGACAGAGGATAATCTTATTTTGCTGAGAAACCCAGATGAAGAAGCTCTTGTTGAAGCCATTGCCTTGGGGCTTGGAATGAGGAGAGTTGGGTTTGTGTTTTCACAAGCTGTTGGTAGAAAGGGGGAGTACACTTTGTCTGCAAGAGAGGTGATTCAAGCCACTGAATTGCATGCTGAAGGGGGAATTGAGGAGTGGGTAACGGCGGTGGTAAAGTTGGAGGTGAATGAGGATGGGGCAGCTGATGTGCACTTTGAGGCTTTCCAAATGAGTGATATATGTGTCAAATTGTTCAAAGAGGGATGGTTTGTTACCGAGTTCGGTGATGACGACGATCCGAAGGTGTCAAGGATGAAGAAGGACGTGGTAATTGGAGTGAAGGATACAAAGGAAGTTGATAATGACTATTTTTTAGTTCCAGTCAAAATTTCAGATCACGAGGTACTTTGTGTTTTGTTGCATCATTTATTTACTTTTATATTGAAGTATTATTAATATTACATACGGCTATTGTTAAAATTGAAATATTTTGCTTTATGTTGTACCAAGTTGGCTTAAAATTTGTTTTCAATAGTGACTGTTTATTCCATTTTGCGATAGTTGATTTGACATCATGGTTACAAATGAAATATTATTCATAATAGCTTATATGTACATGAACTGATGGAAGAGCGATTATTCTGCAGAATTTAGTTGTTTTCATTATACTACCTTTGATGCATGTTAGCTTGCTCATCAAATACTATGGACAAAATTATCTGGACACTTCATATCTTAGTTTTCTAATGTATCCGACAGTTAAAAATCTTTGTTACTTTGAAGAAACTTTAGGACACCATCCTGCCAAGAGCATAATTTTTAAGATGATATCACACTAAATTGCTTTTTTCCTTTCTTAATTCCTAAATCAGTAGAATAAAAATATTGACATGTTTTAGAAAAATGTAACGAAGTACAATAAAGCACTTCTAGAGCTGATTAGTGGAACCCGTTATGTTAATAGATCCATACATTAGTCACCGCTCTTAACGCCAATGTGAATATAGTATGTACTCTTTCTCGTGAAATTGAAATTGTCGTGTGGCTTATCCTAATTTTCACCTATGTGGGTTTCTTGTCTATAAAGGTTTACAATCAGGTGCTATTTGGCATCCAATTTGACTCAGTGTTTTTGTCAGAACATATCATATGTAACTTATTTCTTTGACCAAATGCCTTGATGTGTCTAGATCGAATGATGGTGTTTAGTTGGAGAACATGTAGTCGAAAAGCTTTCTAGAAACACAATTTTCAATATGAGAGGCTAAACCATTTTTACGACTTTGGATTTGGCTAAGTTTATTTGTTATCTTTTCTCCTGGCTTGATCTCAATTTGACCATTAAACATACTGTTCAACCAGAAAAATTCTCATTGGTTTTGTTTAGGAGTTATATGGCCTAAGGTTAGAGAACTCGGTTTTGGTTTCAGTTTTGGTCTTCCAAAATTTTTTAGGATTCAAGCAGTTTTGCTCGTCCAGATATTTCAGAGTTCTATTTCGTTCGTTTCGGTAATATTAAGTAATGTATGTAATATTAGTTAATATTAGTTAAGAATAGTTAGGTCTGCACGTATATCAACTTCCATCGAACTTTCAAGTGCGGTTAGTCACCTTACAGAGTTTGCTCAACATGTTTTGTTTATTTACTAGTTTGCCATTCTCTTTATTACATGGTTAAAAGATAATGGAAAAATTGTAAATAAGTGTAATATGTTGAGCAAACTATGTACTATGCCCGATAGCCCTCGTTAAAATTGCATAATGTATTACACTTAATACAAGTTTATCATTCACTTTATTTAATGGGTAAATGCTGATTGTAAACTTGTAAATAAGTGCAATGTCTTGAGCAAACTATGTATTGTGACCAGCAACCCTCATTAAAAACAACGATAGCTCTCTTCTTCATTTCACTAAAATGAAGAAGCTTGCCCTTTTATACTTTCGACGTTGCCTCGCACTCTTCGCCGTCGCAGATCAAAGGATATCGATGTGAATCTTTGGTTTTCTTTGCAAATTGATGGATATCGATGACGATTTGCTGCTTTCGTTGGTGATCAAAAATAGCAGCGAAGATCTCAGGAGATTGACAGCTTTGATGGAGATCCTGTGCAGAGCGTCGTAGATCCAGCTCTCAAATTTGAAAATGTACAAAAAAAATTTTCATTTCTAAAACTATAGGAAAAGAATATATAAAAAATCTGTAGCTTCATATTTTTTCTAATTTTAATAAATTTCTCTGTTTGTCCTCTTTCTTCCCTTTCGGTTAGGCCAGAATTGTGTAGTTCCAACTAGTTTTGGCCAATTTCAACCGAAACGGGTCGAAACGACACTGTTCCAATCAAAACCGAGAAAGGAATGTAGTATTGTATCGGTCTTCTTCAAAACCGATACAAAACTACTGATACGTTAGGGTATGATACGTTAGGGTATCTGACGATACCTTGAACAATGATACAGTCATTAGAGCTACCATTGTGGGACATATGTATGCATGTAGAAGCACATGTTGACTGTTTCATTGTGTTGTAGCTGAAACATGCAAGTAAACAAGATATAACCATTTTCTGAGTGATGCTGAAGAGAATCTGTATAGATGCATGACATTAGAATTGAGTGATTCCAGATTTGGTGGAAAGAAGGCCCGATAATCTACATTTTATGTCCAGAAACTTTTCTGAAATTTCTTATTTTCAGAATCAAAGTATTTATACAACTTGTAGGGTTTTCCCTCTGTGGACCCATTCAGACACTAGTTTCCTCATTGATCTTTTACAATCAACACCAGTTTAAGCTTTTAAATATTTTAGAATTGGTAACTTGTTCCTAAAAAGGCAAACAAATTAGAATTATGTTCTGTTTATTTAGTTTACATGGTCTTAAGATGGTATCATTATGAGACGAACTTCAAACTTTTGAGTAATAGACTTATGAATGTTTTCTTCTTCAATTCTGAATTTGGTTGTTGGGGCATCACTTTGAACAAATTTGGTGGGAGTCTTAGTTCCAATCTCCTTTATTGCGTGACTCCGATGGATGGAACAACGAACATGTAGAATGCCTGTTAATTGCCTTGTATTTTTCGTGCTAGGCAGAACTTGTGCTATCTGGTGCAATTCCATGAGAATTGTTGATGGCGGTGCTACTTGGCCATTATATTACACGTGCTTGCATAACTCTTAGCATCAAAACCCTTTCGGTTATACGATTTTCGAGTTGTATCTGGTCCTTATAAACTAAATGCTCCAAATCTAGATTGCCTACGTAAGATTCAAATATGTTTTGTGTCATCGTGTGATGGGACGTCTTTAATATGTGGTTTAAGTAAGATCTAAGCTCAAATCCGCTTCTGTAACTCTTCCCCTATGTTGCATGGATATGGCATGCAAATTGGGGACAACCAGACACGACATGAAGATACTTTAGCAAAATTTTAGAGTATTATAGAAGTTAAAAAATGGAAGTATATATGTGGACACATGTGTTCGACATGACACAACTCCATGATTGAAGTGTGCTTCCCAACGTAGCTCTTGACTCGTGCGGTCATTTATCTAGTAAGAAAAGAGGATATAAATTCTACACAAATAATCTAAGTTTGGATGCTATATTATAAGTAGAGTAAGATAAAACTACAATATTCTATATCCATAAGGTGTGAGATTGAGATGTGCAATCTTGTCCAATGCAATGATGGAATTGCACAACTTGTCCACCACGAAATAAGTACTTGGAGTTGCATGAACCCACAAAGAACACATGCGACTTGTAGTATTTTTATCATTCCTACCATGAAGTAACTCAAAGGATGGGCACAATGACTTCAAATTGTATCGTAAATGGTTTGAAACTAATGGTTGCACTTATGTTTCTGATGGTGTCAACATTGAGAGCGAAGGAAGAAGAAAATCTTTTAGTTATAGGCTTCCTAATCCATACAAAAGGAGAGTGCTTAAATTTTCTACGATAGTCATAATTTAAGACATACCATAAGTAAACAAGAAATGAATATTAGTTCTAAATTAATTGCCTTAATAAGATATGCTATGAAATCCTAACAGTATTTAAATGAGTACAATGTTGATGCTACATAAAATGGAAGTTACTTACCTATGTTACAATGTATGAAAAAATATATTATGTAATTTTAAATAACCTGTTACGAAATGTAACCCGGCCCTTTTGTTACATAATGCACATATGTAACCGAAACTTTGTATAACTTTACTTTTTTTTGTAACGGGTTACATTACGCTAAAGTACAACATAGCATAACTACGTTACAAAAATCATCATCACCATAGCCTACATCCCAAAAAATTGAGGTTGGCTTCATGGGCGCAATAGAAAGAATATTAGAAAAAGGTGCTCCAATGAAATATTTATATAAATCATTGATCATGAGAGTGTGCCAAAATATTATGCTGGTTTTCATGAGTCTATCACATAACCTTCTCCTTTATCCGGGCTTAGGACAATCAGTAAAAACACATTCAGAGTTAACTTCGTTACAAAAAAGAAAAAAAATTAAAAAAAATATCGATACCATTTTTAATGTGAACTTGGATGCAGATTTCTTTTGTTTTAAAAAAATGTAAGTCGTGTTATTCCAGTTGACTTTTCTTAATTTGTAATTTGTATAAGACTTTAAGTTATAGGCGAAGTGTTTTCCTTACATCAGTAATTATGATTTTATGACTTTCGTGTTGCTGCCATGTATATTTAGTGATATTCATGCATGATTGTTGATGGTTTCTAGGGAATGTTGATATTGTATTTTATTTTCCATAGCCATGATTATTGTTATTTTTTTACATTTTTATAATTTTTTGCTATTTATTAAATCATATTAAAGTACTGTTTTATATTTTTTAAATTTAAAACAAAAAAATATGTAAGGGTAATATGATTTATGTTACGTGTTATTCTAAGGTTTAGTGTTACGCTTGGTGTTACGTTATTTTCAACATTGACGTGTAGTCTTTGAGTATAAATAAGGGCACGCATCATAAAACGTTATACACCAAATTTTTAGATCATTGTGTCTTCTTCCCAATAACCTAAAGTCACTTGATTTTTGAATAACATAAATATACGATGTGCATGATCCACATCCACGAAATGTTTTTGAGTCTGTTTGAAACTGCCATGATGCTGGGCTTTTCAATTTTATTGATCTACGAAAAGGCCTTGAGTCCACGTCCTATCTTGTAATCTTGGAGATATGGCTACAAACATGGGCCTTGTGCGGGCTGCCATAATATTGGGATACATGGAACCCAGTTACCCAACACTGGCAAGATAGCTACCCAACAAAATAATTGTTGATATTCTTAAAGTGAGTATGTTGTCAAATTGTTCATGGGCTTAATTACAACCTCATCGTGTATATAAATTATGATTTTTCTCATATAAGAATGCAGTAGGGAATTTTCTAACCGTGACTTATAGAGGGACTTGAATCCTCTCGTTATTGAGATGGTCACATAGTCTATAATGAGTAACTCCTCTTGCTGAACCTTCATGTTTCTTATTTCCTTCATATGTGTCTTGTATTCAACTACTATCCTGAGAATGGAACTGTATGTTCATACTCCATACTCCCTAAAAGTGTACCAAGCTTACCAGTCATTAGATACCCCAGCCTTTGTGAATGTGTTGTTGTCCCAATATCCTTTCTAGATAGATCATACTTATCTTTGTGAATGGTTAATGAAAGACATTCATTTCTAGATAATCATACTTACCTTTGCAACCATTGTCTTCCTAGAGATTGTTTCCACTGCAGATTTCTTTTGAATGATACCATTCGCTACTTTGAAAAGTTTGTCAACTATGTTTGCAAACTTTGAGAAAGTATCATTCAAAACAAAGATTTCTTTTGAATGATACCATGGACACGAAAATGCCAAATGGGGACACGGAGACACAAGACACTTTGAGAAAGTGTATTCGAAATAAAAGTATAGTGACTGATGCATGTGTCTGACTCTACGCGTCTTCATGGTTTAAAGTATCCATGGTAGCTAATCTGTCAAAAATTGAGCGAAACCCATTGGTTTAACTGATAATCACCATACTAGGTCATATTTTTCCTTTTGATGTTTCCTGACTTAAAAAGTTAGGAGGGTTGAGATTTTTTGATTATGATGATGGTGAAGTTGGTAACGATGTATTACATCACAATGGTTGAAGTGGGTAGTGCTTTGGATGATATGTGATCATCAAATATCCATGCAGCTGAGAGAATTTCAATAAGATGGTTATCTAAGTAGCATGGATACTTCCATCATGGAGCACATTGTTTAGGATATTCGTCGGATATAACTCTTGTTGTGAGTGAACTTTTATAAATTGCTGAATTGTTACTGGGACGACTTGTGTCGTACCTGCGATCTGTGTCAATGCAACATAAATAGTTATGCCACTATCTGTATTTATGTTTAGAGTGCAGGCAATAAGAAGACAATGTGTCGAGGGAATGAGCGTAATTGCAATGAGAATGTTGAGATAGATGAGTTGCATGACTTTGAATGAGAATGTTGAGATAGATGAGTAGCATGACTTTGAATGACAGAATATAAAGATATATTTATCGATAAGAGGTTAGAGGTTGTTTCACTCGAGGATAAATTGAGGAAGGATTGTTCCAGATTGTTCAGATATTTGCAACAAAGACCAATGAGCCTGCCAATTAAGAGTGATACGATCGTCGTCGACTCGTCGTCATCATCACACACAGACAACAATGATAGAAAAGAAAGAAAGGAGTGACTGGACTCTAGACCACGCTTATATTAAAGAAAAATGGATCTGCTAGTTGCTACAAATTGAACAGGACCTGAGTGGAGAGTGGAGAGTGGAGAGTGGATAGTGGAGAGAGAATTTATGTATCCGACCCCGAATATTTTGATATTTTGAAATAAATATTTTTGTCACCTCTGTTTGCTTTAGTTATAACTAAGTTTTTAACTGCTAGTATGTGCAAAATGCACACCTGTAGAAAATTAGGATTGGACCTTAGCAGCTACAGCTGCTGGTACGTACTGGGGTTGCAAGGACTAATAGTGCGTTCTGAGAATTAAGTGTACTGTCTATGCGATAAACACATCAGGCATACCCTTTTTTTTTTGTTTTTTTTTTTTTTTTGGGGGGGGGGGGGTGTGGACGTGTCGACACCCATACCAAACACTGATACTTTTTGAACACTTTGAACATGTTGTTCAAAAAGTTTACTTCTTATATACTTATAACATGGTGTTCAAAATGTACCGAACATGGTGGAAACTTTACAGTACTTGCTGGGAATGTGTCGGAAACGGTTACTTCTATTCTTGTAATTTGGCAGGTATACTTATATTTTTGTGAGGCATACACTTACTATTGTTGGTTAAATTTTTTGTATGCTTTAGACAAGTAGAGAATGTATTGCAAGATGAAGTGATGATGAATTATGTGTTTAAAAAATATATTGTTTGACATCACCTTCTATGTTTTGTTTGCAGCATGTGCGTGCCTGTATGTATTATATTATATTGTAATTAGGCTGATTATCAAAAACTACCTTTATGTTTTTCAGCTTTTTCCCACAATATTATATTTAAGTTATAATTAATAAAATTTTGCACCTCATATTTCACTGTTTTTATGGTAGCATTTTGTTATTTTAGAACTTGCATCATGGGAAAAAGCTGAAACAAAAAGGTAGTTTTTGTTTTGATAATTAGCCGTTCAATTAGTCACTATACCATATCTTTTAAAATTTTGAGGTGCCTCGTATCCATACCAGTACTTGTAACCTTGTCTATGCTGCCTAACACTTCAAATTTCCTTATAATCATCTTTAAACTGGTGTTATAAATACACAACTCATCCATCTTAATGCTCCTATAGGTTAGCTGTGAAGGGTTTTGTATTTGACAAATTAGTTGACTGTGGTCTTTGAAGTTACGAAAGCAAGATTGTCAGCCAAATGTTTGGCAACATTAAAGAAGCTCCATGCTGAAATTGTAGGTGTTCTTTGGCTAATGCTGAAGTGATCTTGTTGTCCATATAATTGTCTTTAGTGTGTGCACGCTAGCATCTGGTTTTGGGGAGTTGACGCTTCAATGCACACTTGTTCACTCTCTTTTATGCAAATTTTTTAGCAGTTGCTTCTGTTTGTTAGTGCGGTTATATAGTAATCTTACATGAATATGTTTCTTCTGTAAAACAGGGGCCTCTTTCTTCATCCTTTCCCGTGGAGAACAGAATCACAACAGTAACACTAAGGGCTCTAAGGGACCACCTCGGCAGAGCAAAACACCTCCCCTTTGTTAAACGGATCGCCGACTTCCACCTACTCCTCCTACTCGCCAGGTATCTCGACGTAAATGCTGATGTACCAGCGCTTGCAGCGTGCGTGCACTTGCAAACTTCTGTTCCTGAGGGCTACCAGCTTCTAATCGAGTCATTGGCTCAATCTTAATGCCAATGCCGCTGAAATTACATCGCTCGACCTTGGAGTTGCATACATCGATCCTTCCGGGCAGCCGTCCATCGGATCAGTTTGCCATGATCTTCGATGGTGGTGATCCTACGAACTTAGCAACGTTCGTTTGTCATGAATGTCACATATTTATTCTGTTGTGTTATTTTGTTAAACATGAAGTGACGGTAGTCACTGAGAGGGAGCATTGTGGAAGTGAGATCATGCTGCCTTCTGCCGTCCTGAATCAAGATCACTGTATTTAGACTCTTTTTACCCTAATTATTTTAACCAT
Source organism: Scilla litardierei (assembly GCA_030789695.1). Lineage (NCBI taxonomy): Eukaryota > Viridiplantae > Streptophyta > Magnoliopsida > Asparagales > Asparagaceae > Scilla > Scilla litardierei. The sequence continues at coordinate 125,103,647 of CM061140.1, read as the reverse complement.
TTTCGAGTAGCCACTTGATTGGGGAAGAAACCCCTACTATGGTTGGAGAAAGCTCCGTTCTCGGGGATGCTGAACTCCTTGATGTTTGCTATTGTAGCTTTCTTGCACCGTAAACACTAATCTTTGCGTGATGATCGAGGGTTTATATTTTTTACTTCGAAAATATGTCAGCACTTTGCTGCCGCGGATGTTCAAATCTTACACCCCATGAGGAAGGAACGCTTGGGCTGGGCTAAGCTATTGAATCCACATTTTAAGTCCTTTCTAAGTCCCTCAAACCTTTGCTGACCGATTCTTTTAGAAGTGTTGCGTTTATGTATAGAATACATTCTATATATTAAAAGAGGAATTTACGGTTTTGCCATTGTTCCATGTGGCAATGTCACATTACCACTTGGGACAATGGCACAACCATAAATACATCATCCCACTTAAAAAAATAAAAAATAGATTGCATGCCACCTTCATCCCAATTATTTGTATGTTTGCCTTTGGGGTGTTTGCATTTTAGCCACCTTATTTACATGCTTGCTCTCCTTTTATCCCGACGATACCAACACGGATCAACACTTCTAACTCCTTTTCAGTTGCGCGCGTGTATCGCGGCCTGTTCGTAGAGGATTACCTTTTTTTGCTTCGTGCACTAAGTGCACAAGTAATTTCTAATATAGCTTACAAAATAGGGACATTGCATACGGGTTTGTCCCCATGTGGCAATGTCCCATCACCAACTAACCAAAAGAATGACCCCCAAGCTATTTATTTACATGGTTGCCATTCTCTCACCAAAAGCATAAAAAACACCCCCACACCGACTTATATACATGTTTATCATTTTCACAAAACACCCACTTATTTACATGTTTGCATCTTTTACCTCCGACGATACCGGCACACACATCCATATTTTTTGCTCCTTTTCGGTTGCGCACGTGCACCGCATCCCATTCGTGGGGGTTTTTTGCTCCGTGCAATGTGTGCACGGGTTATTTCTAGTCCTTATTATAATTGAGCGGGGGTTGATGTGACATTTGTCTCATGTGGCACCTTTGTCCCATGTGGCAATGGAAAAGGTGTGCCAAATAGGCATGGTGGTGTCCACTTGGGGGTGTGTAGAGCGTTGGTTGTGTTGTTGGGTGATGTTGTGGAAATCCCAAACAAAAGTCTCCCTCATTTCCCTTACTTGCAAGCATGCCATTGCTTTTTCTTCAAACAGAAATGCACCTCCCTCTTACCCATATTTATGGGTTTTTCATCAGTCTTTTTTCACTGACCCCCCTCCCCGCCCTGCGGATTTTGCACTTTAACACCTGTTATTTTTCGTTTTACCCCCAGACAATACCGACACACACATACATACTTTTCTCTCTTTTCAGTGACGTGCGGGTCCCGCCTCCTCCAGACGATGCCCACACATTTTCCTCCTCTATCAAGAAGAAGAGTAGATCGGCATGAACAGGGTGCGTCACTAGGATAACATTCTACACATATTGCACTCTAGCTTCGAAGGGGACGTCAGCTTGAGCTTCTGCTTTTTCTAGCTTAGCACAGTAAATCCTTACCATCATAGTAGCTTCCTTCCTCATCTCTTCCTATTGGCCTAATTAGCCCACTAACTAATGTTAAAACTTTTATTTTGATGATGCCAAACGAGTATCATGGCTACTAATATGTGTATTAAGTGTGTTTTAGGTCAAAATGAAGCTAAACGAGGCTAAATTGACATATTGAAGTCATCAGTTAACTTGATACTGTAACTAGTCGACTAGTCAGCTCTATGGAAAAAGCCATTCGGAATTAGTCGACTAATGCTTTGGAGCTAATCGGCTAATAGTTTATTAGTCTTGCTCCCAAGGCGTAGTTGACTAATTAGTACAGTTTGGCATGTCGGGCTTAGTCAAATGCACAATTTCGTAATTTCAGTATGGTTTAAGAATTCTAATTCAGTATGAAGTCTACTCCATGAAGAATTGCATTAAAGAGAACAACTTATGACATCATGGAGGAAGGATAATTCAAATCAAATACAAACTTAAGAATTCATGTGCAATCTCAAGAGTTTATGTGCAAGGTGTTGCGGGTCAAGTCTGCCCAACAATAGAATTTGTTTAAGGAGAAGCACGGGTACAATGATTACAAGTAGTGGGGTTGTCGATGAGGCTAACACGTCTTGGGACGTGCTTCGTAGGCGAAGGATCCAAGGTCGTCGGTTGGTCACCGACCGCCTGGTAGGTGAGACGAGCTTCCTGCAAGAAGAACAGCTCGTCAGAAAGGCTGGGTTGGTTGTCAACCCGTAGCCTCTCCGATGATTAAGTCAGTGAATGACTCTTCGGAAGTAGGTCAGACACGCGTGCCAGTCTTAAAGTAGAGCGGTTTTGCGTGGCAGACTTATGAGGAAGGCACATATATATGGAGGATATCTGACGTTAAGTATTGAAGGTGAGTTTATGATTTCAACTAACCAACCTCCTCCTTGGTGGCTAGAGGAGGGTAATTATAGTGTTGAGAGTCGGTTGATCGTCGTCCAATCAGCTGTCGCTTCTGCTTAGCTGGAGCATTAATGTGGGCGCAATAGGTCGGTGAGGGCATCAAAGATAATTATTGAACCGCCTCAACCTAGCATTAATTGGATGTCAGAGCATGTAAGAGATATTTATGTATTAATTAGAGACGTGATGGACAACCATCAGTTCTTGTGCTTAATCTCTGCCATTAATTGGAGGCGTAGGTGGCCCTACATCACCATGTCAGATATATTTGTGCCTGGTAGGTCGCCCTCAGTGTGAGCCAAGCTTGGTGTCCAAGCTTGGCGTCCTGAATCCTTCTCTGGCCGTGCTTCTTGTTTGGAGAGTAGGCGAGCTTCTTCTTCGCTAGGCTATCGAGCCTTTCGCTTGATCAGCTGATGAGCTCTCCTCTTGAATCTGTCGACAAGCTTACCGCTCAGCGAGGCGAGCTTTTCATTGTCGCGGCGAGCTTCCGTTCGGGCTTGTTCTCATTCGGGATGGTCAGAGAGTTGTTCTCTTGGGCTTCTAATATATGGGCATTTATTCTCTGGGCTGGCCTTAATGCCGTAACAATTGGCCCCGTCATTCGAGTTTGAAATGGCAAGCCGGCTTAGCTCAGATGACGTGTCGTACTCTCATTGGATGATGGCTAGTCGGCGGTATTTAATTCGAATTGACCGCCAAATCTCTTAGGTCATCATGGCGATTCGGCGACGGGGAGGATTGAGGTGTCTGACCGTTGGGAGCATGACGCGTGGTTGATGTGATCACGTGGGGAAGTTGAGGCACCAGCATCGCCCAGATCTTTCCACATGGCCCGCCTCTGACGGCTGAGATCGACCAATCCTCCATATAAATAGAGATGGGGGCAATGAGGGGGAGCTTTCTGCACTCAATATTCAAAATTTCATTTCCCTCCGTCGTTGCTGAGAGCTCTTGCCATCGTCGTCACGCTGTCGTCACTTCGTTGCCGTCGAAGCTCCGTTCATCCTTTCGCTTTCTAGGTATTCTCTCGATCCATCCAATGGCTTCATCTCCTTCTGCTTCCAATTCCTGATCGAGGGGTGGTTCGATGAGTTTGAGGGTGGCAGCGCCGCCGTGTCGGAGGAGCCGGAGGTGTCCTGGTCGGAGGAGCAGGAGGAAAACCCAGCTATCGAGCTCATTATTGCCTCGATGTCGGCAGGCTGAAGGTATCCCAAGAAAGGAAACAGGCCTAGGTCGGCTGTCAGGGTTATGTGGGGCGACAAAGTTACGACTGCGGTCCCTGCGAAGATCCTGGCCATAATGTCCCAAACGCCAACCTCCTATATCCCTCTCGTCCACTCCAACTACATCAGGCCGTTATACACTGTTCGCCTTTCTGAATACAATGAGCGGGTTTGCTCCCCAAGGAATAACGAGGTCGGCGTCTAATACCCAACCTTTGCCCTTGGGCTCCGATTCACATTTCATCCCTTCCTCATCCCCGTCTTTCACTTCCTCGAACACCCCCTCTTCCAACTGATGCCGAACTCCATTAGCTCCATGTTTCTCGTCCTTTGCTCCGACAGTGGCATACGTCCAACCCTGTCGTTGTTCCAGTACTTCTATGAGGCGAAGCAGAAAGGGACGTACTACTACGTCTGTGTGAGGAGGGGTAGGCCTCTTGTCCTCAATCTATCGGGCAAAGTAAGAGACTGGAAGAAGAGGTTTGTCTTCGTCTTGATGCCAGCGGACTTAGATTTGAGGCCGAATTGGGGGACATTGAATCACTTAGTGAACAATGAAGTGGTCCTTGAGGGGGGCAACCTGGAGAATGCCAATATCCTGGAGGAAATCCCCAAGGAAAGCAGGGACTTCCAGGATCTGGTCACGGACGAGCAGATCGCCTAGCACGTCTGGCTCGAAGGTACTCCGAGCTTAGCGATCAACTCCTGATATGCTCACCATGATCTGTCTTCTTTTTGTAGGTGCGACCATGAGTCTCTCAAGGGAGGAGATAATAAAGATGGCCAGGGAGGCAGCGACCAAGGAGCAAGCACCCAAGGGCAAGGGGAAGGCACCCAAGGGCTCGACGAAGGTCAGGCAGAAGCGGAGCCAGGAGGGGGTGACCACCGCCTGGGCCAAGAGGGAGGAGCGGGGTAAGAAGGTGAGGAAAGGAGCCTGCACCTACCGCTCCCTTCTCCCGTGCGAGCAAGGCAGCATTGGGCGACCCCATCGACCTCGACCCAGTCGTGGAGCCGGCTGCCGACCTGACGATCGCCATGCCCTAGGGTACGTCGACCAACGTAATCGTCGCGGTCCCCATCCGTTCAGCCACCCCTCAAAAATCTCCGACTGGGTCGGCCCAGACCAACCGGGCTGCGTCTGTTGAGCGGTCATTCGGGTGTCCACTGTCTAGGCTGGGGAAGTTGTGTCACCCAAGCTGCGAGGCGTCACTCGCCACCTTTCAATCGAAGAAGGCCGATATCTGCGCCCTCTCACCGGGGAAGATCGTCGTGCCAGTTTATCCGATGGCGCCCATGAGTCAGTCTTCGATGAGGCCAGGGTAGCGACCCACCTGGCAGAGAACAGCACGCTTCTAAGGGACAAAAGTCGATGCCGAGCGTCTCTACGATACAGCCGTCTAGCGCAGCATGCATGTTTGTCGTTGTCTTTATTCAAAATGTCGGTCTTCTTTCTTTTAAATGCGCTCATGCTTTTGATTCCTTCTGTAGACGGTCGCAACGTTGGTGTCCCTCCAATGTCACACGTCAGTGGTAAACATGGCCGATGCAGCTCTGGGGAGGAAGGCGACCGAGCTCAAGGAAGCTGCATGGAAGCTGAAGGTCGTCGAGAACAAGTTGACGAAACTCGGGAAATACTATGCGATCCAGAGGGTGACAATCACCGAGCTGGAGAAAGTCTGGGAGGAGGCGGATCAGAAGGCCCGGGACGAAGAGGCCCAGAGGGTCGTTACTGAGAACGTCCTGGCCCAGGAGAGTAAGGCAGCGCAAAGAGGACCGCCGACATTGAGCGGTGAGTGGCGTAGCTGGAGAAGATCGACCTGGAGGCGATCAAAGCGGAGGCCGTCTGCCAGTATCAGCTCCGGGAGTTCATCCCCGCTTGATGGAGATAAGGGCCGAGGGTGTCGAGGAGAGCCGGAAGGCGGGCCTTAGGAGGGTCAAGAAGGGGTTGGGGAAGCTCTACCCCAACCTGGAGATTGACTTTTTCTTGTTGTCACGACCCGCTTCCCTAAAATGGAGGCGATACGTGAAAAGGTCCGCACGAGAGTGGGGCTGTGAAGCCCCAAACCCGATAAGCGTCAATAAAACATAAGCAAGTCCATGTAACTACAACGGAACAACAACAATAATAATACAAGGAGAGACTGAAATAAAATCTCACATCTCATAAAGTCCAATATCCAAAATAAGTTCAACATCCAGAAAAGCCACCAGGCTAAAAGAAAAGAGTCTAAAGGCCCAGAACAAGGCCAACAAAAGCAACGACATAACAAAGTATAGGTGCCACGCACCGATAACAAAACAACAGTCTAAAACAAAAAGGGAAACACAACGAAAACACTAGGACTGGTCCCCAGTGTCCACGTACTCCCCGTCAAACACAAGCTCGGGCTCGGCGTCAGCAAGCGCCTCGTCCTCAACAAAGGACCCAGGCTCGGGATCTAACATGTGTCACCCAAAAGAGTAAAGGGCACATGTCAGCAAGTCTAAAAGACTTGGGCAAGGAAACTGAAGGTAAGGTAAACTAGCAACCTAGCAATTATTGTATGATGCATGGCAAGTAAAGTAAGGCAGGGAAGTGACAAGTAAACGGGAGTACAAGTAGCAAGTGTCAAGTGGTAGTTGTGACATGTAATGCCAAGGAACAAGTACAAGGGATCACTCAATGAGTGCCCTATTGCCCGCAGGCTGTGCTCAAGTACAAGTCAAGGAAATCACGTCAAGTAAACACGTCGTGCACAGAGATTCCGCCTGTTGGCTAGAGTGGCTGATCGGGCCAACTCCTAAGCTCAAGTGACCGTTTATCTCTACCCCTCCACGTGTATCGAGCCAGGGCATTACCCCCGAACACGGAATGCTCGCTTCTGGAACACGAGCCAGGAAGTGTGAATAACACGGATGGCATAGGGTTATGCCCACGTATAGTGGGTGCCTAGCCGGAAACTAGTAGGTCGGGCGTTGGCTATCAACCAACACATGGCCCGCTTCTGGAGCACGAGCCAGGAAACACAAGTATTGTAGCGTGTGCTACAAATGCGACATACAACATGGATGGCAATTTATTCGCGTACCGTCAATCAAAATTAAACATGACATATGGTAGTTGTGCAACATGGTAAAACGACGGTCCTAGCTTCGTTGTCAAGCTAGTTCCGGAATTTGCGCCTAGGCGAGTATCATTTCGTCGCCTAGTCTCTTTTACGCCTACAACAAGCAAATGGCCTAAAGCATGGCCTAAACCCTAGGTGGCAAGTTTCACTTGCCTAGCACCGGGGATGACGACCACTTCGTCACACGGATGCTAATCTACGGGGAAATCGCTGTTATGGGGGAACAATCAACAAACAACATGAAATTTTATTAGGGTTTCATAAAAATACAAATAGGTCATAAAAACATAGAGGAATCGATTTCTTACCGAGAGGAGGCGGAAGAAACACTCCGGAGAACCCTAGGATCAGATCTGGAAAAGATTGGAGAGTTAGGGGTTTTGGGGGATTTTGAGGATTTTGGTGAGATTTTGGGGAAGATGAGAGGTAGATAGAGTGAATGGATGGTTTGGATGATGGATTTAGGGCTTGGAATGAAGGAATGAAGCTTGGAGGAAGATGGGGGCTCAATGGGGGTGATTTTAGGGTTTAGGGCCGAGTGGAGGAAGATGAAATCGTTTGGGATGGGTTTAAATAGGTTGGGCTGGCGGCGGCCCAGAAATTAGGGTTTTAACACAGGTTAGTCGGTCAAAGAGCAACCACTGACCGACTAGTTTGGCAACTAGTCGGTCGGTCGACCAACGCAGACCGACTAAGTGTAAACAGTAACTCCTGAACGAAAATAGGATTTAGAATTAGTCGGTCCATGAACAAATACTGACCGACTAGTTTAGCATCTAGTCGGTCGATGAACGTTCTTAGACCGACTAAGAGTGAACAGTACTGATACTAAAATTTAGATGATGTGTTAGTCGGTTAAAGAAGCATTGCCGACCGACTAGTTTGCAACCTAGTCGGTCAACCAACGTTCTTAGACCGACTAACGATAAACAGTAACTCCTGAGAAATTTAGAAAGCCAACTAGTCGGTCCAAGAAGGATTGCCGACCGACTGGATCGTCATCTAGTCGGTCGATGCCCCTTCTTACACCGGCTAATAAGCACCAAAAGTTCCGATACGGAGCGCGGGGCCCCGGGATCGATTCCTAAGACTCCTAGGCTTGATCTAATAGTAAGATACGACCGTTATGAAGTCCGTCACGAATGACATACTTCGAAATCGATGATCCTAAGGAAGAAACGAGAAATCACGACGAAACGATCGAAAATGAAAGCTACGGAGATGAAAACCACACATGAGGAGCAAATCCACCAAAACATATATTATATTATAATAAATCCAGATACATGAAAAGCAGTCGTTACATCCTCCCCAACTTAAGAAAAATTCCGTCCTCGGAATTTCCAAATACTCACGAGTCCGGAAACAAAAGTGGGAAACGCTCTCGCATCTCATCCTCATTCTCCCAAGTAGACTCTCCAGGTGAGCCGTGTCGCCACATCACTCTCACAAGATTGACAATCTTGTTCCGAAGAGACTTCTGACGCCCGTCCAGAATCTGCACTGGATGCTGGTCATACGTCATATCGGGGCGAACGATAATCTCCGAAAAATCCACCGCATGAGATGGATCGCTAATGTATCGACGAAGATGCGACACATGGAAAACATTGTGAACTCCTTCCAAAGATGGCGGCACGGCTAAGCGATAAGCTACCTCGCCAACCCTCTCCAAAATGTCAAACGGTCCAATGTATCGCGGGCTCAACTTCCCTCGCTTCCCGAAACGAATCACACCGTGATTCGGGGAAATCTTCAAGAACACATGGTCGCCGGGCTGAAACTCCAAAGGACGACGTTTAGCATCCGCCCAATGCTTAAAACGGTCCTGAGCAATCCTTAACCTCTCCCGAATATTCCTGACGATATCCACGGCCTCCACGATCATCTCAGGCCCCAACAGCTCCCGATCACCAACGTCATCCCAACTCAATGGCGATCGACATTTCCTCCCATAAAGAGCGGCGAAAGGCGCCATGCCAATACTCGCCTGGAAGCTGTTGTTGTAAGAGAACTCCACCAAGTGTAGATGGTCCTCCCACGAACCCTTGAAATCCAACATGCACGCCCTCAGCATGTCTTCCAAAATCTGAATCGTCCTCTTGGACTGGCCATCCGTCTGCGGATGGTACGCCGTGCTGAAACTCAGACGCGTACCCAAGCTCTTATGCAAACTCTGCCAGAACTGAGATGTGAACCTCGTGTCTCTATCAGACACGATACTCACGGGGACTCCATGAAGTCGCACAACCTCCTGCACGATTCACGTTACATCACTATCCACACTAGGAAAAGGAAATAAAACGGAGAGTAAAAGAATTTTACCTCCATATATCTCCTCGCTAGCGCCTCAGTGGACTGTCCCACTCGGAACGGAATAAAGTGCGCAGATTTGGTCAATCGATCTACGATCACCCAAATCGCATCATTCTGCTTCGGACTCCGAGGTAGTCCAGTCACGAAATCCATAGTGATGTGTTGCCATTTCCACTCCGGAATCGGAAGCGGTTGTAGCAACCCGGCCATACGCTGATGCTCCGCCTTCACTTGCTGGCAAACCAAGCACTTGGCTACACTCCGAGCCACACTCCTCTTCATACCATGCCACCAATAATTCAGACGAAGATCCTGGTACATCTTGGTGCCACCAGGATGCACAGAATACGGCGAACTGTGTGCCTCCACCATCAACTCCTCTTTGATATCCCCAGCTGGCACACACAACCTGGCTCCAAACCTCAGCGAGCCATCCTCATGAATCAAAAAGTCAGTCCGCAGACCGGCTTCCACCTGCTCCCAAATCTTCACCAGCTTCGGATCCTTAGCCTGGCCAGCCTTAATCCGATCCACGATCGTCGACTGTACCTGCATGTACATCAACGAAGAAGCCTCCCTAGGAAGAACAATCTCCACACCAGACTCGCAAAAATCCTGCTGCAATCTCCACTGCGAGGTCAAAATCATCACCGCTGGAAGCCTACTCAAAGCATCTGGAACCACATTCACCTTGCCAGGGTGAAACTGCAAATCAATCTCATAATCTGCCATAAGCTCCAACCATCGACGCTGTCGCATGTTGAGCTCCTTCTGAGTAAAGATATACTTCAAGCTTTTGTGATCGGTGAAAATCTTCACTTTCTCACTCAGCAAGAAGTGTCTCCAAATCTTAAGAGCAAACACAACGGCAGCCAACTCCAAATCATGCGTCGGGTAATTCTTCTCATAAACCTTAAGCTGACGAGACGCATACGCCACAACATGCCCATGCTGATGCAACACACAACCGAGTCCCTTGCCAGAAGCATCGCAAAAGATCTCAAATCCACCGCTGCGATCAGGCACAACAAGAATAGGGGCAGTCGTCAACCTCTCCTTCAGAACGCCAAAAGCACTCTCACAATCACCCGACCAAACAAAAGCAACATCCTTCCGCGTCAACCTGGTCATCGGTTCAGCAATACGCGAAAAGTCCTTAATGAATCGTCGATAATAACCAGCAAGTCCAAGGAAACTCCAAATCTCAGACGCAGACGATGGAACAGGCCACTCCATGATGGCCCGAATCTTCTCGGGATCCACTGAAATACCATCTCCAGTCACCACATGCCCGAGAAAAGCAACTCTATCCGGCCAAAACTCGCACTTCGAAAACTTAGCATACAAACGATGCTTCCTCAAGATCTCCAACACCGTCCTTAAGTGCGAGGCATGCTCTTCCTCCGACTTCGAATAGATCAGAATGTCGTCAATAAAGATAACGACAAACTTATCCAAAAAGTCGTAGAAAATCAGGTTCATCAGATTCATGAAAACTGCGGGCGCGTTAGTTACGCCAAAAGGCATAACCACGAACTCATAGTGTCCATACTTCGTCCTGAACGCTGTCTTCGGAACATCATCCTTCTTCACCTTCAACTGATGGTAACCACTCCTCAAATCCAATTTAGAAAACACCCTCGAACCTCCAAGCTGATCAAAAATATCATCGATGCGAGGCAACGGGTATTTGTTCTTAATGGTCACCGCATTCAACTCCCGATAGTCCACGCACATGCGACGTGAACCATCCTTCTTCTTTACCAGCAGCACCGGTGCTCCCCACGGAGACACGCTAGGATTGATATAAACCTTCTGCAAAAGCTCATCCAACTGCTTCCGCAACTCTTCCAACTCTGCAGGTGCCATACGATACGGCGCCTTCGAAATCGGCTGCGCACCTGGAACAAGATCGATAGAAAATTCCAAAGCCTGATCAGGCGGCAACCCGACATCTCCTCGGGGAAGATGTCACCGAAATCACGCACCACAGCTGGCCACTCCAGCTCCATCTGCATAGCCACAGCCTCCACCGGCCTGGCCCGAAATCTGACAGGACCAAGCGAACTGCTACCACGACTGAACTCAAATACTGGATGTCCGGAAATCTCGAACACCACCTTCTTTCTCCGACAGTCGATCGTAGCATAGAAGCTTACAAGCCAGTCCATCCCAAGAACTGCATCATAGTTGATGATGTCGTGGACAATGAAATCAGCAAAAAGCTCATGTCCACAGACCACCAACGAGCAAGAATTGCAACCACGATGCACCGAGACCACGCCATTCCCTGTAACGATATTTCAACTCTTGGGAAGAGGGGACGTCGACAAGGAATGCCTCTCCACGAAGCTCCAAGAAATAATACACATCGATGCACCAGAGTCAAAGAGGACTCGTGCAGGAAACGTGCAAACCAAAACCACACCTAACAATCAATTAACAATCAAACCCTAGTCTAGCAAACAACCATGTTCAAGCAAACAACACAATCTAACAATCAAAACCAGCTAGGAAAGTAACAGCCAGATCGAGGATTACCTGCGATAACCTCATCCACAGCCTCGCTCTCCACAGCGGTCATCAGAAAAGCCTGCCTCCTTGGCGGAACAGCCTGCCGAAAAGCCTGCCACTGAGGGACAAGAGGCGCTCCACGACCAGCAGGAACGGACGCTCACTGCTGCAACGGCTGTGCTGCAACAGGTGCCTTCCAAAGCTGCTTCGACCTCGGACAATCCTTCATGACATGGGTAGGATCCCCACAGACGACACACTGGCCCAGGAACCTCCTACACTGATCCTTGACGTGTCCGGTCCTACCGCAGAAATGGCAAGTCTTCTGAATAGGCCCTCCTGGCCTCTTAAACTGAGCAGACTGATTAGGCCTGAATCCAGGTCTAACCACAGCTCTCGCCTGTTCCACAGGCCTCTTCCCAGCACCAACAATAGACCCCCTCCTCTGGTTCACGAGCAGCTCCTGCCTCTTGGCTGCTACTAGAAACTTCTGATAAGACTCCCGGTAAGAAGAGGTCACAAAACTCTGGAGCTCCGAAGCAAGTCCCTGCAGGAACCTCTGAGCTCTCTCCTAAGCGTCCTGCACCATCTTCGGTGCAAACCGACTCAGCCTCATGAACTCTTGGTGATACATGTCCACCGACGAGTTCCCTTGCTTCAAATCGACAAAACGCTGCAGCATCTCTTCCCTGGCAGCTTTCGGGAAGAACTCAGCCTCAAATCTAGCCTTGAAGGTAGCCCAAACTATCAGCTCCACCAACATCTTCTCTTCCGCATCCCACCAATTCCAGGCATTATCCTTGAGTTGCCTCTTCGCCAAATCAACCCATCCAGCCGGGGTGATCTTGGCCATCTTCAGATTGTCCTCGATGTTCCGAATCCATTCATCGGCAGCCAGAGGACCCTCAGACCCATCAAAATATGCGGGACCCATCTCCCGAAATTGCTTCGCTCCTGGCTCAGAGTGAGGGGCATCCGGAAGAGCCCGGGCAGCTCGAGCAAGTGGAGCATTCTGGACTTGCAGGAGCACGCCCTGCTGCACTTGCATCATCTGGAGCATCATCCGCATCATCTCACCGCTGGTGGGTTCCCGCTCAGGCTCCTCATCATGAGGGAGCGTACCACTACCCCCACCACGGGTGAAACGCCTTCCTGCCATCTAATGACACAGAAAACGAATCAGATTAGACTCATAGCTTGCGACTCGGACGTCGAACTTAATTTATTGGACATTCTAATATTATCATCGTCATTCCAAAAATCGAAGTTACAGAAGGACCTGCATGGGCCACCAACAAAACCTGTCACGACCCGCTTCCCTAAAATGGAGGCGAGACGTGAAAAGGTCCGCACGAGAGTGGGGCTATGAAGCCCCAAACCCGATAAGCGTCAATAAAACATAAGCAGGTCCCTGTAACCACAACGGAACAACAACAACAATAATACAAGGAGAGACTGAAATAAAATCTCACATCTCATAAAGTCCAATATCCAAAATAAGTTCAACATCCAGAAAAGACACCAGGCTAAAAGAAAAGAGTCTAAAGGCCCAGAACAAGGCCAACAAAAGCAACGACATAACAAAGTATAGGTGCCACACACCGATAACAAAACAACAGTCTAAAACAAAAAGGGAAACACAACGAAAACACTAGGACTGGTCCCCAGTGTCCACGTACTCCCCGTCAAACACAAGCTCGGGCTCGGCGTCAGCAAGCGCCTCGTCCTCAACAAAGGACCCAGGCTCGGGATCTAACATGTGTCACCCAAAAGAGTAAAGGGCACATGTCAGCAAGTCTAAAAGACTTGGGCAAGGAAACTGAAGGTAAGGTAAACTAGCAACCTAGCAATTATTGTATGATGCATGGCAAGTAAAGTAAGCCAAGGAAGTGACAAGTAAACGGGAGTAAAAGTAGCAAGTGTCAAGTGGTAGTTGTGACATGTAATGTCAAGGAACAAGTACAAGGGATCACTCAATGAGTGCCCTATTGCCCGCAGGCTGTGCTCAAGTACAAGTCAAGGAAATCATGTCAAGTAAACACGTCGTGCACAGAGATTCCGCCTGTTGGCTAGAGTGGCTGATCGGGCCAACTCCTAAGCTCAAGTGACCGTTTATCTCTACCCCTCCACGTGTATCGAGCCAGGGCATTACCCCCGAACACGGAATGCTCGCTTCTGGAACACGAGCCAGGAAGTGTGAATAACACGGATGGCATAGGGTTATGCCCACGTATAGTGGGTGCCTAGCCGGAAACTAGTAGGTCGGGCGTTGGCTATCAACCAACACATGGCCCGCTTCTGGAGCACGAGCCAGGAAACACAAGTATTGTAGCGTGTGCTACAAATGCGACATACAACATGGATGGCAATTTATTCGCGTACCGTCAATCAAAATTAAACATGACATATGGTAGTTGTGCAACATGGTAAAACGACGGTCCTAGTTTCGTTGTCAAGCTAGTTCCGGAATTTGCGCCTAGGCGAGTATCATTTCGTCGCCTAGTCTCTTTTACGCCTACAACAAGCAAATGGCCTAAAGCATGGCCTAAACCCTAGGTGGCAAGTTTCACTTGCCTAGCACCGGGGATGACGACCACTTCGTCACACGGATGCTAATCTACGGGGAAATCGCTGTTATGGGGGAACAATCAACAAACAACATGAAATTTTATTAGGGTTTCATAAAAATACAAATAGGTCATAAAAACATAGAGGAATCGATTTCTTACCGAGAGGAGGCGGAAGAAACACTCCGGAGAACCCTAGGATCAGATCTGGAAAAGATTGGAGAGTTAGGGTTTTGGGGGGATTTTGGGGATTTTGGTGAGATTTTGGGGAAGATGAGAGGTAGATAGAGTGAATGGATGGTTTGGATGATGGATTTAGGGCTTGGAATGAAGGAATGAAGCTTGGAGGAAGATGGGGGCTCAATGGGGGTGATTTTAGGGTTTAGGGCCGAGTGGAGGAAGATGAAATCGTTTGGGATGGGTTTAAATAGGTTGGGCTGGCGGCGGCCCAGAAATTAGGGTTTTAACACAGGTTAGTCGGTCAAAGAGCAACCACTGACCGACTAGTTTGGCAACTAGTCGGTCGGTCGACCAACGCAGACCGACTAAGTGTAAACAGTAACTCCTGAACAAAAATAGGATTTAGAATTAGTCGGTCCATGAACAAATACTGACCGACTAGTTTAGCATCTAGTCGGTCGATGAACGTTCTTAGACCGACTAAGAGTGAACAGTACTGATACTAAAATTTAGATGATGTGTTAGTCGGTTAAAGAAGCATTGCCGACCGACTAGTTTGCAACCTAGTCGGTCAACCAACATTCTTAGACCGACTAACGATAAACAGTAACTCCTGAGAAATTTAGAAAGCCAACTAGTCGGTCCAAGAAGGATTGCCGACCGACTGGATCGTCATCTAGTCGGTCGATGCCCCTTCTTACACCGGCTAATAAGCACCAAAAGTTCCGATACGGAGCGCGGGGCCCCGGGATCGATTCCTAAGACTCCTAGGCTTGACCTAATAGAAAGATACGACCATTATGAAGTCCGTCACGAATGACATACTTCGAAATCGATGATCCTAAGGAAGAAACGAGAAATCACGACGAAACGATCGAAAATGAAAGCTACGGAGACGAAAACCACACATGATGAGAAAATCCACCAAAACATATATTATATTATAATAAATCCAGATACATGAAAAGCAGTCGTTACACTTGTTGTCGGCAGTCTCCGACGACGAAGGGGAGGCTTCCCTCCCCATCGATACCGAAGAGACGCGGGCTCCGACCAGCGGCGATCAAGGCGGTGACCAGGTAGACGCTCAGGCCCCGGAAGGTGGCGACTGAGTGGAGACCCCGTAGTTAGGGGGCACCGATGTATGGCCAATCTTGAGGCTGAGCTTGACTTTTTTGTAAAGTCTAGTGTAATTATTGTGATCAATGAATTTGAAAATTTTCTTTTCTTGCTGTTCGCCTGTTGTTGTTGTTGTTCATATGCCTTGTGTATCTTTATATGTGTATGCTCCCAACCTTCGGCATGGACGAGTTTAGGGCTGAGAAAAAGAAGAATGTTGTAGAGTCTGAAAGAAAATTTTGGCAAAAAGTGTACTTGTGTAGTTAGGTTGGCGAAGTTCTTTCCTGTGCCCTTGGAGCCTTTGTGTGTGTGTGTGGGTGGGGGGGGGGGCATACCCCGTCCTGCGCCCTTGGAGCCTTGGGGGGTCGGGGCCGTAGCCTGTCCTGTGCCCTTGGTGCCTTTGGGAGGCGGGTCGGGGCCGTAGCCCTTCCTGCACCATTGGAGCCTTTTGGGGGCGCAGCGCTTAGCCTGCATCGGATAATCCCCAGTTTGGGTAGCGAGGTCCGACCTGCTATGGATAGCTAGGCCGCGACCTGTCCCGGAGGTTTGATAGGGAAGGGTCGAGACGCGTAGCCTATCCCAGTCCCTTGGCGACCTTTCGATGGCGCAGTGCGTAACCTGCACCGGATCTTTGATCATCCCCGGTTTGGGTAGCGAGGTCCGACCTGCTATGGATAGCTAGGCCGCGACTTGCCCCAGAAGTTTGATAGGGAAGGGTCGAGGTGTATAGCTTGTCCCAGTCCCTTGGCGACCATTCGGGGGTGCAGTGTGTAGCCTGCCCTGGATCTTTGATCATCCCCGGTTTGGGTAGCGAGGTCCTACCTGCTATGGATAGCTAGGCCACAACCTGCCCCAGAGGTTTGATAGGGAAGGGTCGAGGCATGTAGCCCATCCCAGTCCCTTGGCAACCTTTTGGGGCCGCAGCACATAGCGTGCCCCTGATCTTTCATCATCTCCGGTTTGGGTAGCGAGGTCCGACCTGCTATGGATCGCTAGGACGTGACCTACCCTGGAGGTTTAATATGGAAGGGTCGAGGTGCGTAGCTTGTCCCCGTCCCTTGGCAACCTTTTGGGGGCACAACACGTAGCATGTCCCAAATCTTTGGTCATCCCAGGTTTGGGTACCGAGATCCGACCTGCTATAGATAGCTAGGCCGCGACCTGCCCCAGAGGTTTGATATGGAAGGGTTGAGACGCATAGCCTATCCCAGTCCCTTAGCGACCTTTTGGGGGCGCAGTGTGTAGCCTGCCCTGGATTTTTGCTTGCGACGAGGCAGCTTGCTATCAGTGTTTAAGCCGTCCTTGGCCTATAGTCTCTTGCACACAAGAAAAACGCGAAGAATGTTTAAGTCAAAACATAACGACATATCAGAGATGGAGCCGAGACCTGTGACTTTATCTTCTTGGTCATTTTGTGCGAGCTTGGGTTCTTGAACGTTTAGCCGACTTTCGAGTAGGTGCCATGAGTTTGGGGAGGAGCTAAAATTTAAATTCAGACAACACATTGAAAGAGTGTTCAAGGGAAAAATATTTATTGATAATATTTAAGCAAATGCTCGACGTTCCATAGATGAGCTAATTTCTCGCCCTCCATAGTCACCAAAATGCGGACCTTGGTCATGTCTCGCTTCCGTCCTTTTGGGAAGCGGGGCGTGACATCATCCAAGAGCCTTTGTTGGGCCGCTATCTCCTCGGTGAGCCCTCTCTGTGCAGCTTCTTCTTCGAACTGAGGATGAATATTTTGCCTCAAGTTCGGGGGCTCAGAGGGGCCGGGGGGCGCTTCGGCCCTGGTCGCCGCGAAGCCTTCCATCATCTTAGTGAAGGCCTCGAAGCTTTGATGTACAGCACGGGCCGAGGCCCGGACAGTCTCGACCTCTGCCTCGGGGGGCAAATTAGTCGCGGGAGTCCTTGGGTGAGAATGTGATTCTTGGTCCATGGGCTCTTTGCCGTGGTGGGGGTTCCGGTCGATGGGTATGTAGTTAGACATGGGTGTAACCCTTCGTTCCCACAGACGGCGCCAATTGTTGCGGGGTAGAACTCGCGCAAAATGATTTTGTATTAAGGGGAACCAAGGGCACGGTGGTTAGTATTTGGATGTGATTAGGGTAGGCTTTTTAACAAGTAATGAGTGTAGTGATGAGGCTGGGCGCACTACGAAGGCCGACCACAGGACCTATTCTGCGAGGACTCTGCCCACCAACTACACTGTCGGAGGTGGGAGCTGAGCGCAACATGTGAGGACGAGCTCTCCTGCACAAGGAGCAGCTTGTCAGAAAGGTCGGGTTGGGGTCCAACCCTTAGCCTCTCTGATGCCTAAGTCAGTATTAGGGCTTGAAAGCGGAGGCTAGGCACGCAGGTCGGACTAAGAGTGAGTCGACCTTACGTGACGAACTATCGTGGAAGAACAAAGATATGGAAGACATTTGCCCTTGTGTGTGAGTAATGAGAGTTGGAGTTAATTTGCCAACCCCCTTCCTCGATGGAGGTAAAGAGGTTTTTATACCTGATGGGGATGGTTGCGTGTGGCTAACCTGGAGTGCTGACTTGACGTGCTGAGCTGGCCCATCTGTCAGCGGAAGCTTCGGACGAGGATGTCAGGATCTGGCGTGTCAACCTTGCTTTTGTCAGACGGCGCAACGACCAGGGGTGCTTTTGTCAGGGTGTCAGAGCCGAAAGCACCGACGACCAGGGGGCGCAGCGCCAGGGGACGATTTGTCAGGATGTCGAGTGGCGGAAGTGTCAGTGGCGTCCTTGTACTAGGTTGTTTGTCGTGTTCGATGTGCCAAAGGTCTAACGGGACGCGTCGGCATAGGCGGTCCGTACTCGACCCATCGGGCCGCGCGGGGCGGTTGTCTGGCGACCTTGCGGTTCCCCCAACGTGGAGAGATGGGCGCCCCGAGGGCGCCGGTCTCGACGACCAGGCGCCGTATCCGCTTGCCGGGGCCTCCGGGGCTGATGGGCGAAAGGGTAGCCAGCAGTCACCATTTACAAGTGTATCGGGGAGAGGTCAGATAGACAGTGTGCCAACTCCGTTGAAACTCTGTGATTGGGTGCACTCTGAATGATAGATGATACTTCCATCAAAAGAGAATATAGAGGTCATTTTTACAGAAAAGAAATAGAATGATCTATCCAAGGAACGGCCTGAAAAACCATTATCATCTGTAAGGATGTATAGCCACATTGGGGAGGGCAGCATTTGCAATATCACGCCCCTGCTCTCCACCAGGAACAAAAAGGAGCAAAAGAAAGGGACCGGAAGCACGTGCACATTCCTGTAGCACAATAAAAGTGAGCAGGATATTATCATTTGCTTCATTTCTCTTTAGGAAATGAAGATTATTGACATTTAAATCTTTCCAAATCGGGGAAATGCCTACTAGAAGGGGCAAAAAGGTGGACTGATGGCTCGGAAAGAACAACAGAGGAAAGGGTTGCTAGTAGCAAAGAGGACACTTATAGATGGCAAAGGGAGCTGTTTACTCTTGCAAAGAAATGACTCAACGTGGAAGCTGAGAAATAAAGATACAATAGAAGAAAGGGACGCCGGTTGAAATGCGGAGAGTAATAGACAGCAGTCTATTTGGCAATCTCGCATAGGGCCAATGCCCCTAAGCTTTAGTTGACTTGCAGAGTTTGTTTGGCGAGGAGGAGAAAAGTGTGAACCGTTAGTCCCACATCGGGCAAACTACGTGCGTTTTGTTCAATAAGATAGCGGTTGATGGCTAGATCTGCCGCCGAGCTCTGTTGCGTGAGCTTGTAACCAAGCGGGGCATTAAGTGGTGGGAATGCTGGGCCTTGTTCTTGGGCTTGGGTGAACGGAGGGCTGTTTGCAGGCCCGCCCATTCCAAGTTGGGCAGTGATTCTTGCGGCTGGGTGAAGGCCCGGTCCGCGCGTTTCTTGCAGTGGAGGGCACCGCGTCAGGCTGGGTTCACAGAGCAGCGAAAACCTCCCGCTCTCAACGGTGGAAGGTTAACGGGCCGCTGTTCTCCTCACCCGCTGCGGCCCAGTTGCATTGTTCCAGCGAACCCATCATTTTTTTTAAATTTTATTAAAATTAATATATCATTTTACTAAAGACATTAAAATTAATTTTATCGTTTAACTAAACACTAAAAAATAATTGCAACTGTAGCTTCAGAAATTTGATCCACCAATTACACACCCTATCTTTTTTTTAAATGTGCAAATAAACCAATTGTTCATACATAATAAACCATAACCCCACGTGTGGATAAAATGCAAAGTGTGTATTACATGGCATTTGGTTTGATGAGATGGGGAACTAAGAATGAGATCTGTTTATTTACTGATCTGACCTGCAACGAGATTAGATTCGGTGTATATTTTCCTTTGTTGTAATAAATTAGCTTTAACTTAAAATTGGAAGTTAATGTGGCTCATCTGAAAGCAAACGTATCAATGCAAGGATGGCAACCGAGCCGGTTTAGAGATCAGGTACGAATTATTTTTATATCCATATTCACTTATTAGGTTCACTAATATTCATCCTCGATTCAAACCCAATTAGCAGCACTAAGAGTATTCAAACCCTGCCCATTTTGTTCGGATCCAGATGAGTTTCAATTACTTATTAAATTGATACAAAGATTGGGAAATAAACCTTATAATTATATAATTAATAAAATATAAAATTTTTAGGAAGAGTAAGAGTAATGGCAAATAAAAAAACAAGAGACTTTATTCTTATTACAACAACTCTAATAATAATCTCATTACTATTTAGACGCTTATACACCCACGTCTCAAATTGCTCTTCACTGAAAATTTGGGTCGATTTATCGGCCTAATGGGTTTGGATACACGCACATCTAAATCAAACCCTAATATTCTGACTAGGGTTCAGATTTAATTAGCGGGTATGTTGTATGCAATGACACGGAAACCAAGGATCGTCAGACGATCCGACGATGAGGGGACAAGCAGTAATCAAACGAAGAGCACATGCATAATGGAGACTTTAGGCTGTCAACCGGCCAAGAAAACACCAATAGATTTTATTACAAAAGAAAGAACAAATTGTTATGAATCAACTACGGGGGAGGAACCCACATCCCTTTATTTATAGGCATGATAGGGGAGTTATAAGATAATGTACATAGATATGGGCGTATCTATAAGATACCCACAATCCTAACCAACTCTGGTTCATATCCATTCACAACACTCCCCCTTATCCAGCCATATTTATGGACTCTGCTCATGAATACTTCAGGATTCTGAGCATAGTAGGAGTCTCACATGGGATTGATACTTCAGGATCCTGAGTTGGTGAGGTTCGCCTCGTTAAAACCTTTGCTATGGAAAACCCTGTGGGAGAAGCCATAGTTAAAGAAAAAGAGTACAAACGCTCTTTAACTCCCCCTGATTTGTACAAGTGACTCTGCTTATGAATACTTCTGGATTCTGAGCGTCACAGAGGGGTGGATACTTCAGGATCCAGAGTTGATGTGATTTGCCTCGTTAAAACCTTTGGCTATGAAAAACACAGTGGGAAAAACCCATAGCTAAGGAAAAGAGTACAAATTTCCTCAACTCCCCGCTGATCTGTAAAAGCTCTTAGGCTTTCAGATCTCTTAGGCTTATCTCATCACTCCTATTAACAACATTCCGAAAATATACACAGATTACAAATATTATCACCATTAAGCAGCTGCTAAATCCAGAAACTCTGGAGAGGCGTGCTAAGTTACGTCGCTTCTGATGTGGTCTTCAGACTATATGGTCAGCTCCACAATACCAGCCTCTATTCCAGTCGTCACTGGGATGTGATGTACCACCAGGCACCCTCAAATACACCATTGGTGTGATTCCATTGGTGTATCCCAAATATCCCACTCCTATTTTATAAACATCATTGCTTTTGCAATGTATATGGTAATATGATACGTGAATACATTGTCGACAATTTATGTTCTATCTATCCAACACCTCCCCAGTATGTACAACATTTACTTTCAATTTCAGTTTTTCCCTGCAGTTCCTCTGCAGTGGATTCTGGGAAGGGTGAGGGTGTGGACATGAGCTCATTGTCCTATGGTAGTATTATCTTTAAGGTCTCCAGGAGTTTCTGTCCTTGGAGCTTGGTGGTCTGCCTCTTTTCTGTTGAGTATCAGCCACTTCTGCTGCTGGTGGATTGTATCCATTCTCGGGGATGTCAATCCTAGCTGGAGTTTTTTAGCAGGGATGTGTGGTTTGACAATCTTCTGGTTGTCAGTAAATGAGTTCGGTAAGTGGTGAACATTTTTCTGTGGAGGATCTTCAGGATCGCATCTTCGCATTTGTTTTGTTACCGAATCATAGTGGGTCAAGCTTTTTGTATCCCACGTTATAATTTGCTTCGTGCCAGTTTTTCCAGTATCTGGACCTATTTTGGGGAACTCGTCTCATCGAAATCACAGTCTTCAAGATGTGCCTTAAATGCGTCCCTCGTTTGGGGTTCTAAGTATCTTATAAGTGTGGGTGAGTCAAACCCTACATGGATACCTAGATGATGGTGAGGACCGTTTTGGTCCTCTGTGGTGGTGTAATGGGGATTTAAACTGCGTGACCGAAGATTCTCAGATGAGAAATATTCGGTGGCATTACATATGCAAGTTGCATTTGTAGACTCTAACCTCCAGAGGATCTTTTATTTACGATGCAGCATGCAGAATTTGCATGTCCCCATGCATCCATCAGCAATCGGGATTTAATGGACGTTCAATCCAGTGGAGTCTACTTATCAGTGACTCTGCCGACCCATTTTGGGTATGAACATGCGGCAATGTATGTTCATTTTCTATTCACGTTGCTTGGCAGTACTCTTGAAATGACCGAGAGGTATATTTTCCAACATTAACCAGACTTATTTTCTATATTTGATTGTCTGGAAAATGTGCCCGTAACATTTTTATTTTTGTGCCAATAGCTTTTGGAAAAGCTAAGTTGTCGGTCTGTAGTAGACACACATACGAATATTCTGAGGATGCATTTATCAGTACAATGAAGTACCGAAATAGTCCACTACGGGGGTGGAATTTGTCCACATCAATCTCCTTATATTCTTTTTGAGGAAGCATGGAGATTCTTTTTCAGCCTTATAATTAGTTTTCCCTTATAGGAAGGGATGCGAGGGAATTTCCCCTCTGAAGAATCTTCTGTTTCTTCAAGTCATACTCATAGGATAAGATGCAGTGCATCATCACTGATTCAGGGTGGCCAAGTCTATCATGCCAGAGTAAAAACTTGGCTGATGTTGAGCACTTCAGGTGCTCCATTTAAATCCGCTTCCTCTCTCCGAATATTTGTATAGTAGAGACCTGTAAGGCTCTCAAAACATTCAAGTATGGATTTTACTCCTTTTTCTTGAGACGTTACATACAGTAATTTGTTTTTCATTTACATTTGCTATTTCCAAATGGAATCCGTTGAAACGGATGTCCTTGAAACTTAGAAAGTTTCTTTTGGAATTCAGAAGATTAGTGCATCCTTTATTTTTGTTTCTGTGCCATTTGGGGGCAACAGTGTTGTGTTCCCTGGATCTTCAATATGGCCCTGATGTTGGGCTTTGTATTTGAAGGATCGTATATGTTTATTGTCTACTAATCAGTCATGAGAGCAGTTCATCTAATAAAAGATGAATCATATTGGCACATGCATTTTCAGATAAACATTTTCATTCAAAACAAGTTACGTAATTCAAATGCTCTCATAACATGAAATGTTCTAAACAATTTGCTAATATAAAAATAGAAGGCTAATCAAGCATGTCATCATGTTCTAAGTGGTCAGCTATAAACTTGACTGGAGTATCAAAGGTCATCAGGTTTGTTTCAGCTTTATATTTCTTGTTTTCTTTATACAAATCCTAGAGATGCTGTGGAGTTCGACACACTTTGGACCAGTGGCCTTTCATGCCACAGCTATGGCACTGGTCTTCCCATTCCCTCTTGGGTGGGGTGCATCATTTCTATTGTTGTCATTTCTGCGCCAGGTTAACTTCCGCTTTCTTTCATTTCTTCGCTGCTGGACTTGACCCCTATCCCTTCTGTTCTGTCCCCCTTTCTGTGGTCTTTCTTTTTGTTTAATATCTCTCTTCTTTCAAGAAGAAGAGGCATTATGAGCTTCTGGGATGGGGGCAGTGCCAGGGGGCGTATGTTGTGAGTGGCGAGGAGAAGCTCTCTGTTTTGTTCAGCCATGAGTAAACATGATAGTAGCTCAGAATACTTGGTGAACTTTCGTTCACGGTATTGCTGCATTAGTATCGCATCTTTCTCATGGAAAGATGTGTACGTCTTTTCCAGCATGCGGTCTTCTGAGACTTTTTCACCACACAACTTCAGGCGTGAGGTGGTGCTAAAGAGAGCTGAGTTATACTCAGCTATGGACTTAAAGTCCTGCAGTCTCAGGTTCTCCCACTCATATCGTGCCCTTGGTAGTATAACATCTTTCTGATGTTTATATATATCCTCAAGGGTGTCCACAGCTCATATGGATCTTCGACTGTAAGGTATTCAGTCTTTAGGGTCTTGTCCACATGGCGACGAATATAGATAATGGCTTGCACCTTTTCTATATCGCTTACATTTTCATTATTAGTCACAGCGGAAATGAGGGACTTTGCCCGCAGATGAAACTTCACATCGAGCTGCCAGCTCAGATAGTTTCTTCCTGATGCATCATGCACTTCGAAATCGACACTGGTGATTTTAGCCATTTTATCTAGCAGAGCACAAATTTGCATGAATTAATATTTTAAACATAAACATTTTCATGCGGATGCAATTTTAATATGAAGGGCTAATTGCGTGGATCGGCCAGTCCCACATAAATAAGAGTCCAAAGTCCCATTACAGTCCATATTACACAAATGAAAGCTTTTAAAAAGAAATTACAACTTTGGAAACCTCGCAGGTCACATATAAGATCTTCAGCATCAATTGTGGCATTCGTCTCCATGGAAAGTGGTCTTCGGTCTTGGACATTTACATAATTTTCTCACTACAATTTCTCTCAAAAGTAAAAGAAAAGCGCAGGAAAATAAAATGTGGGACTTAAACAGCCGATCCAAAAACTGCAATTAGCCATCCATGCAGAAATTTTGTGCTCATCAAACATCTTCATCAGATATTTTCATCACAGGCATCACATGCATATTTATTCGCAGAGATGGATAAACAATTTAATTACTTAATAATTATTGGACCACTGGGCAACGTCATACACCATTAGGTTAGCTGACTAACGACAGAGCAGTCGCAGGATCTTCCTAATTATTAAGTTTTAAAAATATGAACAACCATATACAGTTTATCCACAGAATACGCCAAAATGATGCAAAGCATATATTAATGATTTTACAAAAGAAATCATTTAATGCAAGGGTTGTGCAAATTTGGGTTTATCCAAAAAGATTGGAAAAGAGCCCAACAATTAAACATGTTCTTCGTAAAAGGAAGAAGTTTTCCTTTTTAATTCATCTCCAATGTATCCCAAAAGTCCCCTTATAGCCCCTTGATTTTTCATGATATTTCTTGAAGTTTTAGGTCTCCGAAATGCCATTTTTTGATCAATTTTGAATACACACTAAGCCTTTTAAAGCTTATTTTTGGCCCCTTTAATTGTAATTTGCCCCTTCCCAAATTTTTTTCTTGAAAATATGGTTCTTGAGTATTGATTCCCCGGATTTGGTTTTGATGATGAACAAACATAAATATCGTGAACTAACTCTTTGTAAGCGCAGTTATGGAGATCGTCGCCAAAAGTCTACGTACATCAAAAGCGACATCTCAAGACTTCTCAAAGCGCGTGATCGTGTGCCTGAAGCTTCGTTGAAGCTCTAGGAGCATTATTGAAGTCAAGAGATTCGGATTGAAGCTTTGAAGACGGTTCGTCTGGTTTATTTTATAGTCTTCTAGCTTCTTTTCGTAGAATGTTAAGCCTTGAGTAGGTCTTGCATTATAATCTTCATAACGCTCATATCTTAGAGCTAGGATTATTGTAGAAGCCCACAGAAACTTTCCCGAAGCTTTACGCTTCATTTCACGGCTTCTAGTGCATCTTAATTGGTTCAAGAAGAAGGACCAATCGAATAGATTGTCATCTAGTCGGTTAAGAATCCTTCTTGAACCGACTAGATCTCCTTGCTCATTTCAGCCTAGGCACTGTTGACCAATTAGTTGGTCCAAGAAGGTTCACCGACCGACTAGTTGTCAAACTAGTCGGTTTGGAATCCTTCTTAGACCGACTAATTATATCTTCATTTTCACAGCCTAGCTACTGTTTACTCGTTAGTCGGTCCAAGAACATCCATCGACCGACTAGTTGAGAAACTAGTCGGTTGGAATTTGTTCTTAGACCGACTAGTTCTCCTTGAATTCAGCCTATTGAGTTGCAACTCTTAGTAGGTCAAAGAACACTCACCGACCGACTAGTTGTCAAACTAGTCGGTTGGCAAGTCTTCTTAGACTGACTAGTTCTAAACCTCCTGAACTATCTTTCTTGGCTGTCAACCTCTTAGTCAGTCCAAGAAGAATCACCGACCGACTAGTTATGAAACTAATCGGTCAGTGATCCTTCTTAGACCGATTAGACTGCTTCAGAAATAGATCCGTTGGAGCATTAAATGCACGAATTTTCACTCTCTCTTCTCTAACTCCTATATAATCTTGTGATGCTTCTTCATAGCATTCAAGGCTGCCATTATTGAGTTTTAGAGATCAAAGAGAGAGCATTTAATTCTCATTTCCAAGCTCACTCATTTCTCACAAGAATCTTTCCAAACTCCTTGAGCCCTAATTTCCTCAAGAGAGATTCTCTTCATTGTGAGCCACTTAAGCCAAGAGCTTGATTCAAGGTCACCAACTCCATCCTAGCCTTCGATCGCTGTTCATCTTGGTGGAGCTAGGGTTTGGTGACATTCTCTCCTTCAAAATCTTCCTTTCCCTAAAATCGTAAGTTTACTCAAGGCATAGGATTTTGTTGGTAAGTATTTCATTGTTTCATTTACATTGATATTGCAAGTTTATCTCTCGGTTGTGAGAGAAGTTTGTGATCCCGGTTTGTGGGAGTCACATTTTGATTAGTGTATGATTTGATCTTGTAGAGGTTTTCTACAAGAATTTCATAGTGCAAAACTTGGGTTATAGGATTCTAACTCAAGTATCCGGAGGGGATCCAGGTGTTTGGGACGTAGGATCACCGGGAACAAGTCGGGGAGACTTGGGTGGATCCGAACCCGTTATATCGCTTGTTTGCGCTTGTCTTTTATTGTTGTCATATTTTCATTCCGCATTGTTAGTTGAGTTTGCACGATAATTAGGAATTATACTCTTGATTATTTTAAAGTACTATTCACCACACCTCTAGTACTTGTGCAGTAGCTATCAGGGCATTACATTTGGTATCAGAGCCAAGTTCATAGCTATGTCTACCAACGACAATAAGAACGTTCGTCCACCTTCAGACTATAGCACCTTCAGGAACCGTGAAGGAGATACTTCGGTGATGGAAGGACACTCCTCAACTAGGCCTCCTTATTTCAACGGTGCCAATTATGGGTACTGGAAATGCCGGATGGAAACGTTCCTCCGGAGCACTTCACTATGGAGAGCCACGATGACGGAGTATGTCGAGCCCACCGAACAAGACTTCACTAAGTGGACTACCGCGGAGGTCGCCGCGGAGGTAAACAATGCCAAGGCAATGAATGCCTTGCAATGTGCTTTGGAGCCCGAAGACTTCAACATGATATGCACATGTAAGAGTGCATATCAAATCTGGAACTCACTCCTCATCTTGCATGAAGGAACGAGTAGGGTAAGAGACTCCAAACTCAGTGTTGTAAATAAAGAATTCGAATTATTTCACATGCAACAGGGTGAGAAGATGAAGGAGTACTATGCTCGCTTCGTTGACATTACCAATGAGTTGGAGGCTCTTGGAAAGACTTACATCCAAAAGGAGAAAGTCTCAAAGATTATTGACGAACTTCCTTCTTGTTGGGAAAAGCGTACCTTCGCCATCGATGAAGGTAACGATATGAATAAATATACTGTCGTTCAACTAATGGGTACCTTGATGTCTTATGAGGTACGTAAGGACAGTAAAATAAAGATGCAGGATAAGATGAAGTCGTACTTGAAGTAAGACGAGCCAACGAAAAAGGCAATTACGTTCAAGGCCGCTCCATCTACATCTACCGATGATGAAGAATCGGAAGACGAGTTGGACTTGGAATCTGATCACTCCTTATTTTACACCTTTTTCCCGCATGTTTGCATGCCATTTAGATCGCCCAAATCATGTTTTTCACGATATATCGACGATATTGCGATGCTTTTCACGATTTGTTGTTTTTGTCGCATTTCAGGTGATTTGGAGCGATTTGGAGTGATCTCGAGATGCGCTTACTCCAGAGGGTCACCGACGACCTCTCCAAGGGGTATTTCGCTGTTGGAGAGGAGCGGAAGAAGAATGGACGTCGCAGGAGCGACGAGGAGGCCAAAACAAGTTGATTGGGCATTTTTGGTGTCCCACTCGGCCGAGTGGAGGAGCCACTCGGCCGACCAGCGAGACACCGCTCGGCCGACCAGATCAGACACGATTCATATGTGCACTCGGCCGAGCGACGGAGACCACATCGGCCGAGTGACGAGATCTCGTCCGCCTGAGTGGCGCCCAGACGAAGCTATTCAAAAATCGCCAAGTTACTGTTTTTCGACTGCCTGAGCTTCAGAAGACCCACTCGGCCGAGTGGATAATCCCGTCTGCTCGAGTACCATGAAGCCATCGGCCGAGTGACGACAACTCACTCGGCCGAGCCGCCCTCGAAGTAGAGACCCCTGAAGATCAAGACTTACTGGAAAATTACAGGGTTTCTCACTCGGCCGAGCGACTTTTGTCACTCGGCCGAGTGCGACGCGCTGCCTGTAGCGAAAATTGCGGAAAACAGGCTGCGCAGGGGTATTTTGGTCACAGTTTTTGGACGATTTTGGGGGGTATTTAACCCCTGTTTTTACCCTAGTTTTGGAGAGCTTCTCTCTTAGATTTTTGCAGCTTTTTAGATTAACTTTTTAGATTTATTCTAGAGATTGGAGAAGAGACAAAATTTGATTTTTGTTTGAATAATTGAAGAACTGCATTGGTTTGTCTCTCTCTTCTCTAAAAAATCCTATTTTTATTGCATATCTCAATATTGTGATGAATTCTATTGCTTATTTCATTGTTTATTTTTGTGATCTTGCTATGAGTTGTGAGTAGTCGCCACGTCTTGGGGCGTGGGGATGAACCCTACAAACCCAATTTCATATTTGTGATGAATTAGTAGAAATTTTGCTAGAATTGATATTTAGGGATTAGATTGGGATCGATTTACTACGGATAGCTAGGAGTTCATACCGATTGGGATTTGCAAGAGATTGGATCCCAATTCGATAGGAAACCCTAGAAATCCGAATTGGGTTGGAATCGAATTTCCGTAGTATCGGTTTGTAAGAGATTGGACCGATACTAGGGTTTCCGGTTGCAATTCCGTGTCAATACCCATTTGCAAGAGATTGGACGGGTAGGAACTATCCCAACCTAGGTCGTGGCCCGAGTTTGCAAGAGATTGGGCTCGGTACGCGATTGAACGATGATGTTGATCCTAATGCTAGCTTTCCTAGGCTAGGGTTTGCAAGAGATTGGACCAGAACCTAGGATAGCTATAGACCGGCAACAGCGCGAGAGCGTGAGCTAGGTTCTACATTCAGTTGCAACTAGTTCATCCAAAATCTTAATCTAGCAATTTTGATACCGACGAACCACATTTATGAAATACGGTGAGTAGCGGGGATTCCCCATTCCCTAGACGTTCTTTATTTGATTTGATATTTTCGCACTTTGTCTGACGATTGTGACAGGCTCGCCAAAGGCAAATCTTTCTTCTTAAATAGCCAGGTTGATTGGAACAAGCACGGTCATTCGTCCTCCCTGTGTTCGATATCCCGCTCGCCGCTATACCGTGCGCTTGCGGTAAAACTACAACCGTTCTTTGGGTTACATCCCGGAGCGATCAAGTTTTTGGCGCCGTTGCCGGGGAAGGCATTTTGACGGTGTTTGTCATCGACCACCCGGTTACTTCTTCTTTCTCTCTTTCTTTACTTTCTTCTATTTGCATATTCTCCCTGTATTTTGCATAAGGTCTTTACAGGAAGAATGGAGGATGCAATGTCAACAATAGAGCTCAGTCAGGAAGACTATGACTCCTTCACAGACCTCCTTAAGGAGCTTGTCGATGAGGTCCACGCTACCGGAGCTTTTGCTATCGACGTCAAGGACCCTGACGAGCAACTGTTTGCTAGTTTTGTGATGGACCAAGTCTCCCTGGAGGGGACTATCGGGGGCAACGTCAGAGTTGATGTGATGGACGACAAGCTATTTTTCGAAGACGGTAGAACAAGTGTCGAGGATCACTATACTCCGGGAGGATCTTCAGAGCAAACCAACGTTCAGGGAGTTACACCCCATGACACTTACTCTTGCTTCTATGAGTCGTCTGATGTGTTTCTTGATTCCAGGAACGAACCGGAGCCGAGTGAAAGCTCTGACGATGCTAGCACAGAATCGGAGAGCGCCTATTTCGATGCATCATCCTCACTAAGTAGTGAGTCTGACTCTTCACACGAGAGCGCGCCACCTGAACACGAGCTAGACCCAGCTGACAAGGAAGAGGCCAAACTCATGCGAGCCGATGAAGTAGAAGGAGCGGCGCCTCTTCAGGTAGAACTTAAACAATTACCTCCGAATCTAAGGTACGCCTTTTGGGTAACAAATTAACTTTCCCGGTGATAGTAAACTCCCACCTCGCGTCAGACCAACTTGAAAAACTCCTAGACGTTCTTAGGAGCCACAAAGATGTCCTTGGCTACACTATCTCCGATCTAAAAGGGATAAGCCCTAGACTTTGCACGCATAGGATCCATTTGGAGGATACTGACGCCACCTCCATAGAGCCTCAAAGGCGGTTAAACCCTAATATGAAGGAGGTGGTTAAAAAGGAAATCCTAAAATTGCTTGACGCCGGTATTATTTATCCTATCTCTGACAGTAGATGGGTTAGCCCCGTTCACGTCGTCCCCAAGAAAGGGGGGATGACTGTCATAAAAAATGAAAAAGGTGATCCCATATCTACACGCACCGTCACGGGATGGCGAATGTGCATTGACTATAGGAAACTCAATAAAGCCACCCGAAAGGACCATTACCCATTGCCCTTCATTGATCAAATGCTTGAACGCCTTGCAAAACATAAATACTTTTGCTATCTAGATGGGTATTCAGGATTCTTCCAAATCCCTTTGCACGAAGATGACCAAGAGAAGACAACTTTCACTTGTCCCTATGGCACCTATGCCTACCGTAGGATGCCGTTTGGCCTTTGTAATGCTCTCGCCACCTTTCAGAGGTGTATGACATCCATATTTTCCGATTACATTGAAAATATTATGGAAGTTTTTATGGATGATTTCTCGGTTTATGGAAGTGAGTTTGACTCTTGCTTGGAAAATCTTACTAAAGTCCTAAAAAGGTGCCAACAAAACAATCTCACTCTCAATTGGGAGAAGTGTCACTTCATGGTCACGGAAGGTATAGTTCTCGGACACCTTGTCTCTTCGAGAGGAATTGAGGTAGACAAAGCAAAGATTGAGGTAATCGAGAAACTCCCTCCTCCTATTAATGTCAAGGGCATTAGAGGCTTCCTTGGTCACGCGGGGTTTTATCGCCGCTTCATCAAGGATTTCGCCTCGATTGCCCGACCACTTACTTCTTTGCTCGCTAAAGATATTCCTTTTATTTTTTCAGGTGAATGCTTACAAGCCTTCAACGCCTTGAAGGAAGCACTAGTCTCCGTGCCCATAATACAACCACCGGATTGGAGCCTTCCTTTTGAGCTAATGTGTGATGCTAGCGACCACGCCATTGGAGCGGTATTGGGACAAAGAAAAGATAGGAAGCTTCATGCGATATACTATGCAAGCAAGACATTGGATGACGCGCAGAAAAACTACACAACTACCGAGAAAGAGCTTCTAGCGGTCGTCTATTCCATAGAGAAGTTTCGCTCCTACCTCCTCGGTTCCAAGGTGATTGTCCACACCGACCATGCGGCATTGAAGTATCTTTTAAACAAGAAGGAGGCCAAACCTCGGTTGATTAGGTGGATACTCTTGTTGCAAGAATTCGACTTAGAGATCAGAGACAAGAAGGGTACGGAAAATGTCGTGGCGGATCATTTATCTAGGCTCATTCGCGACAAGGAGGATGAGAGTTTGCCTATCGATGACACATTCATGGATGAGAGGCTATATGCCATAAGGACCGGAGAGGTCCCTTGGTACGCGGACTTCGTCAACTACTTGGCTTGTGGAATTAAACCGCATGGGATGCCCACGCATCAAAAGAGGAGATTTCTTCATGAAGTCCGTAGCTATTTCTGGGAAGATCCATACCTCTTCAAGATATGCAAGGATAGCGTCATTCGGAGGTATGTTTCTAAAGAGGAGGCGACATCCATCATTTTGCATTGCCACGGTCTACCATGCGGAGGACATCATGCCGCCTCTAAAACCACCGCTAAGATTTTGCAGAGCGGGTTCTTCTGGCCGACAATGTTTAAAGACACCCACGACTTTGTAAAGGGGTGCGATAGATGCCAACGGACCGGAAATATCTCCAAGCGCAATGAGATGCCAATGAGGCCCATCCAAGAAATTGAGCTTTTTGATTGTTGGGGAGTAGACTTCATGAGACCATTTCCGTCGAGCAATGGCAACAAATACATCCTATTGGCCGTCGACTATGTCTCCAAATGGGTGGAAGCAATCGCCACCCCTACTAATGATGCAAGGGTCGTCTCCAAGTTTTTCAAGCAAAATATCTTTCCGCGCTTCGGAGTGCCTCGTACCTTGATAAGCGACGGGGGGAGCCACTTCATAGAGAACAAGTTTGAAGCCATGCTAAAGAAGTACGGAGTAAACCATAGAGTTGGCATGGCATATCACCCCCAGACAAGCGGCCAAGTGGAAGTCTCAAATAGAGAGATCAAGCAAATTCTTGAGAAGACCGTGGATCGATCTAGAAAGGATTGGTCAATGAAGCTAAACGATGCTCTATGGGCATATCGCACGGCCTTTCGCACTCCCATCGGTACCACACCGTTCCGACTAGTTTATGGGAAGGCTTGCCACTTGCCGGTAGAATTAGAACACTGCGCATATTGGGCCATCAAGACCTTTAACTACGACTACAAGAGTGCGGCGGTAAGGCGACTCTTGGACATCAACGAGCTTGATGAAATTAGGAGAGACGCCTACGAGAGCTCGAGAATTTACAAAGAAAGGACCAAGATTCTCCACGATGCCCGCATAACCGTCACAGACTTCAAGGTAGGAGACAAGGTCTTACTCTATAATTCCCGGCTCCGACTATTTCCCGGAAAGTTGAGGTCACGTTGGTCCGGACCTTTCACCATTAAGAACATACAACCGGGAGGGGCCTTCGAGTTGGAAAGCAAAGACGGGGCCTCGTTCAAGGTAAATGGTCAGAGACTCAAGCATTATTCCAAGGGAGTCCCAACGGGAGAAATCAATAGAATATATCTACTTAAGGGATGACCGGATGATCTTTCATACCTCCTTGATGAGGTAATTGAGGAGGCGATCCCCCACTCGATTGGCGCTCTTTTCGATGAAGATTTCGAGGAAGGCCCGGATTTAGGCCAAGATGAGAAGAAAGATGATTCCCCCGACCTCTCCGCTGAAAATGATGAAGGCGACGCTGATGTCGCAAGGATTCGAGAGCTCTGCAAGCTCTCGAAATTGAAGTCTCCGAAGGAAGCTCCGCCGATACGGAAATCGGCGTCACCGGTGAAGCCGTTGACCGGAGCAAATGCTAGCTTGGGGGAGCCTCCCCCCAACACTATTCGAGACGGGAGACCACCGAGGGAGAACACGCCGCCGCCACGTCCGAATCCAAGCGTTCTCCCCGGAAAGTTTGATGGGTGCATCTCATATGCACCAAACATCCCGCATTAATTGCAAATCATAGGGGGTCGAGCTCACGACCTTAAACGAGCGCTTGTCGGGAGGCAACCCGACAGTTATTGCTTTATTTTTACTTTTTCTTTATTTTTGTTTTAGAAATTTTTAGTGTTTTGAGTCGTTCGCCCAAAAATTTTGTGATAACGGGTCCTATTTTTCTTGACAGGAGAGGAGATAGGTAAATCCATCATGAGGAGGATGAACGGGGCGACGAGGAGCGCCCCAGGAAGGCGTTTGATGCTTAGGAGGAAGATGAAATCGACTGGAGGAAGAAAGACGGAGTTTAGAGCCCAAACGAAGACAAACAGCAGAACACAAGGCTCACTCGGCCGAGTATACTAGTCACTCGGCCGAGTACACAAGTTCGTCCGGCCGAGCCGCTCACGAACGAGGGAAGTCTGCTGTACCCAACTCTCTGTTTATTTTCCTGATTTCAGTATAACTGCTACTCGGCCGAGTATATATATTCACTCGGCCGAGTAAAACGGATACGCTCCTAGGGCGAGTCTTGCCGAGTAGCTTGAGCCACTCGGCCGAATGGACTTACTCCACTCGGCCGAGGCTGGCAAGGCCACTCGGCCGAAGCGTAAGCGGGGAGGAAATTTCCATTGATCTCACTCGGTCGAGTGACCCAGTCACTCGGCCGAGTCGTAACTTTTGCTATATAAAGGGCCGAGGGGGGCACGTTTTTCGAAACGAAAAGAAGTCAAAACCGCCTCCGACTGTTCAGCTCCCCTCGCCCGTTCCCCTCGCTCGCGCCCCCACTCGCCCGACCACCGACCGCCGCGCCGCCGCTCGGCCCGCCACCGCCGGCCGAGCACCCGTCGCGCCTCGCCCGAGTCACCGCCGGCGGCCGCCGCTCCGACCACCTCCGGTATCGCCTATTTCGCCTTTTTCTCCTCTTTTTGTGTATTTTTCGAGGATCCATGCGATAAACGAACCCCAAACCCAAATTAATTTCTATATCTATCTATTATACCCCTAATGCTCCTTACGTTTTGAATATTACCCACTGATATCTCCATTTCATGCGCAGGTTGTTTTTGGGAGCTTAGGGGAGCCCAGGGGAGCTTCTAGGGACTGATTCGGGCTTCGCGGAGCCGCTGTCTTCGCACGCTTCCATTGCTTAGCACTCGCGGCGTGTCGGGGTATACTCTTTCCTTTATTTTGCACACGCCGCACTTTTCACGTTTTTCGACGCGCGCTCGGGGCCCATATGCCGCCCCGGACACGGCCGCGGTCGAGGAGAGCTTCCGCCAAGCGGAAGCGGTCGGATGATGCCGGCCCCTCCCACGAGTTGGAGGACTCTCCTCCGCCTTCTCCCACACACCCCGTCCACCCAGCACAGCCTGCAGGCCCCGCACACCCCGCACAGCCTGCAGAGCCCGCACAGCCCGCACAGCCGCCCCCTGCCGCTCCACAGCCACCACCTCCGGCTCCACTGATCGGGCCGCTGGGGATCACGTTCCGAAACGACTCACACCGCGTCGCTTTCGAGCGTATCTCCCAGTGCTCGATCGTACCCTCCAGGTTTGCACACCTTGCCGACCTAGGACGCCTGGGGGTACTAGAGGGGATGCTCACGTTGTACGACAACGTGGGCTGGCGAGATTTCTTTCAGGTGTCGGTGGACACGTTTATCTGCCCGACACTTGAGGTGCTTAGTTCGATCGCCCGGACCGACGAGGGATGCTCGTTTCGGTTCATGGACCGGGAGTGCCAGGTCACTCTCGGTATGATGAGAGCCTTTTTCTCGTGGCCCGATATCCCTGGGGCCGACCGAGGTTACGCCCCCACCCATATCCCCCACCTTCCTTCGACGCCGGTGCCTTCTGGGCCCGGATTACGGGTCTTCACGCTGCCTTTGACCCTAGTAGGGCCAAGGCCTCGGCCATTGTCCATCCCTGCCTCCGTATAGCTCAGCGCCTTATGGCGACGACCTTTTTGGCCAGATATGAGCCGGGCACGATGTCCACGCCAGAGCTCTACATGCTCTACGCGATGACACGGCCCAGAGCTCTATCTAGGGATGGCGATGAGCTGGTCCCCGCAGTCGTGATTGATGTCGCGGCTTGGTTTTTGGACCGCATCATTGTATCGGTGGGCGCTCGCTCACCGATATGCTACGGCGGCCTGATCACCTTGCTTGCTCTTATGACCGGCGAGGACTTCCCCGACGACCTGCGACGAGCACCGGGCCCCACTTCTCTGTCGATTGATGTTATGGCCCGGATGAAGATGCTTCGTCCGCACGGTGAGCGACACTGGGTCTGGTTGCACGGCCCTTACGGTGCCGATTACATGATTCTTCCGAGCCCAGCTCGGACTCAGATTGCACCAGCCCATGTGGACTGGCTCCCTGCGATGGATGTTCTCATCCCAGCTGCTTACGTGCTCGAGGCCGAGGAGGCCGAGCAGGCCCACGCTGCCCACGCTGCCCCCGCAGACCCTGTTGCCCCTGCCGAGCCTGCTACCGAGCCTGTTGACCCAGTGGCCCCTCAGCCTATCCCCGATGTTTCCGCTGCTCCTGACACCTCTGTCCACACCTCTGTCGGTATCGGGAGTACCTTAGCTGAGCCCACTTCCACCACTTCCACGGCTGTCACCACCACCACCGGCCCTCTGTCTCCTGAGCCTGTTTCCTCTGCCCCACCCGAGCGCCCGCCGACCATAGTTGAGTGCGGAGAGCCCTCTTTTGCAACCGCCATTGAGACCTCTGTCTCCGCCTCTGTCTCCACCGCTGCTGTATTTTCCGAGAGTGTCGTGGCGTCTGTCCACACTTCTGTGCCACCGACCTCTCTGGCCGCCTCGCTGCCTCTTTTGTATTCTTCTTTCGTTGCTGCTGCCTCCACTTCTCACCGCCCTGCCCAGCCTCGCACTGAGGCCAGGCCCCCACTTGCAAGTGCAGCACCTTTTGTTCCCTTGCTTGCTGAGCCCATCACCTACGCCACCAGAGTACGCCAGCCCAGACCTGCACAGCCCCGACCGGTGCGTCCCTCTGCACCACCTCCCCCTGACACCGTACTTCAGAGCATTCGTGCTCTAGAGGGGGCGGTGAGTGGCCTCAGAGGCGACCTTCGGACCCTGTCCGCCACCGTCACCGATATGGCTCACCGCTTCGACCTGCTCCCGCAGATTCACTACTGTCTTACCCAGGTCCTGGAGCGTCTCCCACGCGTACCCCGCCCACCCAGCAGGTTCCCACCCCCGCTTCCACACACACTCAGCCTGCTACCACTTCCACACCCACACCCACTCAGCAGCCTGTCCAGCCACCACCACCACTTCCGCCTCAGGACGGAGAC
Organism: Scilla litardierei; assembly: GCA_030789695.1. Classification (NCBI taxonomy): domain Eukaryota; kingdom Viridiplantae; phylum Streptophyta; class Magnoliopsida; order Asparagales; family Asparagaceae; genus Scilla; species Scilla litardierei. The sequence continues at coordinate 125,066,744 of CM061140.1, read as the reverse complement.
GGCGCAGCACCACCTTCTTAGGCACCCTTGATGCCATCGATTAGTCTTGCCGTTGTGCTGCCCGTTTCTGCTGGGTCCTGTTGCATTTTTGTCCACCCCCCTCCCCTCACTTATTTTTGAGAGTCTCATTTTGATCATATCTTTATATATTTTTTTTTGGGAGAGAGGGAGAGTTTTTGGTGCCACCTATATATCTGTATCACTCCTATCTTTGCATGCATCATGTCCGCATCATATATTTCATTTCTTTATTTTTATCTTTTTATTTTCTTTTTTTTCACTCATGCATCCTCACTTGCCCCTCACCTTACTTGTCTCTCGGTGTGCCACACTTTGCACATTGAGGACACTGTGCCATTTAGCTTGGGGGAGTGAGTTCTCACGTTCTTTTTCGATTTGCCACCTTTATTTTTAGTTTTTCACACCATTTTCCGCTTTTGCACTTATTTTCATCATTTTTCCTTTATTTCACCATGCATCACGTTTTTCCTATTTTTCTGTGTGCCGCATTGCAAATAGTTCTATTTACCCTTTATCTTTATTTTCTTTTTTTTTCATCTCATGCTAGAGATGACTTTTCTATGATGATGATGACGTGGATTTAGCTTACTCTATTTAGCATGCTATATTTGTCATGTCTTAGACTTTATTTCTGATATCATATGCTATGACTTGCCTTGCATCTAGAGATATTAACCCACACTTTTTCCACATGAAAATGGATGAAATTTTATTATTAGCTGAGTCTGAATATTTGTCACGCCCCGCTTCCCTAATATGGAAGGCGAGACGTGAGGAGGTCCGCTCAGACGTGGAGCTGTGAAGCTGCAGTCTGATAAGCGTCTGTAAAAATTTCGAAAGGTAGCAGGTCCTTGCATTGCGACGAAACAACAACAATAATAAAGCAGATAAGAAAAATATCCACCAACAACATCCAACAAATATTACATCACAGAATAGTCACAAAAGTACGAGTCTGAACAATAGGCCTAAAGCATGGCCATACAAAACAAAGAGAGCTAGGTGCTACGCACCGAAACCTAACAGCAACTAAGGAAAGGTAACAACTAAGGGGAGACTCCAAACGAGTCTAGGACTGGTCACCCGTGTCCTCGAACTCTGTCTCTGCAGGGACCTCGAACTCAGCGTCAACGAACTGCTCGTCCTCAACAACCTGCTCTGTCTCAAATCCTGACATGTGACACCCAAAGAGAAAAGGGCACATGTCAGCAAAAGTCTCCCAAGGGAAGCGGAGAACTTTTGTGCAAGGATACAAATAAAATAATGCAACTAGCAGTTCTACAATGATGATATGGCATGACATTAAAAGAGTGCAACAATTAAATTAACAAGATAACAATAATTAAGCATGTCGTAGCAGAAAGCTACAAATCACTATTTCACGATTTCACAATTTCACGATTAGCTTGTATTCACGATGTGCACAGGGTTTACGCCTTTTGGCTGAAGTGGCTGTACGGGCACACTTCTACGCTCAAGTGATCGCTTAACCCTACCCCTCCACGTGTATCGAGCGTTGGTTTCCCAACAACACTGTGCTCGCTTCTGGATCACGAGCCAGGAAGTGATATTGGCATAGGGTTGTGCCCGCAAAGCAGGTGCCTAGCCTCAATAGTAATAACATTTGTAGCGTGTGCTACTCAATCACGAAGAACATTAAATGCATGCAATGACATGGCAATGAGCAGATAAATTGCGTACCGTTATTTGAATTTAAACATGGCATGACAGCATGAATGAAAGCAGGTAAAGTGTCGGATCTAGTTTCGTTGTCAAACTAGATCAAATAGGGCGTCTAGGCGACTATCATTTCACCGCCTAGTCTCTTTTACACAATCTTACAAATTGGCCTAAAACACGGCCTAAATAATTACTGGCAAGTATCACTTGCCTGTTTCCACTGATATCGGTTGTCGTGGGTTCGTCTCGACGGGTATTACGTGTCGGTACTGCTGGTTCTCTGTTTTGGTTAAACAAGTTAAACGAATTAGGTCCATTGCAAGATAATCACAAAATTTAGTTAATCCATAAATTAGGTTCGTCAGATTTTTACTGGGGTCTCAGGCTTGGGTGGGGTTTATATGGCGTTACACTAACATGGTACACTTAATTTTGTTCTAATTGTATTATCCTAGCATGTCAATACTAACAAGTGGGTTATGTTATAATTAAATAATCTAACATGGAAAATTATATGTAGATTGAGGTTATTAACTTACAGAAATATTATTAATGGTAAGATTAAAACTGTTACATGGTAGCAGTTAGCTAATTATTACGAAAACTAACGCAACTAAACATTTAAATGCTCATGTACTATAACCTAACAGGTAAACTATTAAATTATTACATCAACCAACACGTATACTCATACAACGAATGGGAAAGTCATCACTCACCCCCCCTTATTCACACTGACAATCACTTTCTCTCTGTTCTTTTAATAGGGCTGACTTCTTTATTTATTACAATACTCCCCCTTTCATTTACTTAATATCATTATATTAACAAGGCCAGCTGTCACCTTTCCCTATTTGTTTTCATTCACACTCCTCTTTTATTACCCTCCTCCTTTAATAATCAAGCCCCCCTCTCTTTCTCAGTCTGTTCTCTCTTTCGTTTCTTTCTTTTTTTTTGAACTTGCAGCAAGAGTCTCAAAGGGGAGGCTCACCTTGCGACGGCGAAAGAGGGGGCGGCGGCGGCTGCACAGGCGACGGCGGCGGCGGCTTCTCACGGCGCGGCGACGTGGGGTGGAGGCCGGCGGTTCCGGCGATCGGCGCAGGCGGCTGTGGCGGCTCACGGCGCAGGCAGCGGCGGCGGCTCACGGCGCAGGCAGCGGCGGCGGCTCACGGCGCAGGCGGCGGCGCTGTGGTTGCTCCGGTGATGGCGACGGCTGCGCGTAGGTGAGGGCCTAGGGAAGAGGGGAGAGGAAGGAAGAAGGAGAAGGAAGAAGAGGGTTTGGATTTCTTTGATTTTGGGTTTGGATCTGAGATGAATCTGAAACAATTTCAGATTTTTCCCTCTTTGTTTTGAGTTTGGGATTTGTTTTTGGGGAAGATTTGTTGGTGGATTTGATTTTTGGCTTGTGGACTGATTTGGTTTTGAAATTGATTTGGAGAATTGTAGAGGATGATAAACAGGTTTCCTTGGGGAGTTTGTTTGCTGGCTGAAATTGTTTGCAGGAGAAGAGAAGATCGTTGACGGTGGTACTGTTATAAGATCATTGTGGGAGACAGTTTGATGGAGGGAGGAGCTGGATGTGGGGGAGATTATAATGAGGCCTGTTGGATCTCACCCACCCAGACGGTGGAAGTCAATAGGGTTAATTAGCAACTTAATTAGGTTTAAGTTAATCAATATTGATTAGGGATAATTTAATTAGGGTAAATAATTAGTGTAAAAATTTATTAATCGTGCCATGGAAAAATATTAAGAGATGGACGCGCTCGCGTCGACGCACAAAAGAATTTGCGCACAAAAATATCCGAACGATCAAAATAAAAATACGGGCACACATAATAATTAACCGCATAGGAAAATACCGGCCGTTACATTCTAGCCACCTTAGGAAAAATTCCGTCCTCGGAATTCTCATCAACTAAAGAGTAGGGAACAAATATGGATAACGCTCCCGTATCTCATCTTCCCGCTCCCAGGTTGACTCTCCTGGCGAGTCGCGACGCCACATCACCCTGACTAGATCAACAGTCTTGGTCCTGAAAACTTTCTGACGTCGATCTAAGATCTCTACCGGTTGCTGTTCGTACGTCAGATCTGGCCGAACAGTAATCTCAGAGTAGTCCACAGCATGAGAAGGGTCGCTGACGTAACGACGCAGCTGGGACACATGGAAGACGTCATGAACTCCCTCTAAGGACGGTGGCAAAGCTAAGCGATAAGCTACCTCTCCAACTCGCTCTAGCACATCGAAGGGTCCAATATACCTCGGACTAAGCTTGCCTCGTTTTCCAAATCGAATCACTCCTCGATTTGGGGAGATCTTCAGAAACACATGATCTCCCGGCTGAAACTCTAAAGGACGCCGTTTAGCATCAGCCCAATGCTTATAACGGTCCTGGGCGATCCGAATCTTGTCTCTGATATCTCGCACAACATTAACCGCTTCCACTATCATCTCTGGCCCCAAGAGCTCTCTATCACCTACGTCATCCCAACTCAGTGGCGATCGACATTTTCTCCCGTAGAGAGCAGCAAAAGGCGCCATGCCAATGCTCGCCTGGTAGCTGTTGTTATAGGAAAACTCCACCAGGTGCAGGTGATCCTCCCACGAACCCTTGAGATCCAACATGCAAGCTCTCAACATATCCTCCAATATCTGAATAGTGCGCTCCGACTGTCCATCCGTCTGCGGGTGATACGCAGTACTGAACTTCAGACTGGTCCCAGATTGGTCTGCAGACTCTTCCAGAACTGAGATGTGAATCTCGTATCACGATCTGATACAATGCTCACAGGGACTCCATGCAAGCGCACGATCTCCTACACGACATAATTCACATTACGACTAGTACTAGAAGGAAATTATTAAGGTATGAGTTAGGTCATTACCTCCATATACTTCCTTGCTAATATCTCCGTGGATTGCCCGACTCGGAAAGGTATAAAGTGCGCGGACTTGGTCAATCGATCCACGATGACCCAGATCGCGTCATTCTGTTTGGTGCTCCGAGGTAAGCCAGTCACGAAGTCCATCGTGATGTGCTGCCACTTCCACTCGGGAATCGGCAGAGGTTGCAATAGTCCAGCAGTGCGATGATGTTCAGCTTTCACTTGCTGACACACGAGGCACTTGGCAACGCTCCGTGCCACACTTCTCTTCATCCCATGCCACCAGAAATTCTGTCGAAGATCTTTGTACATCTTAGTACCTCCAGGATGAATAGAATAAGGCGAATTGTGAGCCTCATTCATCAACTCTTCTCTGATATCTCCTGCAGGTACGCAGATCCTGCTACCATATCTCAAAGATCCATCCGTGTGAATCAGAAAATCTGTTCGAAGTCCTGCTTCGACTTGCTCTCTGATCTTCTTCAACTTAGCATCTCCAGCTTGAGCAATCTTGATTCGATCCACAATCGTCGACTGAATCTGCATGTTCATCAGCGACGATGTGACTCCCGGTAGAATAGCTTCAACATTCATCCTTTGCAGATCCTGCTGCAATCTCCACTGAGATGTGAGAATCATCACTTCGGGCAGTCGACTCAAGGCATCCGGTACGACATTCACCTTCCCTGGATGATACTGAAGATCGATGTCGTAGTCTGCCATCAATTCCAACCATCTACGCTGTCTCATATTTAGCTCCTTCTGGGTGAATATATATTTTAAACTTTTGTGATCAGTGAAGATTTTCACTTTCTCACTCAGCAAGAAATGTCGCCAGATCTTTAGTGCAAAGATGACGGCAGCTAACTCCAAGTCGTGAGTCGGATAATTCTTCTCGTGGACCTTCAATTGTCGCGAAGCATAAGCGACCACATGATTGTGCTGGTGCAGAACGCATCCAAGTCCCTTGCCTGATGCGTCGCAGAAAATCTCGAAGCCTCCGCTTCGGTCCGGAATAGCTAAGACTGGTGCAGATGTCAGTCTCTCCTTCAAGGTAGAAAAAGCTTGCTCACAAGAGTCTGACCAACTGAACTTAACATCCTTCCTAGTCAATTTCGTCATTGGCTCAGCTATCCTCGAGAAATCCTTGATAAATCTGCGGTAGTATCCAGCCAACCCAAGGAAACTCCTGATGTCCGATGCCGATCGAGGTGTATGCCATTCACTAACTGCTTTGACCTTCTCCGGATCCACTGAGATTCCAGCTCCCGATACTACATGCCCAAGAAATGCAATTCTATCCAGCCAGAATTCGCATTTGCTGTACTTGGCATATAGTTTATGATGACGGAGCGTCTCCAATACTATCTTCAGATGTTCTGCATGCTCTTCCTCACTCTTCGAGTACACCAAGATGTCGTCTATGAAAATCACCACGAACTTGTCGAGGAAGTCATAAAAGATAAGGTTCATGAGATTCATGAACACAGCAGGAGCGTTCGTCACACCGAACGGCATGACAACGAACTCATAATGTCCGTACTTAGTCCGAAAAGCGGTCTTGAGTACATCTTCCTTCTTGACTCTGACTTGATGGTATCCGCTCCGGAGATCCAACTTCGAAAATACCCTCGATCCACCAAGCTGATTGAAGATATCGTCAATACGGGGCAGCGGGTACTTGTTCTTCACGGTGATCTGATTTAACTCTCGATAATCAATACACATTCTTCTCGAGCCATCTTTCTTCTTCACTAGCAAGACGGGTGCACCCCAGGGAGATACGCTGGGATGAATGAAACCCTTCTGTAGTAGCTCATCCAACTGCTTCCTCAACTCTTCTAGTTCTGCAGGAGCCATACGGTACGGTGCCTTCGAAATTGGTTGGGCTCCTGGCATAAGATCGATGCCGAACTCCAATGCTCGATCGGGCGGCAGTCCAAAAATGTCTTCAGGGAAGACGTCTTCGAAATCTCGCACTACTGCAGGCTTCTCTGGCTCAGCAATCATAGATGCAACGGTCAATCGGTAAGGCTGGGCTCGAAACTTGACAGGTCCAAGCGAACGTCCTCCGCCGACAAATTCGAACACTGGATGGTCGGGAATTTCGAACACCACTTTCTTTCGGTGACAGTCGATCGTGGCATAAAAAGCTCCTAACCAATCAATGCCAAGAATAGCATCAAAGTTGGGTAGGTCGTGGACGATGAAATTAGCATATAGTTCGTGTCCACTAATCACCAACGGGCACGGTCTACATCCCAGTGCAACCTTCACTACACCATTCCCAGTTGTAATGTTCCAACACTTGGGAAGTGTATAGGTGGGTATCGAGTGTTCGACTACGAACTTCCGAGATAAAATGCACACGGAAGCTCCAGAATCGAACAGGGTCAAGGCCGGGTGAGATGAAACTAAGATGACACCTAAGAGTAATATGCAACTAAATTAACATGGATATAACTAATCAAATATAATGCATAATAAGGAAGACTAGTATAGAAGTTACCTGCAATAACTCCGTCCTCAGTCTCGGCCTCCACTGCAGTCATCGTGAAGGCTTGCCTCTTAGGCTGAACAGCCTGCTGGAAAGCCTGCTTCTGGGGAATGAGAGGCGCTCCACGTCCAGCAGCCACTGGAGCTCTCTGCTGCTGAACTCCATCTGGTGCCTTCCACAGTTGCTTAGTTCTCAGACAGTCCTTCAATGCATGCGTAGCGTCACCACAAACTAAGCACTGGCCCAAGAATCTCCTACACTGCTCCTTCACATGACCAGCCTCGGAGTAGGCCCACCTGGCCTCTTAAACTGCACGGACTGATTAGGCTTGAACCCAGGCCTAACAACAGCTCTGGCATGCTCCATAGGCCTCTTCCCAGCACCTGAATATTGCCCTCTCTTCTGATTGGCAATCAGCTCCTGCCTCTTGGCAGCTATCAACAACTTCTGGTAAGAATCCAAGTCCGAAGAGGAAATCAGACTCTGCAGCTCCAAAGATAAACCTTGTAAGAATTTCTGAGCTCGATCCTCAGCAGTCTCCACCATCTTCGGTGCAAAGCGACTCAGTCTCATGAACTCTTGGTGGTACTGATCCACCGTCAGATTCCCTTGCTTCAGATTAATAAACAGCTGCATCAGCTCCCTCTTGGCAGCTCGAGGGAAATACTCATCATTAAATCTCGCCTTGAAAGTGGCCCATGGGATAGGCTTCGCCAACATCTGCTCTTCTGACTCCCACCAACTGCGGGCATTGTCCTTCAGTTGCTTCTTCACTAAGTCAACCCATCCAGCCGGGTTATCCTTCGAGAGAAGCAGGTTATCCTCCGTGTTCTTCATCCATTCATCCGCAGCTAATGATCCTTCTGACCCAGTGAAATATGACGGGCCCAGCTCCCGAAACTGTTTCGCTCCCGGCTCGAAGCGAGGGGCATTCTGAAGCATGCCCTGCTAAACGTGCATCATCTGATGCATCATTCTCATCATCTCAGCCGTGGTGGGTTCTCTATCAGCATCCGCAACACGTCCTGTTCCACCACCAGCTCCAGATCCACTACCAGCTCCTCGAGTAATGCGTCTACCGGCCATCTAAAACAAGGAAATGTTCAGATTAGACTTAATTATGACTCGAATGTTCCGAATATTTAAATGGATGTTGTTATCATTATTGTTGTTCCGATATTTCGCAGATGCAAAGAGAGGACCTGCATGGGCCACCACTAAAACCTGTCACGCCCCGCTTCCCTAATATGGAAGGCGAGACGTGAGGAGGTCCGCTCAGACGTGGAGCTGTGAAGCTGCAGTCTGATAAGCGTCTGTAAAAATTTCGAAAGGTAGCAGGTCCTTGAATTGTGACGAAACAACAACAATACTAAAGCAGATAAGAAAAATATCCACCAACAACATCCAACAAATATTACATCACAGAATAGTCACAAAAGTACGAGTCTGAACAATAGGCCTAAAGCATGGCCATACAAAACAAAGAGATCTAGGTGCTACGCACCGAAACCTAACAGCAATTAAGGAAAGGTAACAACTAAGGGGAGACTCCAAACGAGTCTAGGACTGGTCACCCGTGTCCTCGAACTCTGTCTCTGCAGGGACCTCGAACTCAGCGTCAACGAACTGCTCGTCCTCAACAACCTGCTCTGTCTCAAATCCTGACATGTGACACCCAAAGAGAAAAGGGCACATGTCAGCAAAAGTCTCCCAAGGGAAGCGGAGAACTTTTGTGCAAGGATACAAATAAAATAATGCAACTAGCAGTTCTACAATGATGATATGGCATGACATTAAAAGAGTGCAACAATTAAATTAACAAGATAACAATAATTAAGCATGTCGTAGCAGAAAGCTACAAATCACTATTTCACGATTTCACGATTTCACGATTAGCTTGTATTCACGATGTGCACAGGGTTTACGCCTTTTGGCTGAAGTGGCTGTACGGGCACACTTCTACGCTCAAGTGATCGCTTAACCCTACCCCTCCACGTGTATCGAGCGTTGGTTTCCCAACAACACTGTGCTCGCTTCTGGATCACGAGCCAGGAAGTGATATTGGCATAGGGTTGTGCCCGCAAAGCAGGTGCCTAGCCTCAATAGTAATAACATTTGTAGCGTGTGCTACTCAATCACGAAGAACATTAAATGCATGCAATGACATGGCAATGAGCAGATAAATTGCGTACCGTTAATTGAATTTAAACATGGCATGACAGCATGAATGAAAGCAGGTAAAGTGTCGGATCTAGTTTCGTTGTCAAACTAGATCAAATAGGGCGTCTAGGCGACTATCATTTCACCGCCTAGTCTCTTTTACACAATCTTACAAATTGGCCTAAAACACGGCCTAAATAATTACTGGCAAGTATCACTTGCCTGTTTCCACTGATATCGGTTGTCGTGGGTTCGTCTCGACGGGTATTACGTGTCGGTACTGCTGGTTCTCTGTTTTGGTTAAACAAGTTAAACGAATTAGGTCCATTGCAAGATAATCACAAAATTTAGTTAATCCATAAATTAGGTTCGTCAGATTTTTACTGGGGTCTCAGGCTTGGGTGGGGTTTATATGGCGTTACACTAACATGGTACACTTAATTTTATTCTAATTGTATTATCCTAGCATGTCAATACTAACAAGTGGGTTATGTTATAATTAAATAATCTAACATGGAAAATTATATGTAGATTGAGGTTATTAACTTACAGAAATATTATTAATGGTAAGATTAAAACTGTTACATGGTAGCAGTTAGCTAATTATTACGAAAACTAACGCAACTAAACATTTAAATGCTCATGTACTATAACCTAACAGGTAAACTATTAAATTATTACATCAACCAACACGTATACTCATACAACGAATGGGAAAGTCATCACTCACCCCCCCTTATTCACACTGACAATCACTTTCTCTCTGTTCTTTTAATAGGGCTGACTTCTTTATTTATTACAATACTCCCCCTTTCATTTACTTAATATCATTATATTAACAAGGCCAGCTGTCACCTTTCCCTATCTGTTTTCATTCACACTCCTCTTTTATTACCCTCCTCCTTTAATAATCAAGCCCCCCTCTCTTTCTCAGTCTGTTCTCTCTTTCGTTTCTTTCTTTTTTTTTTTGAACTTGCAGCAAGAGTCTCAAAGGGGAGGCTCACCTTGCGACGGCGAAAGAGGGGGCGGACGGCGGCTGCGCAGGCGACGGCGGTGGCGGCTTCTCACGGCGCGGCGACGCGGGGTGGAGGCCGGCGGTTCCGGCGATCGGCGCAGGCGGCTGTGGCGGCTCACGGCGCAGGCAGCGGCGGCGGCTCACGGCGCAGGCGGCGGCGCTGTGGTTGCTCCGGTGATGGCGGCGGCTGCGCGCAGGTGAGGGCCTAGGGAAGAGGGGAGAGGAAGGAAGAAGGAGAAGGAAGAAGAGGGTTTGGATTTCTTTGATTTTGGGTTTGGATCTGAGATGAATCTGAAACAATTTCAGATTTTTCCCTCTTTGTTTTGAGTTTGGGATTTGTTTTTGGGGAAGATTTGTTGGTGGATTTGATTTTTGGCTTGTGGACTGATTTGGTTTTGAAATTGATTTGGAGAATTGTAGAGGATGATAAACAGGTTTCCTTGGGGAGTTTGTTTGCTGGCTGAAATTGTTTGCAGGAGAAGAGAAGATCGTTGACGGTGGTACTGTTATAAGATCATTGTGGGAGACAGTTTGATGGAGGGAGGAGCTGGATGTGGGGGAGATTATAATGAGGCCTGTTGGATCTCACCCACCCAGACGGTGGAAGTCAATAGGGTTAATTAGCAACTTAATTAGGTTTAAGTTAATCAATATTGATTAGGGATAATTTAATTAGGGTAAATAATTAGTGTAAAAATTTATTAATCGTGCCATGGAAAAATATTAAGAGATGGACGCGCTCGCGTCGACGCACAAAAGAATTTGCGCACAAAAATATCCGAACGATCAAAATAAAAATACGGGCACACATAATAATTAACCGCATAGGAAAATACCGACCGTTACAATATTCATATGTATGCTATCACAGAAAACACACCAAGATTCACGCATTGAATGCTTATATCTGGAGTTCCGATTTCTTTTCCTATGTCACTTCTATATGCATGAATTGTACATTTCACTTCAGGATGATTGAATGATGTTAGCTATGATGAATCTGGATTAGTTAGCTTTTTTGTGATCAAAACTGAGTAGATTAGATTACCCTGCTGAAGTTGTCGTGCATGTCTTATAGAGTGAACCGAGAGTTATATCTATTTCTTTCTCCACAAATCTTGAACATCATTTCTCTACTTTTAAAATCATTGGTGAATCTCCCCTTAGTGATTCTATTATATGGCATTTCCCCCGCTATTCATTCCTAGCTCCAAATTTCTTAATCAAAAAAAAAGAGAAAAATATTCTTGTATATCATTATCTCTCTTTGAGTTGGGATCGTTGTGCATATATGCTATATCAAAAAAAACAAAAAAACAAAAAAAAAACAAAAAAAAAGAGAAGAGAAAAGAGGAAAAATCCTCAATAAAAGATCCCATCTCACTTCCTTTTTTTCTTCTTTCTTTTTATTACTTTTGGAGCTTTATAAAAATGGGGATGTGAATATTTTTTATGCCGTCATGCTTATAGATAAGCTTGGGGGAGGGAATCCATTGATGTGTGAGAGAGTGACTACTTGACGTCGCACGACAACCTAGGCTAAGTAATATTCTATACTCGGTGAGATTGTTTTTAGCTTTACTAAGTCCAGAAATCTAAGCCTAGTATTCATATCATGAAATCCACACTTTTCTATTCTCTCTATTCTATTGTGTGATACTCTTATACTCCTCATAGAAAGTATTCAATTGAAAAGTGTGTGATCTGCGATTTGTATACCGCTTTAAATGATTCAGACGATGTTAATTCTAAAATTATTCCGTTTTTCATGATTATATCGTCGTTCGTGGGTTTTCTATTTCTATTTGCACTATTATACTATAATATCAAAATAAAACTCTTTGACATGTATTTTTCATTCAGTGCATGCTATATGAGCAAGTTGAACCCACGTCCTGAGAAAATGATCTAGCAGCTTACCTCTTCGCTTCTTTCTTTCTACTTTATTTTTATTTCGTTTTCATTCTTCTCCGTTTTCATTTTTCTTTTTTTGCCATTTTCGTTTTCTGAATCCACCGGGTTCGCCTTTTACTTATCTTCCTCGAGGACGAGTAAGAGGTAAGCTTGGGGGATTTTGATCACTCCTTATTTTACACCTTTTTCTCGCATGTTTGCATGCCATTTAGATCGCCCAAATCATGTTTTTCACGATATATCGACGATATTACGATGCTTTTCACGATTTGTTGTTTTTGTCGCATGTCAGGTGATTTGGAGCGATTTGGAGTGATCTCGAGATGCGCTTACTCCAGAGGGTCACCGACGACCTCCCCAAGGGGTATTTCGCTGTTGGAGAGGAGCGGAAGAAGAATGGACGTCGCAGGAGCGACGAGGAGGCTAAAACAAGCTGATTGGGCATTTTTGGTGTCCCACTCGGCCGAGTGGAGGAGCCACTCGGCCGACCAGCGAGACACCGCTCGGCCGACCAGATCAGACACGATTCATATGTGCACTCGGCCGAGCGACGGAGACCACATCGGCCGAGTGACGAGATCTCGTCCGCCCGAGTGGCGCCCAGACAAAGCTATTCAAAAATCGCCAAGTTACTGTTTTTCGGCTGCCTGAGCTTCAGAAGACCCACTCGGCCGAGTGGATAATCCCGTCCGCCCGAGTACCATGAAGCCATCGGCCGAGTGACGACAACTCACTCGGCCGAGCCGCCCCCGAAGTAGAGACCCCTGAAGATCAAGACTTACTGGAAAATTACAGGGTTTCTCACTCGACCGAGCGACTTTTGTCACTCGGCCGAGTGCGACGCGCTGCCTGTAGCGAAAATTGCGGAAAACAGGCTGCGCAGGGGTATTTTGGTCACAATTTTTGGACGATTTTGGGGGGTATTTAACCCCTGTTTTTACCCTAGTTTTGGAGAGCTTCTCTCTTAGATTTTTGCAGCTTTTTAGATTAACTTTTTAGATTTATTCTAGAGATTGGAGAAGAGACAAAATTTGATTTTTGTTTGAATAATTGAAGAACTGCATTGGTTTGTCTCTCTCTTCTCTAAAAAATCCTATTTTTATTGCATATCTCAATATTGTGATGAATTCTATTGCTTATTTCATTGTTTATTTTTGTGATCTTGCTATGAATTGTGAGTAGTCGCCACGTCTTGGGGAGTGGGGATGAACCCTACAAACCCAATTTCATATTTGTGATGAATTAGTAGAAATTTTGCTAGAATTGATATTTAGGGATTAGATTGGGATCGATTTACTACGGATAGCTAGGAGTTCATACCGATTGGGATTTGCAAGAGATTGGATCCCAATTCGATAGGAAACCCTAGAAATCCGAATTGGGTTGGAATCGAATTTCCGTAGTATCGGTTTGCAAGAGATTGGACCGATACTAGGGTTTCCGGTTGCAATTCCGTGCCAATACCCGTTTGCAAGAGATTGGACGGGTAGGAACTATCCCAACCTAGGTCGTGGCCCGAGTTTGCAAGAGATTGGGCTCGGTACGCGATTGAACGATGATGTTGATCCTAATGCTAGCTTTCCTAGGCTAGGGTTTGCAAGAGATTGGACCAGAACCTAGGATAGCTATAGACCGGCTACAACGCGAGAGCGTGAGCTAGGTTCTACATTCAGTTGCAACTAGTTCATCCAAAATCTTAATCTAGCAATTTTGATACCGACGAACCACATTTATGAAATACGGTGAGTAGCGGGGATTCCCCATTCCCTAGACGTTCTTTATTTGATTTGATATTTCCGCACTTTGTCTGACGATTGTGACAGGATCGCCAAAGGCAAATCTTTCTTCTTAAATAGCCAGGTTGATTGGAACAAGCACGGTCATTCGTCCTCCCTGTGTTCGATATCCCGCTCACCGCTATACCGTGCGCTTGCGGTAAAACTACAACCGTTCTTTGGGTTACATCCCGGAGCGATCAGAATCCATTGCCCTCATGGCAAAGAAGTTCAACCGATTCTTCCGGAAAGGTAATTTCAAGAACAAATCTAAATTTAGTTCTACTAATGCCTCTGCTCCTTTGTGTTTTAAATGCAACAAGTCAGCACATATGAAAGCGGATTGTCCTCAAAACAAACAAAAGGAGAAGTGGAAGGCGCCAAAGTTTGACAAGTCTCGAAAGTACAAGAAAGGGTACAAGAATGGACTTGTCGGGACATTCACCAACTCTGACGAGGACTCCTCAAGTGGAGAGTCTGATGATGAACAAGTGGAGCAAGCACACATGTGCTTCATGGCAAGAGAGGAACATGATTAAGAGACATCCTCCGATGAAAGCAAGGATGAAGACGATGAGGTAACTATGGATGACCTTAGATTAGCTAACGAGCAAACTTGGTCTAAATATTCTAAACTACTAAATAGATATACTAAGACTAAAGATGAGCTAACTAGTCTCCAAACCCCACCTAAGCCTATCATCATCATCAACGACACCGTTGTTGAAAGTTTGAGAAATGAGATTGTAAATCTCAAATCTCAACTTGAGCATGTTCATATTGAGGAATCGGATGAATGCGAGATAAAGGATTTGATTTCTCGAAACTCAACTTTGAGTATTGAGAATGAGAATCTCAAGTCTCGTGTTTGTGTACTCACTACTCAAGTGTCCACTTTGGATGCTTCTATACTTTCTCTCACCGAGAAGTATGAGTGTACATTAGGCCGAATTAATAAATTCAATAAAGGTAAGGACCATTTGGATAATATCCTAAATGACTTACTTCCGGCCAATCATAGCATTGGCTTGGGGTATAAGATAGGAAATTCATCCAAATCGTCCACCACCTTTGTTAGGCCATCTTCCGAAGCCTCAAAGAGTGGGAACAAACACCCCATTGGTAGTTCATCTACCAATGGTGCTTCCACTTCATACACACCCCCATTTGGAAAGAAACCCACTTTGGGTGGACCTCCAAAGAAGGGTCATGCATTTATGTACACCAATACTATGCCACGTAGGAACACACATCCTACTCCACCGGTTCACAATTATGATGATTTTTATGCTCCACGTCCACGAGCACGTGCACACCAAGTGAGACACACTCACGCATGTGTTCCTCCACATGCATATGTTCATCCACATTACTATATGAATGATTACCATCATGCACCATATCATATGTCGCCACCTCCATTTCATCATGTGCCATATGCTTATCCACGACATGCATCATGTAGAAATCAACAACGTATGCATGCTCCCAATAAGAGTAGGGCTCCCAAGACATTCACTATTCGGGGCCCAAAGAACACTAACATGCATGAAAAACAAGCATACATGAATTCCTATTTTATGAATGTCGTGCACAATGATGATTATGTTGGGAAGTCTAAGTCCAATTGGACTGGCTTCCAAAGGTCTAATCTTTAAGGACCCAATGACCTTGGGTACCATGGAATGATATTTCTATCTTTAGGTACTCAAAAAAACGGAGCAACAAATCCAAATTTAGCTCCAAGGATGGGTGGATACTCGATAGCGGGTATTCAAAACACATGACGGGTGAAGCTCAATTGCTCTCCGGAGTGGTACCCATTGCTAATGGGAACCGAGTAGTCTTTGGAGGCAACGAGAGCGGAACCATCATTGGTGTTGGTAAAGTTGATAACCCATCTAAACCTCTAATAAGTGATGTTTACCTTGTTAAAGGATTAAATCACAATCTCATTTCAATAAGTCAACTTTGTGACAAGGGTTACAAAGTTAGCTTTGCGAAAGGAATGTGTCATATTTTTAGTAAAGATAATAATAATTTGTTATTTTCTGGCACACGCCATAAGGATATATATATCCTAGACATCCCCAAGTCACATGAACAATGTTTCATTGCCAACACAAGTGAACACCACTTATGGCATCGACGTTTTGGTCATGTGAACTTTGGAACACTTTTTAAGCTACCCAAGTTAAATTCTATTAAAGGATTTCCTAAGCTTACTTTCCAAAAGAAAAGCTTTTGTGACTCGTGTCAATGAGGCAAACTTCCAAAATCGTCATTTAAACCTAAGAAGAGCATATCCTATAAACGGCCTCTAGAGCTTTTACATCTAGATCTTTTTGGGCCAACTAGAGTTGCTTCATTAGGAAATGCTCGATATGGACTTGTCATCGTTGATGACTTTTCTAGATTTACTTAGGTATTTTCCTTAAGTAATAAAAATGATGCTTTTGAGAACTTCACAATATTTGTTAAGAAAGTACAAAATCTCATTGGAACCACCATTGTCACTATTCATAGTGATCATGGATGGGAATTTGAGAATGAGACTTTCTCAAATTTTTGTGATGAAGTTGGTATTACTCACACCTTTTCCTTCCCTCGCGCACCTCCTCAAAATGGTGTTGTTGAGAGAAAGAATAGGACGCTAGTGGAATGTGCTCGCACTATGCTTGATGATAGCCAACTTGGCCATCAATTTTGGACGGAAGCAGTACATACCGCTTGCTATGTGTTTAATAGGATACTCTTGAGGCCCGGCACCAAACAAACTTGTTATGAATTGTTGTTTGGTAGATTGCCTTAAGTTAAACATTTTCGAGTTTTCGGTGCAAAATGTTTTATTAAAAACACATATGGGAGTTTGGACAAATTTGATCCAAGATCCGATGAGGGGATATTTGTTGGATATTCCTCCCGTAGCAAAGCCTACCGGATATACAACAAAAGAACCTCAACGATCGAGGAATCACTTCATGTTTCATTCAATGAAAATTTTGTCCCAACTAGAATTATCAATGATGATGACTCCATGGATGTTTTATGTGATTCTATTGGTAATTCTAATTCTATTGATTCTATTGATACTAACCTTACTGATGATTCTTTTGAGAATGTTCCTAGTGATCAGGGAGTTCCCAAACGGCTTCATACAGTTCCGTGACCATCCCCATGAGCAAGTCATTGGCAACATACTGGATAGTGTCAAGACGAGATCTCAAGTTAACTACTTCGCTCATTGTGCCTTTGCCTCTTCAGTAGAGCCAAAGAATATTAACGAAGCGTGCGAAGATAGTTCTTGGATCCTAGCCATGGAGGAAGAACTGATTCAGTTTGAGAGGAATGAGGTTTGGGAGCTAGTTCCATTGCCTTCGAAGAACCACACCGTTATAGGAACGAAGTGGATCTTCAAGAATAAGACCGACGAGAACCAAAACGTCATCCAGAACAAAGCTCGGTTAGTAGCTCAAGGCTACAGGAAAGAGGAAGGTATAGATTTCGAAGAATCCTTTGCTCATGTAGCTAGATTAGAATCTATTAGGTTGTTGTTATCTTTTGCATGCCATAAAGATTTTAAACTCTTTCAAATGGATGTAAAAAGTGTTTTTTTAAACGGAGATGTCGTTGAGGAATTTTATGTTTCTCAACCTCCGGGTTTTATAAATGAAAAATTTCCAAATCACGTTTTCAAACTTAAGAAAGCACTTTATGGTTTGAGACAAGCTCCTAGAGCTTGGTATGACCGCCTAAAGAACTTTCTTTTGGATTTGGGTTTTAAAATGGGTGAAGTTGATTCTACACTATTTGTTAAGTATGCAAATCATGATATTATTTTAGTTCAAATTTATGTTGATGATATCATTTTCGGTGCTACTAACTTCACTCTTTGCGAAGAGTTTTCTAATGTCATGAAGGACCAATTTGAGATGAGCCACATGGGTGAGCTCAAATATTTCTTAGGTCTCCAAATTCGCCAAATGCACGATGGAATCTTCATCCACCAAACCAAGTACACGGTGGAGTTGCTAAAGCGATTTGGAATGGAGAATGCTTCTGGCAAGAAGACTCCAATGAGCACTACTACACATCTTGATAAAGATACGGGTGGAATAGATGTAGACATTCGTCTATATCGAGGTATGATAGGTAGTTTATTATATCTTACTGCCAGTCGGCCTGATATTATGTTTGATGTATGTGTATGTGCTCGTTATCAATCTCAACCTAAGGATTCACACTTAGTATCGGTAAAACGTATTTTCCGTTATTTAAGTTACACCCTCGACTACAGATTATATTATCCAAAGTCTAGCACATATGAGTTAATCTCTTATAGTGATGCAGATTATGTTGGATGTAAATCCGTCAGGAAAAGTACTAGTGTCACTTGCCATTTTATAGGAAATTCTCTTGTCTCTTGGTTTTCCAAGAAGTGGAATTTCGTATCACTTTCAACCACCGAGGCAGAATATATTGCCGCCGGTGCTGCGTGTGCTCAGGTTCTTTGGATGAGACACACTCTTAAAGACTTCGGTATAAACTGTGATACTTGCCCTATCATGGTGGACAACCAAAGTGCAATATGTCTCTCGAAGAATCCGGTACACCATTCCCGTTCCAAACACATAGATGTTCGTCACCATTTCCTAGATGATCATGTTGCTAAAAAGGACATCATTTTAGTGTACGTTGAAACCCAGAAGCAAATCGCCGATATTTTCACGAAACCACTCAAGGAAGACTCCTTTGTGCGGTTACGTCGAGAATTGGGGATTATGGGTGAATCCAAGATTTAGGATTCATATTTTCGATAATCCCGCATGATAATTTTATTCTATATGCTCATGCTAAATTTGATTGGATTTTCTGGATTTATGATTGGATTTTCAGAATTTGTGCTAGATATGTTCATGCACGTTGTAATTTAAGATTTTCTATGTTTTATGGGGTAGTATAATGATGTTTGAGAGTATTTCGATGTATCGTCCAAGTGTGCTTAGGAGAGAACTCAAAATTTCAGATTTTCAAATTTTTGGACTCTCTTAGTCGGTCCAAGTTCATTAGCCAACCGACTAGTTTGAGTTCTAGTCGGTCAGTGATTGAACTCAGACCGACTAAATCTTGCCCTATTTTTGACTTCAGTTACTGTTTGCAGTTAGTCGGTCTAAGCTCATTGGTCGACCGACTAGATTGTATTCTAGTCGGTCAGCGCTTTAACTGAGACCGACTAAATGCGTTAGGGCACTTTGGTCCTTTCCTCTTTCAGTCGATTTATATCTCCCCGCACCGATTAGAATTCAGTCTAATCGGTGTGATCCCTCTTATCAAACCCTCATAACCCTCGACTCCTCTACTCCCTCTGCCGTGTGACGCCATTTCCGACCGCCGTCAGCCGTCTCCGATCATCTCCCTCCTTCCTAGGGTCTCGCTTGGTATATCTCCTCTCTCCCTCTCTGCTTTTAGGGTTCATTTATGATCGATTTTGTCTAATCTCATTCGAATTAGGGTTTCACTTCTAGGTTTAATTTTGCTCGATTTCGTTCGATCTCGTACGGTGTTTTGTGTTGTCTCGTCTCGATCATGGTGAGAACACGAATCCCTATCGGTCCTACCACTCCGTATCCCATGACCGTTGAGTCTCCTCCTACCGACCCTCCTCAAACCAAACGTCGTGCCAAAACCACTCCATCTTCTTCCTCGCCTCCCCTCAAGAAGAAGAGGACTTCCAAGCCAAAACCCACATCTCAATCTCAGCCCAAGCCCCGAACCAAGGCCAAAGAAAAGATTTTAACTCCAGGTCCCTTCCGTGCTCCCACTCCTCCCGATGACTCTGACGAAGAGTATATTCCTGAGTCTGAGCCTACCGAGAAGGCTCCTACTCCTCCTCCTCGTACTTCGTCTCATCCGTCTAAGGGGAAGGCTCCCATGCCTTTAGGTGGGGTCGATATCTCGTTGTGTCGCGATGACCCGATGTGTCTAGCGGCATACAATCGTATTGAGCATTGTCCTTTGATTCTGGAGCACTTCGTCCAGTTTTCTGACTTTCCTCGGCTTGCAGACCTCCTCTCCTATAGCGGCCTACTAGATTATCTTCGCCATGATCCCAAGGCGAACCCTCACCCGTACCCCAGACTCGTCAAATTGTTTATGCCAATCGAGTACGGGGTGAGTATGATGACACCCACTCCATTGAGACCACTGTCTTGGAGACACCTATTGTCCTCACGGCAGAGATTTTAGGGGAGTTGATTAGTGTCTCATCCTTTGGCCTGCTCTTGCTGATATCTCCGTGGATAATATCCACGATCTTGACCAGACCATGCTTGCTGAGATGTTCCATGTCATCCCTCCCGCCATGATTGGCGTCCCTTCTAAATCTTTTAAGCCTAATGCGTGGGTCTTAAATTTGATTCTGAAGTCATGCCTTCTACCGAAGTACGGCTCCTCTAGCTTGCCCTCCCAGCCGTTTCTCAAGCTTACCTCTGCTCTTTTTATGGGGAGCGAGATAATTTGGGCTTGCATTATCCTTGACAAGATGGATTCCTTTGAGTGCGTAAGGAAATCCACCAAGTTTGCCCATATTCCTTATCCTTGCCTATTGACTCTCGTTTTCCGACATTTTGGCGTCCCTCTCCCTCCAGATGACCAGCGTCCTTTGGGTCCTCCCCTGAACGCGACTAACGTCAAGAAGTCTCTTGCGGCGCTGCGTCACGTTCAGCGAACTACCCCTGCTGCTGCTCCTGCTCCTCGTCCTCCTTCACTCTCTGAGTTTTCAGTTTCCCTGAGACGTCAGGAGTCTCGTATTTCTCGTTGTAAGGAGATGCTTGCTCGCATCTGCGAGTATCTGGATATTTATGCTCCTCCTTCAGTTTCTGACGAGGAGGAGATGGACGATGTTAATCTTGAGGAGCTTGTTGGCTCTCTTGCTCGTGCCCCCGAGGGTACGTCTGCTACTGCTACTTCTGCTGGTGCTCCCGAGAGTGATCACTCCGTATTTTACACCTTTTTTCCGCATGTTTGCATGCCATTTAGATCGTTCAAATCATGTTTTTCACGATTTATCGACAATATTGCGATACTTTTCACGATTTGTTGTTTTTGTCGTATTTCAGGAGATTTGGAGCGATTTGGAGAGATTCCGAGATACACCCACTCCGGAGTGTCACAGACGACTTCCCCGAGGGGTATTTTACTATTGGAGAGGAGCGGAAGAAGAAAGAACGTCGTAGGAGCGACGAGGAGGCAAGAACATTTAGATTGGGCATTTTTATCATCTCACTCGGCCGAGTGAAGGAGTCACTCGGCCGAGCATCGAGACACCGCTCGGCCGGCCAGATCGGACACGTTCCAAGCAATGTATCAGCGTGCACTCGGCCGAGCAT
Organism: Scilla litardierei; assembly: GCA_030789695.1. Classification (NCBI taxonomy): domain Eukaryota; kingdom Viridiplantae; phylum Streptophyta; class Magnoliopsida; order Asparagales; family Asparagaceae; genus Scilla; species Scilla litardierei. The sequence continues at coordinate 125,045,405 of CM061140.1, read as the reverse complement.
CAGACGCTGACTCGGCCGAGTGACGTACCCCGTCCGCCCGAGTGGCACCCAGACGATGACATCAAAAAGATCGAAGTTACTGTCTTTCGTCAGTCTGAGATCAGAAGCCCCACTCGGCCGAGTGGCAATTGCCGTCCGCCCGAGTGAACAAAGCCCATCGGCCAAGTGACGACAACTCACTCGGCCGAGTGACCCCTGAAGTGAAGACCCCCAAGACCCCGGACTTACTGTAAATTCTCAGGGTCTCTCACTCGGCCGAGTGACCTTTGTCACTCGGCCGAGTGAGCCGCGCACCTGTAGCGGAAAACACGATTTTGAAGAGGCGCAGGGGCATTTTGGTCACGGATTTTTGGGCAGTTTTGGGGGGTATTTAACCCCAGATTCTAACCTAGTTTAGCAGCTTTTTCTATTGCTTTTGGCAGCCTTTTTAGATTAGATTTTTAGAGTTTAATTCTTGTGATTGGAGAGGAGAGAAAAGTGTTATTTTGTTGGATTCTTGGAAAGCTACATTGGTTTGTCTCCCTTTCTATTAAAAATCCTATTTTTATTGCTATTTTGAATATTTCTATGAATTCCATTGCTGTTTCTATTGATTATTCTTCCATTAGCAATATGATTTGTGAGTAGTCTTAACGTCTTAGGGCGTGGGGATGAACCCTACAAGCCCAATTTCCGACGATTTGGTAGAACTATTGCTAGAATTGATTAGGGTTAGTTTGGGATTGATATAATACGGATAGCTAGGTGTTCATATCGATTGGGATTTGCAAGAGATTGGATCCCAATTCGATAGGAAACCCTAGAAATCCAAATTGGGTTGAAATTGAGTTTCCGAAGTATCGGTTTGCAAGAGATTGGACCGATACTAGGATTCTCGGTTGCAATTCTATACCGATACCTGTTTCCAAGAGATTGGACGGGTAGGAACTATCCCAACCTAGGTCGTAGCCCGAGTTTGCACGAGAGTGGGCTCGGGATACGATTGAACGATGACGTTGATCCTAATGCTAGTTTTCCTAGGCTAGGGTTTGCAAGAGATTGGACCCGAGCCTAGGCTTGCTATAGACCGGTAACAGCGCGAGAGCGTGAGCTAGGTTTTACATTCAGTTGCAACTAGTTCACCTGACATTCTACCCTAGCAATTGTGAAGCTGATGAATCACAATGATGAGATACGGTGAGTAGCGGGGATTCCCTATTCCCTAGGCGTCTTTATTTGATTTTATATCTCTTTACATTGTTTGACGATTGTGACAACATCGTCGAAAGGTAATTTCCTACTTTTCTGTCCCTATAGCCAGGTTGTTCGGAGAAGGCACTATCATACATCCTCCCTGTGTTCGATACCCGCTCGCCGCTACACCGTGCGCTTGCGGTAAAACTACACGGTCGTTCTTTAGGGTGTACGCCTGGGCGCGATCAAGTTTTTGGCGCCGTTGCCGGGGAGGTGTTTCCCGTTGGGTGCCAATTTGTCACAATTAGGTTGATTAGGCTACGAAAAAAAAAATTTAAAAGAAATTTTCACCCCGCCACCATTACTACCATTTCTATATTCTTTTGTGCCACTGATATTTTTCTCCAGGTATTTATCTTTGTTGATCAGGTGTTATGGATGGTATTATGTGGACCACAGATTTTGAGGAGGAAGCATTTCAGAACTTATTGGAGGGCCTCTTGGAGTCAGTGAGGTTCACCGGTTCAGAGAGCATTACAGCAGGTGATGCAAGATTTTGTTATGAACCGTGTTTCAGCTGCAGGAACAATTGAGGAGGACATCCATGTCAGTCTTGAGGGGGATAGACTATATTTTCGGATTGCTTGCAGGCATCCCCCTCCACATGATGCATCCCCACAAGTTGACACACATGCGCAGCCAGCATCACCATTCCAGAGAGAGCCTACATTGATAGTTCACGAGGAGGCATTACATGTGGAGCCAGAGCATTGCATTACGGAGGCAGCACTTTGTGACAAGGGTAACTTCATTCAGATAAATCCCGAGTCTTGCCCACCGATAGTTGAGCTTCCGCAGCCACCCCTACCTTCTGCAGAGGCTGTGATCATATGGACCACACATTTTTATGCGTATCTGGATGAGATTCTTGGACGGCAGGCTGAGGACATTGATGCTTCCACATCTGAGGAGACAACGGTACCAGGCACAGATGCAGCCACTTCTGATGAGAGAACTGCGATGGGATACTCAGGGCGTGTTGCTATAGAGCCGGGTTTCACCGTCATCACTCCCCCACCCACAGACACAGCTAGTCCATACGATGAGTGGATGGATGGAGATGATTCAGATGGAGAAGACATTGATGTTATTTACCTCGCAGAGCCGAAGCAGGCTTTTGAGGAGGCCTCACACACGGAGCCAGAGTTTATCACCGAGGAGGTCGTGCATTGGGACGAGGACATAGCCATTCATGAGGATCCCGAGCACTACCCTCCTCCATTGGAGTTCCCGCAGCCACCTCATCCTCCCACTGACGTCGAGGACTATCCCACAGAGCTTACTGCTCCAACTCAGGGAGATATTTTTACCCACTCCATAATCATGCATTCCATTTGACATTTATTTTGATTCAGATATTTCTGACACGTCGTACCTCTTGCAGCACACATACGATTATGGACCGGAGGTATGCTTGGACGTGTCACAGTTTGACGAGCCTATCGAAGAGGTCCACACCTATGATCCAGATTTACCTGAGCAGCTGAGAGAGGACACCACGGAGATAGCTATCAAGGCACAAGAGGATATTGGATTATTTTCAGGGAAGTATTGTCCACCATTATTTATTCCATATATTTCTATAGACGATCCTCTTTGGGATACTTTTATTATGAGGGTAAAATTTTTGCAGCGAACTGATGCATCCTATTCTCTACATGGTACAGGTGGAGACCTTGTGGGAATGCTGGAAGATGCATTGCTGGAGTTCGTTGGTGTTCGTGGATACACGCGTCTGGCTGAGCCACGGAAAGAGCAGTTGGAGCAATTGCTTGCACCGGCAAAGATACTGGATCCGCCTTTTGCTATAGGTGATATCAATCCAGTAGTGTAGAAATTTTTATGCTTTGAATAAACACGAATTCTCTCGACAGCGAGAGGACCGTATAGATTTGCTTGAATAAATATCACCTCATATGATGGCAACAAAAATCTTTACACCCCAAACCCATTATATATATTAATTCCCCTCTCCATATTTTGATACGCCACATCCTTTTGCTCACCACCATCGAGCATTTCTTTCAAGTGAATACTCACTTTCTTATTCATTTGACTTGATCACGCTTTGCAAAGCCATGACATTTTTTATTGAGTCACTTGAATAGGATTGTTTGGTATAAGCTTGGGGGAAAGCGCTATCATGCATCATTGTATGTGCATGTAGTTGCATTAGGATTTCATGTCATTCATTTCATCATTTTTCATTCACCCCCTTATTATTATCGTTGTTCATCATATTCTTTCATTATGATCACATTGAGGACAATGTGAAGTTTAAGCTTAGGGGAGTGCATTTCCATGCCATTTAGATGCATTAGTTGCATTTTTACTTTATTTTAGGATTTTTAAAATTTTTCAAAATTTTTGCATCATCTTTTTGATTTTTCCATCTTATTTTCCTTTTATGTGTGTTCATGCATCATATTGTGTGCTTGTTTTTCTTTTCTTTCCTCTCTTTTATTTTATATCTTTATTTTCTTTTCCTCCTTTCGCTAGATTTGTTCCTTATGATGATGTCTCTTATTGCTTTAGCAACCATCACGATGCTTATTATTCCTTGCCATGCTACTTAGAGTATTTCATAGTCCTACTATCCATGTGCTTGCTTATATATTCTTTTGATGATTCCTCTATATGAATGCATGATATTAATTCAAGCTGAATGTATGGATTAGTGTTTGGTATGCTTTTGTTGGAAGTGCTCCAAGATTCACGCATCAATTGTATAACGGAAGCATCTGCCTTATTATCTTATTCACCTTCTGTTGCATGCTTGATATGAAAGTACTCTTTACCGCTTGACTTCGATTTTTATTGAGATGATTGAGAATATCCATACTTACATATGAGTTTTAGTTGAAGTATTGTTTTATTGAACCGTTCTTGCACATCTTAGAGTGAACCGAGTGTTACATTATTTCTTTCTCCACATATATCTTTTTATTCTCTACATGTCACTTGAGTTCACCTCCTAAAGCTACATATATCGCGTCTATTTCCAAAAAAATACCCACAAAAGAAAAGTTAGCTCCAAAAAGTCCAAAAAAGCCAAAAAGGAGCCAAAAACCAAAAATACAAATCATATAGCTCCTACAAAAAGCCAAAACGAAAAATGAGAAACAAAGTCCAAAAGAAAAAATATTTCTCTATCTCAATATTGGAGCCACAAAATACTTAGGAAAACCAAGGCAAAAATCTCATTTTCCACTATCATATTCCTTTAGATGTGATGCCCCAAGCTAAGCTTGGGGGGGGTGAATTCATTTGACCAAATTTCATCAAGAGAGATTCTTGTGATCTTGTCTAACTCCTATATAATCTTGTGATGCTTCTTCATAGCATTCAAGGCTGCCATTATTGAGTTTTAGAGATCAAAGAGAGAGCATTTAATTCTCATTTCCAAGCTCACTCATTTCTCACAAGAATCTTTCCAAACTCCTTGAGCCCTAATTTCCTCAAGAGAGATTCTCTTCATTGTGAGCCACTCAAGCCAAGGGCTTGATTCAAGGTCACCAACTCCATCCTAGCCTTCGATCGCTGTTCATCTTGGTGGAGCTAGGGTTTGGTGACATTCTCTCCTTCAAAATCTTCCTTTCCCTAAAATCGTAAGCTTACTCAAGGCATAGGATTTTGTTGGTAAGTATTTCATTGTTTCATTTACATTGATATTGCAAGTTTATCTCTCGGTTGTGAGAGAAGTTTGTGATCCCGGTTTGTGGGAGTCACATTTCGATTTGTGTATGATTTGATCTTGTAGAGGTTTTCTACAAGAATTTCATAGTGCAAAACTTGGGTTAGAGGATTCTAACTCAAGTAGCCGGAGGGGATCTGGGTGTTTGGGACGTAGGATCACCGGGAACAAGTCGGGGAGACTTGGGTGGATCCGAACCCGTTATATCGCTTGTTTGTGCTTGTCTTTTATTATTGTCATATTTTCATTCCGCATTGTTGGTTGAGTTTGCACGATAATTAGGAATTATACTCTTGATTATTTTAAAGTACTATTCACCCCCCCTCTAATACTTGTGCAGTAGCTATCAGGGCATTACAATGGTCTGCGGGCTTCAGGCCCGTAGTCTCAATCTGTTTTTTTCGAAAATGTAGTCTGCGGGCCTGAAGCCCGCAGAGTTGCTACGGGCTTCAGGCCCGCAGTCTGAATTTTTTTTCGAAAATGGGCCCGAAGCCCATTTTTCTGAATCTAGGGTTGAGGGACGGCGGCTAGGGTTAGCCGTCGCCACCCCTCGCTGTACTATCGTCGGGCGGTGGCAAGGGGGGAGCAGCCCCCCTTTCGAGGGGCTTCGTACTCAGCAGCGCCGCCCCCCTCAAGGGGGGCTCGGGCGTCAGAGCGCTGAAGCGCAAACGACGCCGCCCCCCTTCGGGGGGGCACGAGCGTCGGGGCGCAGACGGCGCCGACCATCTTCGGGGGAGGGGATTCAGGCGATCGGGGCATAACCGCGCCGCCCCCCTTTGGGGGGGCTCCGGCAATCGAGGCACAAACACGCCACCCCCTTCGGGGGGTCTCCGGCAATCGGGGCATAACGGCGACGCCCCCCTTTGGGGGGCTCCGGCAATCGAGGCGCAAATGCGCCGCCCCCCTTTGGGGGGGCTCCGGCAATCGAGGCACAAACGTGTCGCCCCTTTCGGGGGGGGTTCGGTAATCGAGCACGGCTGCACCCCCTCGGGGGTGCAGCGATCATGTCGGGCACGACGGCCGCCCCCCCTTCGGGGGGGGGGGGAGAGCCGATGGCAAGGCCGCTGGCGGGCATGGGTTAGGGTAAAAGGAACCCTATGATTTTGGACAAAACAAGTTCGTCGTTCTAGGCGATTAGCAAATCCCATATCGATCTTGCGAGATCTATGGGTAGATCAATCATACGTATGATAAAAACATCGTTTTTAGCGGGTTTTACCTCTATATCCGCCCTCCAGATATAGCGACGGTTGAACGAAGACTACACGGATGACGATGCTCGTTTGAGGAAGCCTTGCACCGTGTGCATGGATCTCCCATCTCCCTTCGCCTTCGCAACGATCGAAATTTTTGTGGAAAAATATTTAGAGACTCATGCTGATAACGTGTTATGAATCAAGTACTGGGGGAGGAACCCCCAGCCTTTTATTTATAGGCAGGATAGGGGAATTATAAGATAAGATACATAGATATGGGCGTATCTCTAAGATACCCACAATCCTAACTAACTCTGGTTCTTATCCATTCTCAACACAAATACTAATCTTCAATCTCTCAACGAAGAAGAATCATTTACGATCTCCCCAAAAGCTCTCAATAAATCTCTCAAAGTTGGCTATCAATAATCGCGGTTCAATACTCTCAATGGGTTCACGAAAACCTCTTTTTGACCAAACCAAAACCCTACCTCGGCGCTGATCGAACTCATATAGGAGAGGAACTCTAATCCAAATATAATTCTAACAAATCGAATCTAAATAGAATTCTACTTGGAGAGCGACTCTATCTCGAATAAGATTCTGCATCATGTGGTCGGCGTCTCCGAGCTTCCAAACTACCGAGCTTTCGAACTATCGAAAACTTAGCCGTCGAGTCATCTGGCTTCTGAGCTATCGAAAGTCGACCTATCGAGTTGCTGAGCATCTGAGCTGCCAATCCTTCAAACTGAAGACTTAGGCCTTCAAGCTCGCCGTCGGGGTCAATAAAAGAAGCTCGCCTACTCTCTAATAGGAAGTGCGACTAGACGGTCCGAAGACACCGAGCTCGGCCGCCGAGCTTGACTCTAGCCAAGGGTGGCCTAGTATAAGTATCTCTGACAGACTGACGTAGGGCTACCTACGCCCCCATTAATGCTAGAGGTTGAGGGCGAGAACTGATGGCCACCCATCGCTTCCCTCATATGGCTAAGCAGACTCGACAGCTGATTGGACGGCGAGCAACCGACTCTCAGCCCTATAAATACCGCCCTCCAGCCACCAAAGAGGGGGTTGATCAGTTGAAATCCTTAACTCTTTTCCAATACTCAAGGTCGGATATCCCCTATATATCTGTGACTTCCTCATAAGCTCGACACGCCTCGCCGATCTATCTTAAGATCACCAAGCGTGTCCGACTCACTAATTACAAGTCATCAACTGACTTAAGCATCGGAGAGGCTACGGGCTGACAGTCAGCCCCGCCTTTCTGACGAGTTGTTATTCTCACAGGAACCTTGTCTTAGCTACCGGGAGTCGGCGAACTCGGATTCTTCGCCTCTGAAGTGTGCTCCGAGTCGTGCTAATCTCGCCAGTGACCCCTAAACCTGTAATCATTATACACGTGATTCCCCTTTTAATAGAAATCTCATTGTTAGGCAAACTTGACCCGCAACAGGCGAGGTTCACAGAGCAGCGAAAACCTCTCGCTCTCATCGGTTGAAGGATACCGGGCCGCTGAGCTCTTCATTGGTCATGGGCCCGGTTGCATTAATGTACCGACAAACTTATTTTTTTCGGTTTTTTAAAATTAATATTATTACGTCCTTTTACTAAATTTTGTTAATATCATTTTCTTATCTAAAAGTAAAAGTAAAATTGATACAAAGACGGGGAAATAAACCTTATAATTTTATAAAGTAATAAAATTTTTACGAAGAGAAAGAGTAATGGAAATAAAAAACAAGAAACTTGATATGACCATTTTGGAGAGGCCCAAAAGCGAGCGGTCCAAGCCCACGCGGGAAGAAAAAGCCTCCCCAAAGGAGTTTGGGCCAACCGTCAAAAGACCTTCGTATGGGCCCGCTAGCGGATCAGCCACGATCGGACATGCGCCCGGTCAACCCACGACCGCGGGAGTTAACTGCTCCCCAAAACACTCTCCCTTAATGACCATTAAGGGACCCCATTAACCCACCTTCATGGCGCATAATGGCGTCCGGGGGAGGCGAATCATGGGGGCGGAATGAGGGGTGTAAAGACGGGACGATCATAGGAGAATCCCTATATAGGGACTCGAGGGGGGACGAAGAAAAATGGCCTGATCCCAGATACCGACACACGGATGTATTCTACTAAAAGATATTGTTTTCCACATTGCCTTCCCTTCCCTAGCTTGGTTCGAGAATACATGTACCGGCCTCCCTATGAGCCGTACCGGTCCCACCAATTATCTTTCAGATCCATTCTGACTAGGCATCAAAGGGGACTTGGCCGGAACCAAGGTCCGGCCCCCTTGAAGATCTCCTTCATCTGTCCAGGTCGAGCAGATCCTAAGGCGCCGAGGCTACCCCTCAGCGCAGTACTCACTGAAGCAAGGCACACGCGGCATTGAGCCCGCTCACCCCCGATGAGCATCACCGCCAACCGAGACTAAGAAACAATCAAGGCGTCGAGGCTACTCATCCGCAATTGATTGACCGAGGCCGAGCGCTCATCTAGGTGCCGAGGCTACCCCTCTGCACCCTGCTGACCGAGGCCAAGCACCCCGGGCGAAGAGCCTGCTCGTTCTCGATCCTCCAAGCCAGTCGTTTCCGAAGCTGGCCTGAAAACCCAAGCAACCCTCGTCAAGTACACGCATACTTGGCGGGACCAAGGGATTTCAACCGATCTATTGACCACGTTGGTCGTCCAACCCCCGGTAAACGATCCAGTGGTGAGAAAACACACGTAAACATCTGGTGCCGTTTATGGGAACAAACACAAGCCCATGTCAAACCATCGAAATGGAACCAGTCTGCAACGGCCCAGAAGCATGCCCCCCATCCATGAGGAGGGTGATTACGTCCCTCCCGAGAACCAGCATAGCCACACCACCGAGGGGACAGTCGATTCACGCTCGGTGACCCAAGAGCAGCTCCGTCTCTTTGCCCATGAGACCAACGCCCACCTCCGGATGTTGGCCGCAACGATTCAATAGCTCGTCGGCAACCCTTTCATCCTGGAAGATAGGACGGCGGGGCCCTCGGTCAGGGAGGGGACCGCCTGCCTTTATGCTCGGCTGTGGTCACTGACCACGGGGATGGGGGAGCCAACCCTGAATGGTGATTCACCCCGCTGAACTTCGTCCCAGTGCGATCCCTCACACCCACCACACTTCGGGAGGGGGACGAGGTGGGCCTCGAGCAAGCTGGAGATGAATCGGCAACGGCCTCGTCTCGACGACCATGCTCAACAAATCGGCGATCGACCAATCATCGAGCCATTGGGGACCGACCCAGCCGAAGTGAAAGTCCCCATCGCGAAAGGCGAAGGAGTCGAGAATACCGACGGGAGTGGGGAGGCGCCCGCCAACCAACTCCCGTCCCCAGCTCGGCTGGGATTCGGGCGAGCCCCCCGCGTGACCCCGTTCACTCGCCCCAGCAACTCGACCTCTGTGTTAGCACGGGAGGGTGTACAGGGGGCACCAGGGGCGACTGCTGCCCGTTGACCAAAAGGATAACCGAGGCACGGGTGCCCTCCACATTCAAGGTGCCAACCTTAGAGAAGTATGACGGCACGGGTGACCCAGAAGACCACGTGATGGACTATGAGGGGGGTCATGGCGTTCCAAGGAGCCGAAAGACACCCTACTCTGCAGAGGCTTCTACTCCACCCTCCGAAAATCAGCCCGAAGTTGGTACCACAGCCTCCCCAACTGTTCCATCGACAGCTTCGAGGACCTCTCCCAGCAGTTCTGCAAACAGTTCATGGCAGGATGCCATGTAAAACCGGACTCAGAACTCTTGTTCAATGTGGTGCAGGGTCCCGGAGAAACCCTGAGGCACTATATGCACCGCTTCAACATGGAGAGACTGAATGTGGAGAGCTGTCCCGAGCTGGTCGTGAAAACGGCCCTGAAGAAAGGGTTCCGGCACAGGGGCCTGAAGAAATCATTGCACAACGATCCCCCGAAAGACCTCGCGGATGTCATAGCCCGGGGGAGCGCTACATGCTGACGGAGGAAGCGCTGGTCGCAGATGACGGAAGTTACCCAACAGGGGCTAGACGGGGCTCCAAGCGGGACGAGAGCGAACGTCACGGACCTGACGAACCTCGGTAGGAGAAGAAGGCCAACGGAAATCAGTGCAGGGAGGAGGCACGACCCCCCAAGCTGAACACCGCCCCGGACGTCGTCCTTGAGCACGCTCAAAAGGAGGGGCGTTTTAGCAGGCCGCCTCCGAGGATGAAGAGAGGCAAAAAGACGAGGAGAAGTATTGCAAGTACCACAAAGACAATGGCCACGACACCGACGACTGCTGGCACTTAAAGAAGGATATAAAGAAACTGGTCAGCCGAGGCCACCTAAATAATTTTGTCAACGACTCAACCGCCACCCCTGGAGAAGGGACATCCAGGAAAATGGACAAGTGAAAGAAGGTGAATGTGGTTCAGGCTTCTATGCGCGTCATCGAGTGAGCAGACGGGACAATCAGCCGTAGCCGCGCCCGGGCAAGATTAGCTTACCCTCGCCTTCCCCGGGTTATTTTCCTCCAAATGTACACCCGGGTTCAAGGAATGAAAAGAAAATCGTGTTAGTACAAGCTCTATTTTTTCTCACCGTATCTAGCTAGGCGATTGACCGCAGAGCAGATGGGGATTCTCCCCCCGGGGGCAGACTTATTACGCTGATCACCCGGAAGGCTGGGGGCAACTCCCCTAGCCTGGTAGCTTGGTCGATCGTAAGGCTGGGGCGACTCCCCAAGCAGGTCGATCACATGGGACGACCGTAAGGCTGGGGGCAACTCCCCCATCGAGTCGAATCCTTCGGTCGACCATAAGGCTGGGGCAACTCCCCCAGCGGGTCGATCGCACGGGACAACCATAAGGCTGGGGGCAACTCCCCCAGCGGGCCGATCCCTCGATCTACCGTAAGCCTGGGGGTAGCCCTCAGCATGTAGACCGACCCGACCGTCCGTAAGGCTGGGGGTAACTCCCCCAGCAGGGGGGTCCATCGGTTGGTCGTAAGCCTGAGGGTAGCTCCCCCAGCTGACCAACCGACCTGATTGACCGCGAGGCGGGGGGCAACTCCCCCGTGGGCCGATCACCAGGCCGTCCGTATGGCTAGGGGCAACTCCCCCAGTAGGCGAGCTCACCGATTGGTCGTAAGCTGGAGGGTAGCTCCCCCCACTGACCAACCGACCCAATCGACCGTAAGGCTGGGGCAACTCTCCTAGCAGGCCGATCACCGGGGCCGTCCGTAAGGCTGTGGACAATTCCCCCAGCAGGCAAGCTCATCGGTTGGTTATAAGCCGGAGGGTAGCTCCCCCGCTGACCAACCGACCCGATCGATAGTAAGGCTAGGGGTAACTCTGCCAGCAGGCAGATCACCGTGGCCATCCGTAAGGCTGGGGGCAACTCCCCCGGCAGGCCGGAATGTCGATTGGACGTAAGCTTGGGGATAGCCTCCTCAGCGGCCCAAACGATCCGATCGGCTGTAAGGCTGGGGGCAGCTCCCCCAGCAGGCCGATCCCCCGACCGCCTGTAAGACTGGACCCGAGCCCCCTGCAAGGCGATCATTCGATCGGCCTGAAGATCGCGGACGAGTGGAAAACCACAGCTGGCATAATCGCTGGTTGGCCAGGAGCATCCCTGAGGCACTAATCCGTTGGGCCGACCCACGTGGTGTCTCGAGGATCACCCGCCCACACGACGGGTGGCGGAGGGACATCAAGGGATCACCCACCCTGGCTGGATCGAACACAACTGTGGCTCAGAATACCAAGGGTCTTCCCACCACCGTGAAACAGCTCGATCAAGGGGAAGGCCAGGAGCGGAGACTACCCGGAAAACAATCAGCGGGAACAGAAATGTTGCACAAGGAAAATGACAGGAGGCGAAAAGGTACAAAGACCCGTAAAACTCTTTATACATTACACCCAAAAATTGTTCCATATTATAGGGCAAGGGAGGAAGGGAACAAAAATGGAGGAACATCGCCTAGGGAGCCGAGGCCCGGGATGAGGCATCCTCTGGGACCTCGCCTTGTTCGGAGCGGGGAGGCTCTTCGGGACCTGGCTGAGGTCGGGGAAGCGACTGCCAGACATGATCCTCGAACCTCTGGAAGGAGTCCCGGAAGACCCTCACAATACGGGGGGCTAAGAGGTCCTCGTAGGAATCGAAGGCCTCCTTGAGGGCCTCCGCGATCCACGGCCTCAGGACCCCCTCGTAGCCACTTTCTACCTCCTCGACGAGCCGGGTGGAGTGCACCTGACGCAGGGCTCCCAACTCATCCCAGAGCTCGCCCCTTTCCCGACGGAATGCTTCTTCCGCCTCCTGGGCCGACCTCTGAGCGTCGACCAAGGCCCCCCGCAAATCCAGCACCTTGGAGGCGAGCTCATCCACCCGACGTCACAGATGGCGAGCTTCCATGTGGGCTTCTTCGGCCGCCACCTCGGTCGACCCAGCCCTTAGGCTCTCCCACGCCAAAGACTCTTCGAGGTTGGTCGCGTGGGCCGCGCGGCGCTGCGTCTCAACGGCCATTATGGTGGCCTGCAAAACAAGGGGAGTGAGCCAGGAAAATCACGGAACATGATTGGGAGCGACGGAAAGACTGACCTGCTGGAGCTGCCAGACTAAACTATGCGCCAGTCGGTTGGAAGGAACTCTCTCCAAGAGAGAGCGGTCCCTCAGAAGGACGGAGCTCCGCGCCAGCTGGGTGGCCACGGCCCGGTCGACGAAGACCGAGTCACCAGGCATGACCTCGGAACCAGCCTGGAGAGTCAATAGGGCGCCCCTGGCTCCGGCCACAGACGGCTCAGCTGAGTCGACGGGGGCGGCCACCAAGGCCAATGGGAGGGTCTCTCCCGAGATGATCGACGCCTCAGGAACCACGGAGGGGTGGGCCTCCTCGGTCTTCTTCTTCTTCTTCCTCTTCTCGTTGGGCCCCCCCGGACTCCAAAGGGGGGCGCTTTCGCTCCCCACCGCGACCGCCCGAGGGCGTGCGAGGCGCCTGGCCAGCGCCCCTGTTGCCTCCCTCGACGTGGAAGGAGCTGGTAGGATCGATAGCCGTGGTCTCCCCCGCAGGGGATTCCACCGCGTCCTGAGCAGGCGGCGCTGCTGCGGACATTGGCTCCAGCCTCCCAACCACCGGATCGGATTGGTGTATCTCGTCCTCCACCGCACGGCGGGGCGCATGGCCTGAGGGGTTTCCTCGGCCTTTGCTAGATCCCGATGAATGAGCTCATCGACATCATGGCTGAATTCTCGACCCGCCATCTTTGTAGAAAGAAAGAAGATCAGGGTAAGCGAAAGACAAAGCGGAAAGAAAATGGGACACCTACCGGGGGACCACATGACGGTCTTAAGGAGCAGGTCATCTAGCAGAGGCCAGACTGACCTCTCCACTAAGGGCAGGGACGACAACAGCTAGACAGTGGCATTGTCGGCCTCTGAGAGGGTTAACGTCAAGTCATAGCCCCCCAACCTGTCAGGATCACGGCGTCCCTAGGAAAAACGACAAAGACGAAGCTCGAACTCCATTCCCCCACCCAGCGGGGCAAGCCGAGGAAGCACTCCCTCCCCGCTTGGGCCCGGATGTGCTGCCACGACCCTCGGCCGACCGTCTGAACCCGAAAATAGTAGAAGAAGAGAGGCATGGTCGGCCCCAAGCGATGAACGCTGCAGATCATGATGAACCCAACCAACACCGCAATCGAATACGGGGTCAGCTGGCACAGGGCCACCATCAAGAACTCCATGACCTAGATGATGAAGGGATGGATGGGGAAGTAGAGCCCTAGGCGAAACATCTCGACGTAGACACCGACCTCCCGGCTCATGGGGAAACAAATCCTTTCATCGCTGAAAGGGATCCGGACGTCATACGGATGTCATATATATTTATCCCTGATCTCCGTAGCCATTGAGAAGGGGACCATAGACAACGACCTAAGGATCACTGGGGGAACGTCGAACCTTTCAGTCGCCTGAACCACATCATCGCCAACCGGGTCCACGAAGAGCAAACCATTCCCTTTGTCCAGAACGGGATGTGTCGTCGAGGGGACATCGGGGCCTCGGTGACGGGGGATCGCCTGACGCAGGCGCCGAAGGAACTCCGGGCCCCGACGTGGAACCACCTATTCTAAGTGCCGCCATAGGACAAATCGAGTGGGGCAGAGGAGGAAGAGGGAGAGTTACCTTAGAGGGAATCCGAAGGAAGAAAGACGATGGAGGGATCGAAGAAGCTTGCAAGAATAGAGTCGGATCGAAAGGCACGAAAGAATTGAACGCAAAAGAGCAGCGTCTTTATATGAAAGGCAATCCAAGAATCAGGACCGTCTGAAGGAGATCGCGTGGCAGCATCTGGGGGCCGACGGCGCTTCGAATTCCGCACCCAGAGGAGTTCAAACGGGCTGCGTCATGATGGCCTCCATTTAATGGCCTGCTCTCGACTGACGCGCCTGTCAACATCTGCACAAGTCACATCGCTCGAACCGAACCGGCAGAATCCGAACGGCCCGAGCGATGGGGAAAATTGATACGACCATTTTGAAGAGGCCCAAAAACGAGTGGCCCAAGCCCACTCGGGAAGAAAAAGCCTCCACAAACGAGTTTGGGCCAACCGTCGAAGACCCTCGTAAGGCCCGCTAGCGGATCAGCCACGATCGGACGTGCGTCCAGTCAGCCCATGACTGCAGGAGTTAACCGCTCCCCAAAACACTCCCCCTTAATGACCATTAAGGGACCCCATCAACCCACCTTCATGGCGCATAAAGGCGCCCGGGGGGAGGCGGATCTTGGGGGCGGAATAGGGGGCGTAAAGACGGGACGATCGTGGGAGAATCCCTATATAGGGACTCGAGGGGGGACGAAGAAAAGGGCCTGATCCCAGATACCGACACACGGATGTATTCTACTAAAAGACCTTGTTTTCCACATTGCCTTCCCTTCCCTTGCTTGGTTCGAGGATACGCGTACCGGCCTCCCTGCGAGCCGTACCGGTCCCGCCAAGTATCTTTCAGATCCGTTCTGACTTAGGCATCGGAAGGGACTTGGCCGGAATCAAGGTCCGGCCCCCTAACGATCTCCTTCGTCTGTCCAGGTCGAGCAGATCCCAAGGCGCCGAGGCTACCCCTCAGCGCAGTACTCACTGAAGCAAGGCGCGCGCGGCATTGAGCCCGCTCGCCCCCGACGAGCATCACCGCCAACCGAGACTAAGAAACAATCAAGGCGCCGAGTCTACCCCTCCGCAATTGATTGACCGAGGCCGAGCGCTCATCTAGGTGCCGACGAGGCTACCCCTCCGCACCCCGCTGACCGAGGCCAAGCACCCCGGGCGAAGAACTTGCTCGTCCTCGATCCTCCAAGCCAGCCGTTTCCGGAGCTGGCGTGAGAACCCAAGCAACCCTCGTCAAGTACACGCACGCTTGGCGGGACCAAGGGATTTCAACCGATCCCTTGACCACGTTGATCGTCCAACCCCCGGTCAACGATCCAATGCTGAGAAAACACCCGTAAACAAAACTTTACTCTAGTCTTATTACAACAACTAATAATAATCTTCATAACTATTTAGACGTTAATACATTGACATCTCAAATTGCTCTTCATTAAAAATTTGGGTGGATTTATCGGCCTAACGGGTTTTGGATACAAGCACATCTAAAACAAACCCTAATATTTTTATTTGGGTTCAGTTTTAATTAGCGGGTTATCAGTCTCAAATTTAAACCGGTAGTTAGGCATACAACCAAAAAATTATTCTTTTATGTTGGCTTCATTGAGTTTGCCGCCACATTCCCTCCATTTAATTGGAAATGGGTCCTTTCTCAAATATTGATGCGTTGAACGCAACAAAAAAATGTTTCTTTCCCAAAATGCTGAGATTGCGTCTTTTTTGGGTCTAGCGGTTTGGACCCGGTTCTTCTCGGGTCTAGCCTCGTCTCGCCCGAATAAACTCCAACCAGTCGGTGTTTGCCCCGTGTCGCTCGATCTATACTATGATTGTTGGACTCGGGGTTCGGAGACCCGAATCCTGATGGGTTGAACTTGGGTATGGGGGCCCACACTGAAATTATCAAAAGGGGCAAAAAGGAACGAGTAGACGACAAGGGCACTTTTGTTATTTAGAGCATGCCTTGAGGGCAATTCCACATCTTAAAAAAGTAAACGTTAAAATTTGAACTGAAGTGTCCGTTTGAACTCTGTGGCTTCAGATCTACTTCCGAAAAAAGAAAAGAAAACGATTATCTTACATAACCAAAGCTCAAGAGACAGAGACGAGCTTGAGAGAGAAAGAGAGAAGCTAGAGAGAGATGACAGGAGTGGTGGTGGCCTCCAATGGCTGCAGAGGTGGAGGAGGAGGGGGGAAGAGGGCAAAGAGGGAAGCAGAGAGACAGAGCCAGCTCTCTGTCATTGCATTGCTGATGGCCACTCTTAGAAAATCCATGGTCTATTGCAGGGTGAGCTTCGGAGATGAAGACGTCATGTCTGCCGTCGATAAGATGGACATCGGATGGCCGACGGAGGTCCGGCATGTCGCCCACGTCACCTTCGACAGGTTCAACGGGTTTCTCGGCCTTCCCGTCGAGTTCGAGCTCGAGGTCCCTTGTCGAGCCCCGAGTGCAAGGTTGTTGTTTTCAAATCACCTCCCCCAAATCCTTCACTGTTGTCGGCTGGGCTTGTCATTAAACTGCAACATATTTCCTTTGGCCTGCAGTGTGAGTGTGTTTGGTGTATCTGCTGACTCAATGCAATGTGGGTTTGATTCTAAAGGCAACAGTGTGCCAACAATCCTGCTGCTGATGCAGGAAAGGCTATACTCACAAGGGGGTCTCAGGGTATTCTACTGATCTCACCTCAGATATTTTGTTTCTTGTTTTGTTTTTCTCTTCAAATCTCAAAGGAATTGCATTAAAAATGCTTTCCTTGTGACCACTGTGATCATCACAGGCCGAGGGGATATTTCGGATAAACCCCGAAAACAGCGAAGAGAAGGATTTGAGGACTCAGCTGAACAGTGGCATCATACCAGATGACATTGATGTCCATTGTTTGGCTGCCCTAATAAAGGTACAACTGTCAGCACCAAATTATCTTGATTGCAAATGGCTAAGTTTAGAAGTATACAGGCCTGGTTCAGAGAGCTTCCGAAGGGAGTGCTCGATAGCCTCTCACCTGGACAAGTTCTTCAGTGCGAAACGGAGGATGATTGCGTCGATCTCGTGAAGCTGCTTCCTCCGGCGCAGCTTTCACTCCTCGACTGGGCCGTCGATCTCATGGCTGATGTGGTCGAAGAGGAGGAAACGAATAAGATGAACGCTAGAAACATTGCCATGGTATTTGCTCCGAACATGACTCAGGTATTCCTATGAAAAAAATTTGCATCTTCGCCATTGACGCGACAAGTATTGTGTTAGTGTGGATTTGTTTGATGCCAAGTTGTTCGCTGTTCCCCTTTTCAGCTATCGGATCCATTGACATCTTTGATGCATGCCGTGCAAGTCATGAACTTACTCCAGACTCTGATATTCAGAACTCTAAGAGAACGCGACGATGCAGCAGCAATGGAGGGGTATTCGCTTTTCTCGTCTTCATGTACATCCGAAGATGAAGAAAGCGGCGAATTGATGAGGGAGAACAGACCAGATTGTTATGAGGAAGGTACCGGTCACGACGATGATGAAGATGAGGACGAAATCATTGAGGACATTGAAGAATGCTTCCTGAAGCAACTAGAATTAAACGCAAGGGAAGAGAAAGAACCACCCATATGTGCAAGATCATCTTCTGGTGATCAAGAAACAGAAGCCGGCTGCTCTGAATCAAACACCGAGTCTTGGATTGCAACATCTGAAGTTAATCAAGGATGCAGTTTGACAACAATCAATCGAGTGGAATCTCCAATACTCAACCTTGAAGAAGTAGTATGTGAAGTAAAATCATGCGATGAAATTGACTGTTACGATATGTCTGATGCAAATGCATCAGAGGAAATTGAAGATGGCGAAGAAGTGGATGCCGCGGACTAGTCCCTAAATTTGTGCATATTTGTGCCCCTCATTGGCTTCAATCTCAGGAGCCAGTTGATGGAAAATATAAACTTAAACGCCAACTGAAGACCTGATCCAAACTGAAATGTTGGTGCCGGACATTCAGGCACTCAGTACTGTTTTTTCCCTGTTTACTGGGGATAGGCTTTAGTCCAATTTTTTGTGTTTTGTTTCTTTTTCTTTAGCCCGTAATTTTCAGCACTTCAATACTGAATGTTTTACTTGTAGCTCTATCTTCTGCCTACTATGCTATATCCTATCCTCTCATTATCTTTTGCCAACCATTTGGGTTGGTTTGATCAAGATGAAGGTCCTAACAGTGTCAGCAGATGATCGATGGTCTTCTCCACAATCAGCCTTTGTCAGCAAAGACAAAGAAAGTGGTTATATAAAGGAAGGCAGATTCATAATTTGAATCATTGGTAGTAACTTTTGAAATTTGAAGGACTGGTCAGCTGAAAGAATCTAACAGAACATGTTTCCTACAAATAATGAACATTTGTTAAGGCAACAACTGACCAACTACTTACTGTATTGTCTCACAGATTAGGTGTACATCAATAATAAATTAAAGACATACAAAATTGCTATTTATCCAACTTCCAGAAAGATTATAACAATAACGGTTTTTTGAAAAACGAGAAGTCGTTGAACCTTACTGAAATTCAGTACGAAGAGATTAAAGCATAATGATTAAACACAAAACCAAGCAAGACATGCAAAACTTGGTAACGTAGTTCGGTACGCACCCCTACAACTACGAGGCCACGTCCAGAAAAATCAGATTACTCCACTAAAAATATCAATGAATACAATCACTAATACCGGATTTCTATTAGGAGGAACAAACTCCTCCTCAATACAAACCATGATCGGTGGTCTCTACCAAACCCATGGACTAATCTATGCAAGCTTCACTTGCATGCAAGATCTCCTTGCTCAACTGACTAGAATCAACTCCCCTGATTCCTACCTCGGTAGCCGTAAGCCTCGCTCCCGGAGTTCGATCAATGTTCGCAAAAGCCGTAACCCTAGCCGCAAAACTGCACGCACCTTAGATACTCCGCTCCCCCTCAAGCACGAAGAAGATATGGTAGGTCTCTCGATAAATCCCGTGCAGATCAACAGCCCGCAAGTTTAGGAACCACTTCAGACAGGTAGTTCTGCAATATCTTCTGAGATCTTACAACCACTATTTGCGGGCTAATTTCTCTCCAACAGATTCTTCAATCAGATCTAGGAGATAACACCTTCCAAATGTATCTTCAACGATTCTTCAACATAACAGCATATACCAGAATACCTTGAAGAGACTGCAAAAAGATCTGAAGTAATCCACCTTCAATATCGCTGATGACCGTCATCCTTTACAAAGCCGACGACCCAGCATGTTGGACCTCATGTTGCAACATAATATTCAACATGTCATACAACTTGGCCAATAAAGTAGATCTCTCAATCAAAGATAATTAGGAGCTACAGAGGACAAAATTGGTGCCACTAATGACAACACAGTCACACATCGTGTAATGGTCCTAGTGCCATATACAGTAAGGGTATGTATTTTTGTTTGATATGTAGTGTATGCTTGCTTGTGTGCCTTCTAGGGTGTATATAGTAATGTATGTGTGCATAGTAATTTTGTTGTGTGCATGGTAATTTCCTAGTGAATGGCTATATGGTTGAATATGATATGACTTGGATGTATAAGTGAATACGTATGGACGTATTGGATGTGATGTAGTGAGTGTTATTATTTTTATTAGTGTGCTTAGTGATGTTTGGTTGGTGGGTGTGTATAGTAAAATGGTAATTTCATGATAACTATTTTATTATGTTCTAAAGAGATTATTATTGTTGTTGTTGTTATTGGTATTAATGAATGACATGTTGGTTTATTATTACTATTGTTTGTGCCTTTAGATAATTTTAGTAGCTAGAGAGTTAGTTGGGCTTGAATTATTGGAGATGAGAAGAGAGATATTTTAGTGGAAGGGCAAACTTGTAAATAAATGGGGTTCCCATTTATTTAATTTCTTTCTTCTTTATTCTACAACCTTCCTCATTCTTCCTTCATTCATTTCTTTTTCTATTCCCTTTTCTCCCCAATCCACAACCTGCCAACATTTTCCCCCATGGCCGAAATCTCCCACTCCCCCAAATCTGCCGAAATGTTCCCAGGTCAAAAAAGGGAGAAAAAGAAAGAAGAAAGGAAAGAAAGAGAAAGAAAGAAGAGAGAGGAGTTGGGGGGAAAGAGTAGATTTGGGGTTTTGGAGCTTGGAGATGGGATTCATGGGGGAGTTATCTAGATATTGATGGAGGGTTTTGCTTCTCCATTAAAGTAGGAATCCAACCCTAACTAATGTGTTTCATTTTATAGCATGTTGATTTATAAAGTTTGCATTTTTAGGGGTTTGTGGAAACCCCTTAACATTGTGCATTCAAGATTGAATTCATATGATGCAATGAATTATATGATGCTATAAATGTGTTTCATGATGCTTTTGAAAGCCTTGTTAGAAATTGCTCTCTTTTTGAAATGTTGGAAACTTTAATATTCAATTTTCCTTGTATGAAAAATGGGAACTATGTGACAATGAAAAGGAGATGTGTAAATTGGCTGCGATTTGTGATAAAAATGGGGGCTTGAAGCCACCCTTAAATTTCGGTATAGGGTCTCTTGAAGAGCCCTTGAGCTAAGGTGATGTTTGGGTGAAGACAAGTTGTGAAATGAGAATGAAATGGGATGAAATGGAATAAGAATGAAATGTTGCCTTATTATTTTCATGAAATATGGTGGTATATTGTGTTGGTTGTTTAATGGAATGAAGAAGAAACATGGTAATATATTGTGTTGTATGGTTCGAGGCTCTAGGCTTGTATGTGATGGGAGGTAGGAGGGTGGACATGACATCCCCCAAGGTGGTTGTTTGTGGTGATATGCGGTTATAGTTATGATGGGCGTGACACGATGTGCATGACCCTTGTTGTGGTGATATGTGGATAAGTTGTGTACGTTTTATGTTATTCATGGGGGCAATGTCATGAGGGCCACGAGGCCTATCACATATGATCCTAGGATCTCTGGACTTGCTCATATTATAATGCCAGGTTTCGGCTTCTTGACGTAGAAATTTAATTCTTCTTCTGTGGTACTCATATTTGTTTTGCAGGTCTTCCTTTGCCGCAGGTACATGTTCCATTATGTATGTCATTTACATTTTCATATGAGAGGTGATTATATGTTTCGTACATTATTTTCCATGATATGTTATGAGTTGGTTCACAGTTGATTGCATAAGAGCATTCCATTCCATTGCACCATGTGAGTTGGGTTTGGATATCCTACTGGGTCACGCTGTGACGTGTCCCCGTTGACTTTTCAGGTTGGCCCTTGGAGTTGGAGGCCCATTAGCTCAGTTGATTGGAGTTGAGGGTGTGTGAGATTTGGGTGTATGATCTTGTACTTGGTGGAATGAGGGTTCTTGTTGTATATGAGCTTGTATAAGGAAGTTGTATATGGATAGTTCATGTGTGTCTATATATATATATATATAAATGTGTGTGTGTGTGTGATTGCGATGTTGGTTCTCTTTTGTTGTTCTCTGTTGTCTGGAATGCTACATGTACTATCCCAGCAGTGTGCAGTGGACCTGCTTGTGTTTGTATTTTGTATTTCCCTCCGTAACACTCGCTGCTCAGGGTATCCTGAGGAGCGGGGCGTTACACATCGTATGACCTAACAAACTCTCTCTTTGGCATTTAGTGGCACAATTATAATAGGGCAAATCATGTTGGAAAGGAACAAAAATGCCAAAAGAGCACAAGAGCCATTTTCATAAAAGTTGGAGAAAGATAACATATCTGAACCCCATACAGACCTCTCATTATGACAGCAGAGATACAACATGTCATCCAACATACTGTCCAACATGCCATCCAACATCATAACAAATAGCCAACAAAAAACATACTACACCACTACACCAGATATCTCCCCCTTTGGGCCACCAAAGAACATACCTCATGCGGCGCCACTGCCAGCTGCATCATCCACTGACTCTGAAGAAGAAAGAGGAAGCTTAGAATTTAGCAGAGCGATCCTGTCTTCAAACATAGCTTTCTGAGCCTCAAAAACAACTTTCTGACCCTGAAGAAGCAACAGCTGATTTTCCACATTCTGCAGGGCATTCTCATATATTTTGATGTCTTCCTTAATAAGAGACTGAGAGGCAGTAGAGCAGAGAGGTTCAGGTACAGAAGGAAAAGATGCTGGCTACCTATCATCAGTTCCAGGACCAGTTCCAGGAGAAGATGGAGATGAAGATACATGCCAGTTCCAGGAGAGAACAAGCAAGAAATATCATCAGTTTTCCCTACAACAGATTTAACTATGTAGTTGATGTCCTCAGAAGAGACAGATAATTCAGTTTCAGAGGGTGTAATTTTCTGAGACATCAGCATCATAGAGATAAGACAAGCATGGGGCAGAGAAGAAGAGGCTCCAGATGACTCAGACATGGAAAAAATAGAACCAAAAATGATTCTGCCAGGATTGAGTGGCTGCTTAGATCCAGCAGTATACAGCAGTTTGCACATCTCTTTGGTGACTACAGAAACGTTAGAGGTGGGAAGCCAGTTTCTGGTGGCAATTACGTACATTAGAAAGAACTTGGCAGACAGTGAAGAGGAGGGAACGGATGAGGACTTAGGCCAATTGACCAGCTTCCCATCAGTGACCACCTTTATGAAGGTGTCAAAATTATCTCCAACTGACTCCCCAAAAGCTGTCATAGAGGGAGGACAGAATCACTGTGGAAACTTGTTCAGATTGGAGGGACAAAAAGAGATAATCTTCCCTCTAATAAAGGCATGAAAGGCCCACCTAGAAGAAGAGTCTCCTGCAGCCCTAGACAAATTGTAGTAAAAGTCCCTGACCAACACAGGGCTATAAGACCTGAAGCATGTTGCAGCATGAAAAAGGTTGAGGTTCAGAATAGAGACAAATTTGGTCTTGACAAATGTGGAAACAGATAGGGACTTCTCACCAAGAATGGCCCTTTCAGAATAGAGAGACCATCTCTTTTGCAGGCTTTATCAATGAATACCTTGCTAATTGCATCTGATGCAGTAAAAAGAGGTGAAGATGAAGAACCTAAAGCAACCGGGATTTTAGCCCTCTTTGAAGGAGATGGAGAGGCATGGCTGGATGGAGCAGCACGTTTCCTGGGAGCAGTCATGGGCTTGTGTGCATGGGAAGGAATAGAATCATATCTGGGCAAAGCAGGATGGGGAGAAAGATCAATATTTTGTGTCACAACTGGGTTGCATGTTACATCTAATGTTGCAACTGTTGGACGCAACGATCTAGGATCTCTTGGTTTGATGATGACAAACGTGTCGTGATATCTAATGTGTGTGCTACTGTGTTTCAGGATTGGCGAATCAATATATCTCACTTCATATGGAGGAATTACTAAGTATAAAGCATTTGAGAGAGAGAGAGAGAGACTGATGTGCTCAAAGCAAGTGGACTTGGTCCAAAGAGGAAAAGGGATGGAGCCTAATTTGAATTACAAATGGATTTGATCCAATCATTTAGCTAGACTTGCAACAAACATAATTTCTATTCAAACTTCTAATCAAATCCTCCCAAAATCCCAACTACTTGTTTCAAACCCTAGCCTATCCTATAAATACCAATGTCACCTCCTAGGGTTAAGAGTCTGCGACAACCAAAGAATTGAAAAGAAAGGCTGCACAAATAAATTGAAAAGAGGGGCTCCACATTATAGTATTGCGGTAACAAAATAATCAACAAGAGAGCCGGCCAAGAAAACTATTCCCAAAAGAGCCGCACGTTCAAACAAAACATCCCCAAAGGTCGGCCAAAAGTACAGAAGAGGAGAAGCTTGCGACAATAAAAGAAGAAGAAGAGGGGCCGCATCTTTCAAAGCAACCAAGCCAATCATCTTCAAGAGCCAATAAAACAAGTGCCGGCCAAAATTTTGTGGGGCAGCCGAAGTTGTTTTTTTGATTGAGGGGTTGAGAGTTCAAGAGCACCAAGCCACAAAAATTATTTGAAGATCAACAGACCGAAGTTTTTTTTTGAAAACACCAAGAGCAGAGAGACGTGCCTTTTGATTCGGTGCAAAAATTCCAAGAGGCAATCAACACACAAAAAAGGGGAAGACTCTCTCTCTCTCTCACAAATTTCATACACAAGCCGTCCCCCACTTTAAGTGCTGCCGAATTTTTTTTTTGATTCCTTCATCATTTGTTGATTGCATGCACAACAAATTAATAGGGAAGAGCAGCACCAAGAACCGAGTCCACGTGCACAGTTGCTGGCCGACCACACAAAGCTTTAGAGGAACCTGCCGAATTGTTTGTTGAAGAGCACCTCATACAAAAATATCCAAGGTCGCATCTTGTTTTCTTTGGGCAACAAGAACACAAAGTTTTCTCAGGGGAAAGGACAGTCTGAAGAGATCAACAACAAAAAGGTAGAGGGCCGGAATACATGTCCATCATTCACTTGCCATGTGAGTTATTTGGTGCACAGACTATTTGAGAGGAAGATCTTCGCGACGATCTGTAGAGCATCATATCTTCTGATCCAAGGAGACGAGAGAAGATTACTTGCCAGACGACTTCTGGCCTGTGCTGATTGATGAAGACTGCGCCGCTACACAAACTGAGCTTTCTAAACTCTACTGTTCATTATTTTGTGTAGTAGTTTGTAGACCTTCGTAGGAGAAACTTTACCTATCTTTTGTGACTATTTTGGGACTTGTCTGGTTGGGGCTAGACAAGTGGGACCCAGCTAGTTTGGGACTAGCTGGTAGAAAGCATTACTAGGATTGATAGTGAGAGAAAATACAGTGAGTGGGGTACTGAGAGCCTGGCGAGTGTAGAGACGTAGAGGGTGCTCTGAGCGTGCTCTAACTTGTGGTTTTGTACATAGTACGCTATTCAATACTAGTATCTGCTTTGAGGGCTGGAGTAGGTCGTTGGGGCGACCGAACCAGGGTAAATCTGCTGTATACTCTGTGTCTGCATTTTATTTACTCTGCTACTGCTATAACCGCGTGAGTTTGTTCGTGGGTTGCACGAATTATTTTATAAGCATATTCACCCCCCTCTAGGCTAGGATCCAGATCCAACAGCAACATTATGTGCAACATTATGTGCAACATCGCAGGAAATATCCGCAGCAGCTTTAGCTGCACATGGATCATTAAGAGGGACACCATCAGCACCACCACCAGCTGCTGTTACAACATCAGGAGTCTCCTCTAGAGCAACTTCAGGAGCATCCTCTGACTGTGTTGCAACACAAGAATTATCAACTGCCCCTGCTCCAGATCTTCCTCAGGAATTTGAGGCATATGAATATCAGACGGTAGTTCAGAGTCTTCCACCAAAGAGGGGTCCTCCTTATGAGGAACTTCTTCATTCACAACAGGTGCATCAAGGTCATAGCTGCCATCTTCCACATCACCAGAGACAGGAGGAATTTGAGGCTGGTCATCTACAGCCGCAGGACTAGAATTCACTTCAGCATCAGCATTTGCACTAGCATCCTCAGTATTTGCACCAACAACATCAGAGTCAGAAATTTCCAGAATCACAATTTCAGATATTTTAACACAATACTTCCTTCACCGATAGGTGGTAAATATGATCTCATCATCATCATCATGCACCTTAACACTCATCAATTTACCTCTCAACTTGTCCAATTTGTAAGGACCAAGTCTAACACCAGTGAAATCCATCCAAGAAAGGTCCAATGTTTTACCTGTCCTTCTAAGATACCAGAACCGGTCCTGAATTCTGACTAGGACATGAAAATCTTCATCCAAATCTGAATCGAAGGAGGAGGTTTCCTTAAATAGAAGTGGAATCTCCAGAATTGGGGAAAATGGAATTATCTCCCAATTTGACGCTATGGGGGAATGCATGTGCATGGAAGACGTCGAAGAGGGAGAGGAAGGAGAGTCACCAAAAGATGAGACACGAGCAGACCGGGGAGCCACCCCTTTTCTTGTAGCCTGCAGAGAAGAGGAAGACGATGCACCCCTTTTTGAGGAGGAAGACCGACGAGAGGACCGGCGAGGGGCCTGAGAAGACTTTTGACTTTGATCACGCGCCATTTCAGCAGATGAGAGGGAGAATCACTCAAGAAGGGATCAAGAAACCCTAGAAGAACACACTTCTATTCTTTGAAAATTTTGGGAGAGAAAAGAGCGCCATAAGATGAACTAGTTTGGTGGTGACAAATATAACTGCCCGACCCTGAATGGGCCCTACTTAACACAACTCACCTCAACTTATGTTGCAACATGATGCACAACATTAGATATGACACAGACCAAGTATCTGTCGCAGCTCTTCAAATCTTCATGAATCGAGGGGTTTCGTGAAGATATTAGCCAATTGGCTGGATGTTGCAACATATTCCATAACTAAAACTTTCTTCTCTACCAATTCTCTGATGAAATGGTGCCGGATATCTATATGTTTAGTTCGTGAGTATTGAACTGGATTCTTCGAGATGTTGATAGCACTCTGGTTGTCACATAAAATAGTTAATACAATTTGTTCTACCCCATAGTCAGTTAGCATCTGCTTCATCCATAGAAGTTGAGTACATCAACTTCCTGCTGCTATGTATTCAGCCTCAGCAGTGGATAGAGAAATAGAATTCTGCTTCTTGCTGTATCAAGAGACAATATTTTTTCCCACATAGAAACAACCACCTGTAGTACTCTTCCTTTCATCAGCATTTCCTGCCTAATCAGCATCGCTGTAACCAGACAGTAAGGTTTTTGTGTATTTGGTATACCATATACCATATTCAGCTGTCCCACTAACATATCTGATTATTCTTTTGACCGCAGTGATATGAGACTCCTTGGGACATGCTTGATAACGGGCACATACTCCTACACTGAAATTGATGTCCGGCCTGTTGGCTGTCAGATATAGAAGGCTCCCTATCATACTCCTATACAACATGACCTCCACTGGTTTTCCACCATCATCTTTAGAAAGCTTGTCATTTGTAGACATAGGAGTACGGACTTGTCTGACATTCTCCAGCCCGAATCTCTTCACCAGAGTTCTTGCATACTTGCTCTGAGCAATGAACACACCTTCATTTGATTGCTTTACCTGAAGCCCAAGGAACATACTTAGTCATCCGACCATACTCATCTCAAACTCCTTCTACATGAGTGCAATGAATTCACGAACAAGCTGTTGAGAGGTAGAATCGAACACTATGTCATCAATGTAGATCTGAGGTACAATCACAACAGATCTAGTTCTTTGAATAAACAGCGTCTTGTCAGCTCCCACTCGCTCATAACCCTTCTAAATAAGATATTTAGTCAGTCTCTCATACCAGGCCCTTGAAGCTTGCTTTAAGCCATAGAGGGCCTTCTTCAGCTGATAAACATGATTATGGAGAAATGGGTCTTCAAACCCTTTTGGTTGTTTGACATATACTTCCTCATTCAGTATTCAATTTAGAAAAGCACTCTTCACGTCCATCTGATGAAGTTTGAAGTTGAAGCTACAGGCAACGGCCAGTAAGAGCCTGATTGTCACGACCCCATCTCTGGAATACCAAGAAAGACAAGGTACATGACGAGAACTAAAACGTATCTGCAGGTCTACTATGCGCTGCTGGGAATAGTATAGGTAGCGTCCAATAAACAACCAACCAATGAACACAGAACGACACAAAGCCACAGAGAAATATTAAAATAAAACAAACACTGTACAATTTCATATTCATCTCAAGCATCCCAATTACATAAATTCATATAGTACAAGCATCTCTCACCCCTAAAGAAAACCCAAAGTACACATAGCCCTCTCCTCTTCCCTCACCACCCCACGCTCTAGACTCAACCAGAGAACTCCACAATCCATCAGCTACCCACTCCAAGAACCACACCTGAAAAGTCAATGGGGGCACGTTAACACGTGACCCAGTAGGAATTCCATACTCCACCCTAAATGCAACACACACTATGCTACTACTGAGTGCAAAGTGCTACAAGCGAAGGTATCACAACTAAACATGGCATGCGTAACAAAGAACAACCAACAGAGTTGTACATCTCAAATGAGAACATCACCACAGTAGAGGGTATAAGGGGAGGGGTAACGATAGTAGCAGTAAAACATAACAAGTACGGCTAAGGCGTAAAAGAAAGTCGGTCAATCAATTTCATACAATGTTAGCTTATGGAACCCTAATATCGAATACGACGTATAGGACTGGACCTATCCCAACTGTGTGGGAGAGCAAAGAGGACTCCCCGCCGCGTTAGCCCGTCAGAAGCCTCGGGTACCACTCTACACTCCCTGCCACGCTAGCCCGTCAAGAGTGCAAGTGTACCCACCACACAAAACCACAAAACACCACAACAAGTCCACCCCATAGGCCTACCCGATACTTCGGAATTCCCCCAACCAATGTCACCCTCCAATAGGAGGACTGAAACACTCTCTTACTCTCTCATGTTGCGTTTTTCATTTCCACATATGAAACTGAACATTTCAGCTTTATCACACCATCACTATATCAATGAAACCAACCATGAAACATTGCACATTTCATTAACATAACCCATTCTATTTCCACAACCACATAACAAAAGTGCCAACATAACATTAGTGCCAACAATGCCATTCCATATCCACAACCAAATAACATTAGGGTCCACAATACCCTCCCAATTCCACAACCAAATAACATTAGGGCCTATGGACGAAGTACAGCAATATGGGAAAAGAAAATGACCTTCCCTTAAGTAAATGAAATATACAAGATGCGAGAATATGGCAACATATTACCAAAGGATGCGGTTCTTCATACACAATCATAATTCCCACTACAAGGTAATTAAGTAATTCAACTACATGCATAATTTCTTAATAAAGAGGCACCCTTAGCAATGCAACATGCCAAAATGATGTTTAATGACACATTAGTATGGGATAAGGCCAAATAACAATCTTAGCATGCTTTCTCGTCAAGAATGACAACTGCAACATGACTACCAATCAATTTTACCAAGGTCGCAAATTTGCACAAGATGACTATATCAAAATGCAAGCCTTTAGAATTCTTCTTAAAGGGGCTTAATAAAAATTCAAGCTTGGTTGGACTCTTTTAGAATCTTAAGAGAACATATTTAAAAATTCACTTAAGAGCTTGAGGGAAGTGCAAGCCTATAAAAGGTCATTGGATTAATTTATTAAAAGGACTTCTTCAAAGAGGACTTGAAACAAATGCAAAATTATTTAGAGGAGCAAACTAGGGAATCTAATTAGAGTCCTTAAGAAGAAGGCTAGCTTCAAGGAAAGTTTATTAAAGGCCTAGAGGGTTCTAAGGAAGTGTTAGCTCTATCAAACTCAACTAAATGACCTTAAAAAGTAAGGAGTAAACTTTAGAGAGGTATTTACTTGAATAGATCTCAAAAATAACTTCAAAAAATGCATACTTTAAAGAAAACCCTTAAGGAATTTTATGAACTAAAAGCCTTAAGTTGATGTCAATAAAAGCCTTAAGTTGATGTCAATAAAGAAAGCTTTTCCAATTAAGCCCTTAACAAGTAAAACTTGAATACTTAAAATCCCGATATCGAACATAAAAGCTTTCCACACAAGGGAAATTAGCTCTTTAATAAATTTTGTAAATTCACAAAAGTGCAAGCTTCATCCAAAAGAGAATAAGCCATGAATAATAAAAGGGCTTTATCACCATGGAAGCAAGTTTTATTATTAAGGTTGCTTGCTTTGCCACAAAACACAAGGCCCATGGCCGAAATGATGGGGATGACTTTGTAAATGCTTTCCCAAAGAGTTACACAAGCTTCTACTTTTACTCTAATAACTTGCAAGCCCAAGAAGGAACCACTTGTTTTATCATTCCTATTCCACCAACATGCACGGTTTAAAGGGAAGTAATTAGAGTCTCATTGCAATTTACCATAAACTCTCTCCATTTGCATCATCATAAACACGTATCATTACTTACGTATGAGAGTTTGGAGGTTGCTTAATGAAATTCATGAAGAGCATCTTGCTTTAACAATCCTAATTAAGCATTTCCACCAACACTACATGTTCATGAGAGATTACATATCACTTAACCCACAAGTTGCAAACTTTATAAGAGACAATAAGGAATCTATGTACAAATGTCATCTTTAATAGGAGTACTTAAATGTTTAACTGGGATATGCATGCTTTTAAGAAGAAACCCTCTTATATTGCCATTACACCCTACCATGGATATTACATGAAACTAGTGCCTCTCTAATTGACATGTTAACCAAATCAAAGGCATTAGTTCTAATGAAATTACTAGATGTTGCATGCGACTTTCTCTTATCATGAAGCTACAATGGACCTTACTAAAATTAGAATGTGCTAATGCTAGCTTGACATGAACATAGCAAGTAAATATGGAAAGATAATAACCTCCATTGAATTTCAACTAAAAATTGGAAATTTTCAACTAGGGGTCAACTACAAACTCTAATTAAAATCTAGTGCACAAAATTAGGAATCCTACAAAAAGAGAGCATCTTGCATCCAATTTCATCATACTCAAAAAAAGATGACAACTTCTACAAAAAAACAAATCATGCAATAATCCCACTAATTGAAGGATGAAATCCTACCTCAAAGCTTGTATGAAGAAGCCTCCCCCATCAATTCCATGAATTCCACCATAGCTCTCCCCATCAAGCTTCAAACCCTAATCCTCTTTCCTTCAAATCCTCTCTTCTCTCCATGGATTTCCCCTTCCTCTTCTCTCCTTCTATTTCTTTCTTCTTTCCATTTTTTTTCCATTTTCTCTTTATTTTTTGGCTTGCTGGAAGGATTCGGCAGCCATTAAGGGGGGCATTTCGGCCATAGGGAAATTTTGGCAGGATGGCGAAATGAGAGGGGTTGATGACAAAATGAAAGAGCACTCTTCTTTCTTCCTCTTTCTCTCTTCCTTCTTTCTTTTCTTCTCTCTCTTTCTTCTTCTTCTTCTTCATCTTCTTTTTTTTCCTTGATTTGGGGTGACCTGGGAGATTCGACAGCATTGGGGGGGGGAGATGATTTCGGCAGGCTAGGGAAGAAATGGGGAATGAAAAAGAAAAAGAAATTAAAGAAGAGTGGAGAAGTTAATAGAATGAAGAGAAGGAATTAAATAAATGGAACCCCATTTATTTACAAGTTTGACATTAAAAATCTCTCCTCTCATCTTCCTAATAATTCAAGCCCAAAAGCAAAGCCCAACAAACTCTTAAGCTACTAAAATTAACACAGGCCCAATCAACAATAATAATATTAATAACTGTAAGGGACCCTGCGGGGCTACACATACACTAGATGGGGGGTGAATAGTGTAATAGCAAGCAAAGTGCTTAATTAAAAGTTACTAAAATTAAAGCACAATAAGCAGCGGAAAATAAACAGAGTGCTCAACAACAACAATCGCAAACACAGAGATTTTACACTGGTTCCCCAAAACTTGGGTACATCCAGCCACACCAATATTCACTATAATCCCACAAAGAGAAGTGAATACAAATCCCACAAAGGGATACACTCCCACAAAGAGAGAGACCTCACCAAGAGGATTTTGCCCTACACAAGGACCCAACCAACCCTACACAAGGGTCAAGACTCCCACCAAGAGAATCACTAACTCTCCCTCAGAGAATTAGGGTTAGCCCTACACTAGGACACTAAACTCCCAAAAAGAGAGTTACTCCCACAAAGAGAGTATCCTAGTCCCACAACGAGACAACCTCCCACAAAGAGAGAATCCTAATCCCACAAAGAGAAATAGGGTTTCGAACATAAAACAAAACGAAACAACACTTACCTATGTCTTGATATGATCTTACCAATATGAAGAAGAAGACATGCAAGTGAAACTCAAGTGCTTGAGATGAGGCTTTGATTGCACTTGATAATCTTTCTCTCTTCTAGGAATGAATCCTAACACTTCTCACTTGAGTGTATGAAATGAAGAGAAGAAAGATGTTCTCCAAGAAGAGGAGTGAGATTAAAATTCCTTAGAGAAATTCCTTAGAGCTTAGATGCTATAGCATAAAAATGAAGCTCTAATTAGGGAATGGGGGAGGAGTGGCTTAGAGAAGAGATTAAATGATCTTCTATGATTTCCTTACCCTTTCAAGAAGTCTAAATGAACTAAGCTAATCCCAATATATAGGAAGCCAAAGGAACCCATAAAACCAGCCAAAACCCCAAAGGGAAGAAATCTGCAACGACTAGATTTTGGCATTTTACGGCAAGAACAGTCGACTGATGATCAATAGACAGTCGACTGATCAACGGCTAGAAAATATCCCAACAGCTATAATCTGAGCCAGGACAGTCGACTGTAGAAGACTACACAGGCGACTGAAAAGCAGACAGTCGACTGTAGATCCTTCAGCAGGCGACTGCAGCAGGGATGGACAAGAAACAGAGAGCTGCACTCTTTCTCCAGTTATTCGCACAGGCGACTGATGTTAATACTACAGTCGACTGTCTTATAGTCAGGCGACTGTAATAACATCATCAGTCAACTGCAGTATAAAATGGAGAAAAGACAGAGAGAGATGCATATTTCGCACGTACGCCTTTCAGACGACTGAAGGCCATTTTACAAGCGACTGTAAATATATAGGTGACTGTAAAAACAGCAACAGGCGACTGTCTTGCAACATGGGAAAAGTCCAGAAAATGCAAGAAGCGCACAGGCGACTGTCGACCAATTCACAGGCGACTGTAAGAGTACATGCGACTGTAATTTGAACATCAGTTGACTGATGCAAAAAGCTCTAGATGAGTCAATAGAAAATTTGACTTGAGATGTGCATTACAGTCGACTGTAGAAGGCTCGACAGGCGACTGGAAATCACCCAGTCGACTGTAAAACCTTCAGCAGGCGACTGCAGGAGAGCCAGAGACTCCAAACGAGTCTTTGGGCAAGATGAACCTATTGGGTTGGATTCTATGATAATCCTAAGGCTCACTAAGATGGTAAAAAGCATATACATGAGAGTATGACCATCTATCAAGGCATTACAATAATCCTAGACTCAAAAAGAGAAATGCAAGTAATTGAAATTACATGGATTACAAATTGCATCTCCTAGAGTCTAAGTCTTCAAGCTCACTAAACCTTGAAGCTCCCCATCATCTCCAAGCTTTGGCACTCCTTGATGAGCTTCCCATCATCAAGCTCCAAGCTTTGACAATGCTTCTCTAGATGTCCATCCATCATCATGCTCCAAGCTTTGGCTTCAATAGATGATCTTCATGACTTCATCCAAGCTAGAGCACACCATCACTCTTGGAGGTCTTTAAGATATCCCTTGTAATATCCTCCAAGCATTATGCTTTGTCTCATCAACATATAATCATTAAGATAAACTGAGATTAAAACATAAGATTGATTAGCACACTAACATAATGTATTGATCATCATCAAAACAACGTTAGTCTTGAAACCAAGAACTAACAATCTCCCCCTTTTTGATGATGACAATCCATTATGTCAAAATATAATAAACATTGAAATAAACAATGTGTGCTAACAAACTCCCCCAATCAATATGCAAATGTGCACAAAATAAAGACATATAAAGCACAAAACATTTTGATGGTTGTTATGCAAGAAACATACCAATTGATAATAATGCATGAACAAGCACAAGGTATATTTTTACATAACCTATTTCTCTTCCCCATTGGCATATCAAAAAGATGGGTAATAGCCAAATAGGAAAACCAAGGGCAAGAGAAATAACCATCCCATATGCACAAACATAATATGAAAGAAATTCAATGTGACATATGAATAGAAAAATAATGCTAGCAAGCAAAAATTCCATACTCCCCCATAATCATACGAAACATGCAAACATGGGAGTAATGGACACACTCACAAAAAATGTGGGTACAAAATGTAAACATACAAGCATGGTACCCAAGCAATGAATAACAATGTGAGTGAGCTAGCAAGTTGGAAACCAAACAAAAGTGGAGTTTGGTTTCCGTATATAGTCATATGAAAATATAACATTACGCACATATGAATCTATATACTCATTCCTATCAAGCCTAGAAACATTCTTAGGAATCCACAAAGAAAGTGATTTGGGATTCTTAAGAAGAGGTTTGGTCAAGGCATGAGTAGGAGGCGAGGGAGCACGCTTATGAGGTGGAACATAAACATTAGCGTGCCCCGTGTGTGAAACATGCAAATTAGCATTAGAAGCATTCACACAAGCATTTCTACCATGCATAGGAACATGTGAAGCATGCAAAGATTTAGTATCAAGTTTAGCCTGCAAGCAAAGTAAGTTCTTCCTATGGGTAGATTTATCATGCATATGAACATATGAAGAAGCATTCACACCAATAGATTTTTGAATAGACTTCTTATGCAATGAGGTGTACATATATGCATGATTCTTCTTTGGCTTAATATTCAAAGTTAATTTTTGGCCAAAAGAAGACTTAGATGTGACTAACCCCTTAGAAGGCTCCCCCACAAAATTTATTTGGGTGCTTCTAGGGGAAGAGCTTGGTTTGTTCACCTTCAAAGTAGAGGATCCCAAAACCTTGTTCTTACTCAATTTGAAGTTTTCAATTTGAGTATGTGGGCATTAGTGAAAAACAGGGAGGATTCAAATGATCTCTTATCCCAAACTGACGCAACAAACCAAAGTCTGAATTCTTTTTAGTGGCCGCATGATCTCTTAAAAAAATGTGATAAGTCGTTTGCAACACTGTTTCATTTTTAAAACAAAAATGAAGCCTATCCTTCTATCCTCAAAGCAATCACATATTTTTGAAGTGGCATGATCTCCAAAAAAAAACAGTTGAAAATGTGATAAGGAGCAATCAAACCTCCTTTGCGTAAGATAGGATCCTTGCAAAATATTAAAAGGCCAAAAAGACTTCTTCAAAAAAAGAAAAAACCTGAGAGTGGCTCCCAAATTTTTTTTTCATTGGTCTGTCAAACAAAAATCACGCACTGTGATCTCTTGTTCATGCGTGTGCTATTTTCTTTATCCTTCGCATGCACAGTTATTTGTGTAACAAATTGGCAAGCACAGATTATTATTATTTTGGTGTTCTTCCTCGACAAAAGCACACATAGGGGATCTGGTCTTTGCCGTGGGATATCTTTTTGCGGCCGCTGTCAAACAGAGGTGGCTTTCCGAACATCATCACAAGAGGTGCTTACGGCAAGGGGTTCTTCAAGCAAGTTCAAGCTTTCAACGTCCACAAATCTGTCTTGATCGCGCATCCGACTTTGTACGCCCATATCTCCTGATCCAGATGTCGGATCGACGAGCCGTTTGCGCTCACGTGACCACATCTTTATGCCATTCGCAACGGTGATAGTCTTCTTCGCTCAGTTCTCAGGATCATACACCGTCCGGGCGTTTTTCTACAGATTCATCACTGCAGATTTCAGATTCGCGCATCCGACTTCGTACGCTCATATCTCCTAATCCAGACGTCGGATCGACGAGCCGTTTGCGCTCACGCGACCACATCTTCATGCCCTTCGCAACGGTGATAGACTCCTTTGCTCAGTTCTCAGAATTATATACAGTTCGGGCGTTTTACTACAGATCAGCCACTGCAGAATTCAGATTCGCGTAGTCATCTTCCGAAGACCATATCTTCCAATCCAGACATCGGATCAGCGAACCGTTTGCGCCCACGCGACCACGATCTCACAAATTTTATCACGGTGATATCTCTCTGATTTTTTACTGCAATATTAAAGCCATTTGAATCTGTTTTATTTTGAGATTGTATTAAGAATAGCTTTATTCTGAAGCTATCTCTGCGCTTCAACTCTTGAACTATATTTGTGTACGGTGAGATCACTACCCGTAAGTGTGATCGGTTTCATTAAGTGAAATCCTCATAGGTCTTGGGGTCGGAGTTTTGGCGGGGAGCCACTCCGTTAAAAAAAAAATATCCGTGTCTGATTATCTCTGTGTTTGTGATTATTTTTAAATTTGTGCCACACACCCTATTCACCCCCCTTAGGGTGTTTTTCAATTGGTATCAGAGCGGGATTCCTTTTAGACTCAAAGTCTAGTGGAATTTCGATCCTATGGCACAAATTCCGCACACATACTCATATGACACGCACAATCAAAGAGAAGGACAATCGTATCTTAGATCACCTCTATTTGATGGTACGGACTATAGTTATTGGAAACAACGTATGTCCATACACATCAAAGGTATCGATATGGCATTATGGAAAATAATCAGTGAAGGATTTACACTATTTGATAAACCCACTCCTGAGCAGCAAAAAGAAAATGATCGGTTAGAAAATCTAAACTTTAAGGCCATGAGCATCTTGTATTGTGGTCTTAGTAAAACTGAATTTAACCGCATTAGTTCTTGTTCTACTGCTAAGGATATTTGGACGAGACTTGAAGTTACTCATGAGGGAACTAGTGAAGTTAAGAAAACTCGTATTAGAATGTTATTACAGAAATATGAAAATTTTGCTATGATGCCTAATGAGTCTATTGATGCTATGTTTTCTCGTTTTGCAGATATCGTCAATCCACTGAAATCCTTAGGGAAGGACATCCCAGAGGAAGATCTGGTCGGAAAGATTTTATACTCCTTATCTGGCGATTGGATTCAAAAGAGGACCGCGATCGAAGAAGCACATGATTTGGCAGATATCAGTTTCGAGAAGTTAATGGGAAAATTAATGGCTTATGAGGTTCAATTGAAGATGGCCAATGACAACACACCAAAGATGGAAGAGAAACCTAAGAAGGAGGAAACAAAGGAAAAGAACTTAGCTTTTCAAATCTCCAAAATGCTCAAGGAGGAGATGAATGAATCAGATGATGAAAGCATGGCTCTTGTTACAAGGAAATTCGTGAAATTCATGAAAAACAACAAAAGAAGGACGGGAAGCATTTGGGGAACCAGGAAAAATGAAGAAAATGATGGAGAAAGTTCTGCACCTCAGTGTTTCAGATGCAACAAGAGAGGGCACATGAAAGCAGAATGTCCACTTCTGAAAGGAAAAGGAAAGGAAAAGACTGGTGATGGAGAAAAGAGAACATCAAAGCGAGGAATGGTGGCTACATGGGGAGAAAGTGACGCAGAAGAGCTCTCCTCAGATGATGACTGGAACGACAACACTGGAACCTGCTTTATGGCTGGAAACGAAAAGGTGCATCTTCAAGTGGAAAATGACAGCATTTGGTACCTTGATAGCGGTTGCTCGAATCACATGACGGGCAACGAATCCCTCTTCACGACTCTATCAAGGAAAGATGGAGGGACGGTTATTCTTGGAGATGGAAAGAAGTGCAAAATCTTGGGTAAAGGTAACATTGGTAAGCATCCTCTTGTGGTCATTGAAAATGTTAATCTTGTTGATGGTTTAGCACATAACTTGTTAAGTGTGAGTCAGCTATGCTCTATAGGCCTTAAGGTTCATTTCGAAAATGACAAAGTATATATTTTAAAAGGTGATGATATTCTTTTCAAGGGTACATCTTATAATAACATCTATACTATCAAACTTAGTGATTCAAATAATCTAAAATGTTTAGTTGCATCGCATGAGACTAGTTGGCTTTGGCATCGAAGATTAGGCCATGCTGGTATGGATCTAATCTCAAAGCTTGCTCGAAAGAAACTAGTGAGAGGTTTACCTCAAATTAGCTTTGATCGGGATAAGCTTTGTGATGCATGTCAACTAGGTAAACAACATAAAAGTAGTTTCAATCCTAAAAACGTTGTAACTACTTCTAAGCCATTGCAACTGATACATTTGGATTTATTTGGACCCACAAAGGTTGCTAGTTTAGGTGGTATGCATTATTGCTTTGTTATTGTCGATGACTTTTCACGTTTCACTTGGGTTTATTTTTTGACACACAAACATGAAACTTTTGATGTTTTCAAAATGTTTTGTAAAAAGGTTGAAAATGAAAAAGGTTTTTCAATTGTCAAAGTTAGAAGTGATCATGGAGGAGAATTTGTTAATACTAGCTTTGATGATTTTTGCATTTCAAAAGGTTATTCACATAATTTTTCCGCCCCGAGGACACCACAACAAAATGGGGTGGTTGAGAGGAAAAACCGTACTTTGCAAGAAATGGCTAGGACCATGATTCATGATTACAAATTGCCTTTATATTTTTGGGCTGAAGCTATACATACTTCTTGCTATATTTTAAATCGTGTGTCCATTAGACCTATTTTGAAGAAAACACCTTATGAGCTTTATAGAGAGTTGACTCCCAACTTATCACATTTAAAACCATTTGGATGCAAGTGCTATATTCTGAAAGTAGGCGTAAATCTGGATAAATTTGATGCTAAATCCGATGAGGGTATTTTTGTTGGCTACTCACCACATAGCAAATCTTACCGAGTATTTAACAAAAGAACTCTTACTATTCAAGAAACTGTGCATGTGAAATTTGACGAGAAAAGTGCTATTAATGAATCTTCTAGTGCTGCAGAATCTACAGATATTACAGGTGGCTTGGATGGACTGGAGACAAACACTAGCAATTCCAATGAGCAAGAGAACAACAATGATGGTGTATCAAAAGAAGCAGAAGCTACTACGTCATCACAAGATCTTCCTAAGGATTGGCACTTTCAGAAGGATCATCCAAAGAATCAAATCCTTGGAGACACGACGGAAGGTATACGTACTAGAAGTAGCTTTAATTTGATGGTTAACTTTGCATTTATATCCATTTTGGAGCCTAAAAATGTAGATAGTGCTTTAGAAGATTCCTATTGGATTATGGCAATGCAGGATGAATTGTCACAATTTGATAGGAATCAAGTTTGGGAACTTGTTCCTAAACCAAAAAATCAAACAATTATAGGCACTAAATGGGTATTTAGAAACAAACTTGACGAAATGGGAAATGTTGTGCGTAATAAAGCTAGATTAGTAGCACAAGGCTATAACCAAGAGGAAGGGATTGATTTTGATGAAACCTTTGCTCCCGTCGCAAGATTGGAAGCAATTAGGATGCTTCTAGCATTTGCTAGTTTCATGAAATTCAAACTCTTTCAAATGGACGTCAAGAGTGCCTTTTTGAATGGAGTTTTATCTGAGGAAGTCTATGTCAAACAACCTCTTGGGTTTGAAGACTCCATCCACCCGGACTATGTTTTCAAGCTTAACCGTGCTTTATATGGGCTCAAACAAGCTCCGAGAGCTTGGTATGAGCGACTTAGTAAATTTTTGCTTGAAAATAATTTTTCCATGGGAAAGGCGGATAAAACTCTATTTGTTAAACATCAAAGTGAAGATCTACTTGTAGTACAAATATATGTTGATGATATTGTTTTTGGTGCTACTAACAAACTATTGTGTGAGGAATTTGCTTCATGTATGTCTAGGGAATTTGAGATGAGCCTGATGGGTGAACTTACATTCATGCTCGGTTTACAAATCAAACAATGTGAGGACGGAATTTTCATCAATCAAGCAAAATATGCAAAGGAGTTAGTGAAGAAGTTTGGACTTGAAAATGCTAAGGAATGCTCTACTCCCATGGCAACGACGGCAACGATGGATAAAGACGAAAAGGGAAAGAAAGTGGATGAACGCTTGTACCGAGGTATGATTGGTAGCCTATTATACTTGACAGCTAGTAGGCCTGATATAATGTTCAGTGTATGTTTATGTGCAAGGTTTCAATCTTGTCCAAAAGAGTCTCATCTTTCTTATGTTAAACGAATAATTCGATATGTTAAAGGAACCTTAGATTTTGGTTTATGGTATCCTTGTTCCACATCATTTGAGCTTGTAGGATATTGTGATGCGGATTTTGCGGGAAGTAAGACCGATCGTAAGAGTACCACGGGCACTTGCCAACTACTAGGTATGTCTCTTGTTTCATGGTTCTCCAAGAAGCAAAACTCCATAGCATTGAGTACAACCGAAGCCGAATATGTTTCAGCAGGTTGTTGTTGTGCTCAAATTCTATGGATGAGACAAACCCTCAGAGACTACGATCTTACTTTCCAACCTACAACCATTTGGTGTGACAACAAGAGTGCTATAAATCTATCTAAAAATCCTATTCTACACTCTAGGACAAAACATATCGATATTCGTCACCACTTCCTTAGAGATCACGTTGATAAGAAAGATATCTCTTTAGGATATATTGATACAGAAAAACAATTGGCGGACATTTTCACCAAACCCTTAAACCAAAAACAATTTTGCTTCATTCGAAGGGAGTTGGGGATTATGTCACTAATTGAGCATTAGCATGCATATCCATGCACATACACATGCTTACTTATTGTACCTAAGCCACACACTATTTCATCTTAATGTGGATTTGGTCATTCTTGGTATGTGCATGCATGATCGTCATCACTATTATTGATTTTGGTTGAGCATTTGATTTGAACCTTGTTAGACATCTTAGAAACATTAAAATGTTTTTGATGATGATGCAACATATTATTGTAAAATCCACATGCTTGAATTATTAATAAAAAAAGTGAAACTTGTAAGGATGCCAAATTGTACGAATCAAATAGATTGATTGTGTCTTATAAACTATGGAGACAATTGAATGTGCTTAGATTCTAAAAGTTTCTGAATTTATATTTTATCTTCACAATTTTGTGTGCTTACATCTCTATGGAAAATTATTTAGTAGGAGTCGAGTATGTGATGCCTTCATGCGTCACTATTCTGAGACACCAACATTGTTATAATAATAAAAAAAATTGCTATGAGCATTTATTAAAAAATTAGAAAAAGAAAAAGGGAATAGCAAAACATCTTCAAATATACTACATTTGATACCGACGGCTAGTAACCGGATTTCTGGGGTTTGTTGAGCAATGCGTATGAAATATGGTAGATAAAGCAACCACTTAGCGCACCTCAATTCCAAAGGACCCGAAATTTAACACCATGGTATCCCTTGATTGGTGTCTCCCTACACATTACTTATTGATTATTCCATAGCAACGAAGGCTCACAAAATGTATTAG
This sequence comes from Scilla litardierei, assembly GCA_030789695.1. NCBI lineage: Eukaryota > Viridiplantae > Streptophyta > Magnoliopsida > Asparagales > Asparagaceae > Scilla > Scilla litardierei. Next base: position 125,004,153 of record CM061140.1, on the reverse strand, counting down.
ATAATCTTATCTTTTCATCTCTTAAGTTTCTAAGCACCCTTCATATTGTCAAAGTGTTTCTTAATACAACATCTTCTTGTTAGATTTCATACAACGATCGTATGCTTTCAATGCTCATGATATTTGTTATACTTTAAGTTCGTGGGGAATAAGCATTAATATGAGCATCGTCATCAATTTCTTGTTTCTTCGATTTGTAAACTTGTTTCATGTCTCATTCTTAACCTCTTCAATTTATTTTTGTGATCTTTTCGATTAATGGCAAAAGGGGGAGAGTAAAAAAAAATGGGAAAAATATTGCACGGGGAGAGATGCACATCTTGAGGGGGAGCTTATATTGCACGGGGAGAGATGCACATCTTGAGGGGGAGCTTGTTACAACTTTTCATGAGAGCACATCTTGTACAATGTTTATAATCATGTGCACTATTCGACTTGCTCTTTAATATTATTTCTCAATTTTTCCCTACTTGTTTGCCATCATCAAAAAGGGGGAGATTGTTGGCCTAGTTAGTCTTCTAACTAGGTCGTACGATATACTTTTGATGATGGCAAATAAGCCGTGTGACTAACATTTTTCATTAAGTGTTTTCAGGGAGCAAACTGTAAAATAAATTTCGTTTGCAAAAGAGAGAAAGTGTATGTGGGCATTAGTGAAAAACAGGGAGGATTCAAATGATCTCTTATCCCAAACTGACGCAACAAACCAAAGTCTGAATTCTTTTTAGTGGCCGCATGATCTCTTAAAAAAATGTGATAAGTCGTTTGCAACACTGTTTCATTTTTAAAACAAAAATGAAGCCTATCCTTCTATCCTCAAAGCAATCACATATTTTTGAAGTGGCATGATCTCCAAAAAAAACAGTTGAAAATGTGATAAGGAGCAATCAAACCTCCTTTGCGTAAGATAGGATCCTTGCAAAATATTAAAAGGCCAAAAAGACTTCTTCAAAAAAAGAAAAAACCTGAGAGTGGCTCCCAATTTTTTTTTTCATTGGTCTGTCAAACAAAAATCACGCACTGTGATCTCTTGTTCATGCGTGTGCTATTTTCTTTATCCTTCGCATGCACAGTTATTTGTGTAACAAATTGGCAAGCACAGATTATTATTTTTTTGGTGTTCTTCCTCGACAAAAGCACACATAGGGGATCTGGTCTTTGCCGTGGGATATCTTTTTGCGGCCGCTGTCAAACAGAGGTGGCTTTCCGAACATCATCACAAGAGGTGCTTACGGCAAGGGGTTCTTCAAGCAAGTTCAAGCTTTCAACGTCCACAAATCTGTCTTGATCGCGCATCCGACTTTGTACGCCCATATCTCCTGATCCAGACGTCGGATCGACGACCCGTTTGTGCTCACGTGACCACATCTTTATGCCATTCGCAACGGTGATAGTCTTCTTCGCTCAGTTCTCAGGATCATACACCGTCCGGGCGTTTTTCTACAGATTCATCACTGCAGATTTCAGATTCGCGCATCCGACTTCGTACGCTCATATCTCCTAATCCAGACGTCGGATCGACGAGCCGTTTGCGCTCACGCGACCACATCTTCATGCCCTTCGCAACGGTGATAGACTCCTTTGCTCAGTTCTCAGAATTATATACAGTTCGGGCGTTTTACTACAGATCAGCCACTGCAGAATTCAGATTCGCGTAGTCATCTTCCGAAGACCATATCTTCCAATCCAGACATCGGATCAGCGAACCGTTTGCGCCCACGCGACCACGATCTCACAAATTTTATCACGGTGATATCTCTCTGATTTTTTACTGCAATATTAAAGCCATTTGAATCTGTTTTATTTTGAGATTGTATTAAGAATAGCTTTATTCTGAAGCTATCTCTGCGCTTCAACTCTTGAACTATATTTGTGTACGGTGAGATCACTACCCGTAAGTGTGATCGGTTTCATTAAGTAAAATCCTCATAGGTCTTGGGGTCGGAGTTTTGGCGGGGAGCCACTCCGTTAAAAAAAAAATATCCGTGTCTGATTATCTCTGTGTTTGTGATTATTTTTAAATTTGTGCCACACACCCTATTCACCCCCCTTAGGGTGTTTTTCACCCAAAACCTTGTTCTTACTCAATTTGAAGTTTTCAATTTGAGTAGACAATAGCTCACATTTCTTCGAAAGCGAAGAAATGTCGTCATCCCTAGCAGATAGACGTGAGCTAAGCTCAAGACATTGAGATTTGAGAGCCAATGTCTCATTTCTCAAGGCGTCAATTTGAGAATCTCTCTCAAGAATGACGGAGTCACAATCCGAAACATGAGTATGTTTAAGTGAAGCATTCTCCTCACGTAACTCACGAATTTGAGAAAGAAAAACTTCTTTCTCGGCATGCAAAGATTTAATCATATTAATATGAGAAGCATGCAAAGAAGTGCAATTATGAGAATCATCATGAAAAGCATTTGCACTACACTTATGAGCAATTAAAGAATTTTTATTACTAGTATAACTATGCTCATAAGAAGATTGAGTTTGAGATACCTCTTCATCGCTTGACTCAATCTCATCACCTCCGGTGTACTTGGTCTCAAGATAGCTCCACATTTCATGTGCCGTCTCCATGCATCCAACATCTTCATTTTCATGGTCCCACATGGAGATGCACAAAGCTCTTTTTGCATGGACGCCCATCACGAAGTTTGAATTTGAGACATCCGAAGTCACCGCATCCAAGAGATTGTTCTTCTTGAGGTGATTGATCATTTTGCTCCTCCATTGACTATAGTTCTCCGGATCGAACTTGGGAGGATGTTTTTGAGACTAAGAAGTCATGCTTGCAAAAGCCACCAAACCAAGGCTTTGATACCAACTGTAAGGGACCCTATGGGGCTACACATACACTAGATGGGGGGTGAATAGTGTAATAGCAAGCAAAGTGCTTAATTAAAAGTTTCTAAAATTAAAGCACAATAAGCAGCGGAAAATAAACAGAGTGCTCAACAACAACAATCGCAAACACAAAGATTTTACCCGGGTTCCCCAAAACTTGGGTACATCCAGCCACACCAATATTCACTATAATCCCACAAAGAGAAGTGAATACAAATCCCACAAAGGGATACACTCCCACAAAGAGAGAGACCTCACCAAGAGGATTTTGCCCTACACAAGGACCCTACCAACCCTACACAAGGGTCAAGACTCCCACCAAGAGAATCACTAACTCCCAATCAGAGAATTTGGGTTAGCCCTACACTAGGACACTAAACTCCCACAAAGAGAGTATCCTAGTCCCACAAAGAGACAACCTCCCACAAAGAGAGAATCCTAATCCCACAAATAGAAATAGGGGTTCGAACATAAAACAAAACGAAACAACACTTCTCCCTAGCCATCTATTGCTGCTCATCTTGGTGGAGCTAGGGTTTGGTGATCTCATCTTCCTCAAAATCCATTCTTGCCCCCAAAATGGTAAGTATTTTTAGGCAAAGGATTTTGTGGTAAGAAGTTTTATATTCCATTCTTTATACTTCATATTTGTTGTATACTCATGGTGGTGAGAGGATTGGCTTGATCCCAAGTTGTGGGAGTCAAGATTTCGATTTGCGCTCGGTTTGTGAGAGTGTTCGTAGTCCTTAGTTGTGGGATTAAGGTCTTTGCGTGTTCACGGGTTGTGGGATACACGGACATAGATTGTAGGTCAATTGCACTTGTGGGGTTTCCGCAAGTGGGCTAAAGGAAAGCTCTAGTGGTTTTACTAGAGTATCCGGAGGGGATCCGGGTGTTGCTGGAGTAGGGCACCGGTAACAAGTCGGGGAGACTTGGGTGGCACCGAACCAGGGTAGATTGCATGTTAGCATTGCATTATTGCTTGTGTTGTTGATCATTTCTTATATTCCGCATTTGTTGGTTAAGTTATTCCGCATTTGTTGGTTAAGTAGGGTTTTATTTGGTGTAAATTCCTTATAATTCTATAAAACACTATTCACCCTCTAGTGTTTATTCCTCATAGCATATGGTCACTACAGCAATTTTTGATCATGAGTGTGCTCATCCAAATCACAATGTCTAGTCTAGTCGAACCCTTGTTTTCGTGTCTAGCCTAACTTACGCTGGCGCTCGGTGTATTCACGACACGACGGTTTGGGTCAAGTCTAGACTACATCATTAGATTAACTTACGCCGACGCTCGATGTATTCACGACACGACGGTTTGGGTCAAAGCAAGATTACATCATATGTATTTAAGGAGTTGGTTTCTACAAGGTTAACATGTCACAGCTTGAGTGTAGCTTAACAACTGGAACACGGGTCCTATAGTTGCCAACCCCTAAAACAAGGAGGGCTACACCTAATCTTGAAGAAGATTATTAACGTATTTGACTTAGATATAGTCCAGGGTATCATATAACCATGATTCGCGTCATTGCGGTCCAGCGGAACACGGCCAGGGAATTGACTAAGTCAGGATCACTTATCCCTTAGACTAGCTAGGGTGATCCAACAAACTTAGCCAAGCACATTGACCGGATCATGGTCCATTGAATGAAGCTTGTCATTTTAATATGTGTGCCATAGACTAAAAGGCTTTTATTAACAACTAAATAATCCTATTAACTAGTTGAATCCTTAAAATTCAAAATTTTAGGATTTGTTAATAACTTTTATTAAGTCCTTATCAACTATAAGGTTCACGTGATATCTTGATCGTTATTAGGATTTTAATAAAATCATTTACAATGCTTTAAAGCGTAGTCTTTTAATGAGAAGTATTATGATAACGATTAAAACAATAATCGTCGTTAAAGGACTACCCTATTCAGGAATTAGGTTTTAAAAGGTTGTAATGATTATTAAAACATATCATGTCATTTAAAATTTATCTTTGTTGTGAATGAGTATTTACTGGGTTGGATGAGTTATTGGGCCAACCCAAGTGTTTGGGCCCATATCTGTATAAACCCACTTGTATTCTCCCCTTTGGCTATAAATATAGACCTGAGGGCTCTCCCCTCAGTAGTTGATTCATAACACGTTATCAGCACGACTCTAAAAATTTTTTCCACAAAATTTTTTTTCCGTTCGTTGCGAAGGCGAAGGCGAAGGCGAGACGGGAGATCCACGAGCGCGGTGCAAGGCTTCCTCCATCAAGGGTCGTCATCCGCGTAGGGCTTCGAGCAACCGTCGCTATATCCGGAGGACGGATATAGAGGTAAAAATACTAAAAACGATATTTTTAATCATACGTATGATTGCCCCTCCCCTAGATCTCGTAAGATCGTCATGGGGATTCATCGTCGCCTTGAAAACGATGGATTTTTCATCCTAAAAACTCAATTTTTAGGGTAAAAACCCTAATTTTGAACCCTCCGGCGGCTACCCGTCACCGGACCCCCCCCAAACCCTCCCCTCGCCGGAAAACCCCCCCACCACCATGGCCGCCTCCCCCTGCAGGGGGGGGCGGCCCCCGCCGCCGCCCCTGCAGGGGGGGCGGCCCCCGCGGCCGCCTCCCCCTGCAGGGGGGGCGGCCCCCGCCGCCCCTCCTGCAGGGGGCGGCGGCCCCCGAGGCCGCGCCCCCCTGCAGGGGGGCGGCCTCGGCCGCTCCCCCACTGCAAGGGGGGCGGCCTCCGCGGCCGCGCCCCCCTGCGGGGGGGGGGGGGGGGGGGGGGGGGGGGGGGCGGCTCCCGCCGCACCCCCCGCAGGGGGCGGCGGCGCCGGCCCCCCCAAACGAAACCCTACAGGAAAAAAAAAGAAAGAAAAAAAAAATTAAAATTAAAATATAATTTCAGATCTGTGGGCCTGAAGCCCACAGCAGATCTGTGGGCTTCAGGCCCACAGAATTCAAAAAAAAAAATTCAGATCTGTGGGCCGGAAGCCCACAGCAGATCTATGGGCTTCAGGCCCACAGAATTCAAAAAAAAATGGGGGAGGCAAAGGGCTATAAACTCGCCTCAAAAGGCAACTTGCTAGCCTAAAAAAATTAATTTAAAAAGGGGATTTACGGGCAAAATATTCGTGAAAACTCACGGTAAATTACGGGACAAATATCGGGCAGGCGAGGACTTTTTGGGGATTCTTCGGGGGGCTTTTGGGATGATGAGGGAAACTTTTCCCTCTGACAAAGAAAATGTTTATTTTGGGCTCTTTATCAATTTAATTGATTAAACCCCATTCAAATTACAACATGTGCATTGTAATGATGTTTTCTGCAAATATCATATTTACATGCTTTGCATCTCTGGTATATTCTGTTGGATATTATATGCGTGGTTGTGCATTGTATTTAAAACTTAATAATTAGGAAGATCCTGCGACCGCTCTGCCGTTAGTAACCTAAACTAACGGTGTATGACGTTGCCCAGTGGTCCAATAATTATTAAGTGTTTAAATTATTTATCCATCTCTGCGAATATTAAATGCATGTGATGCCTGTGATGAAAATGTCTGATGAAAATGTTATGAGCACAATATTTCTGCATGAATTGCTAAATGTGGTTTTTTGGATCGGCCGTTTAGTCCCACAGTTTATTTCCCGCACTTTTCTTTTATTTTTGAGAGAAATTGTAGTGAGGAATTTATGTAAATGTCAAAGAAAGAAGACCAACTTCCATGGAGACGGAGGCCACGCTTGAAGATGGAGATATCATATGGGACCCACGGGGTTTCCAAAGTTGTATTTTCATTTTCTTTAAGCTGCAAATTTGTATAATTTGGACTGTGGACTTTCTTTGGACTCTTTCTTGTGGGACTGGCCGATCCACACATTTAGTTTTTCGTTAAACATTGCCTCCGCATGAAAATGTTTTCTCTGAATTAATTATTAATTCATGTATGTTTGTGCTCTGCTAGATAAATGGCTAATATTGCAAGCGTTAATTTCGAAGTACTGGAAGCATCAGGTAGAAACTATCTAAGCTGGCAGCTAGATGTAAAGTTTCACCTGCGGGCAAAGACCCACATCGCTGCTGTGACTGAAAAAGAAAATGTTAGCGATATAGAGAAGGCGCAAGCCATCATCTATATTCGCCGCCATATGGACAAGACCTTAAAGGCTGAATACCTTACGGTTGAAGATCCACTTGAGCTATGGACTGCCCTTGAGGACAGATATAAACATCAGAAAGATGTTATACTCCCAAGGGCACGACACGAGTGGGAGAACCTGAGACTGCAGGACTTAAAGTCCGTTGCTGAGTACAACTCAGCACTTTTTAGCATCACCGCACGCCTGAAGTTGTGTGGTGAAAAAGTCTCAGAAAATCGCATGCTGGAAAAAGACGTATACGTCCTTCCATGAAAAAGATGCGATACTCATGCAGCAATACCGTGAACGCAAGTTCACCAAGTATTCCGAGCTGCCGTCATGTTTACTCATGGCCGAGCAAAACAGAGAGCTTCTTCTCTCCACTCACAATATACGCTCCCCGGCACTGCCCCCCACCAGAAGCTCACTATTCCTCTTCCTTCAAAAAGAAGAGAGATAATAAAAGAAAAGAAAGACCACAGAAGGGGGGTCAACAGAAAATGCCAAGGGCCATGTACATCAGAAGCGAAATAATTATAGTAAGCGGAAGTTCACGAGGCACAGAAATAACAAAAATAGAAATGATATACCCCCACCCAAGAGGGAATGTGAAGACCAGTGCCAAAATTGTGGCATGAAAGGCCACTGGTCCAGAGTGTGCCGAACTCCGCATCATCTCCAGGATTTGTATAAAGAGAACAAGAAAAATAAAGCTGAAACAAACCTGATGACATCTGATGCTCCAGTTAAGTTTTTCAGCTCACAACTTCGAAAATAATGACATGCTTGACTAGCCTTTACTTTTATCTTAGCAAATTGTTTAGAACACCTCACGTTATGAGAGCTTTTGTATCACGCAATCTGTTTTGATTAAAAAATTTTAATAGACAATAAATGAATATGTCTATCTGAATATGCATGTGCCTTTATGTTTCATATTTTGAAACTACTCTCATAAATAATTAGTAGACAATAAACACGTACGATTTCTTTCAATACAAAGCCCGATATCAGGGCTATATTGAAGATCCAGGGAATGCAACACAGTTGCCCCCAAACGACACAAAAATAATGGATGCACTAATCCCTCCGAATTCTAAAAAGAAACTTTCTAAGTTTCAAGGACATCTGTTTCAACGGATCCCACTTGGAAACAGCAAATGTAAATGAAAAATTACCGTATGCAACGTCTCAAGAAAAAGGAGTAAAATCCACACTTGAACGTTTTGAGAGCCTTATAGGCCTCTACCATACGAAGATTCGGAGAAAGGAAGCAGAATTAAACGGAGCACCTGAAGTGCCCTACATCAGCCGAGTTTTTTACTCTGGCATGTTGGACTTGGCCACCCTGGATTTGTGATGCACAGCATCTTATCCTATGGGTATGACTTGAAGAACCAGAAGATTCTTCAGAAGGGAAAATTCCCTCGCATCCCTTACTATAAGGGAAGATTAATTACAAGGCCATCTCCACGAAAAGTTGAAAAAGGATCTCCACGCTTCCTCAAAAAGAATACAAGGAGACAGATGTGGATAAAATCCACCACCCCTAGTGGGCTATTTTGGTACTTCATTGTACTGATAAATGCATCCTCAGAATATTCGTACGTATGTCTACTACAAGACCCGCAACTTAGCTTTTCCAAAAGCTATTGGCACAAGAATAAAAATGTTGCGGGCACATTTCCCAGACAATAAAATATTGTAAATAAGTCTGGTTAATGTTGGGAAATATACCTCCCAGTCTTTTCAAGAGTACTGCCAATCAACGGGAATTGAAAATGAACATACAAGTGCCACATGTTCATACCCAAAATGGGTCGGCAAAAGTCACTGAAAAGTAGACCCCAATGGACTGAACGTCCATTAAATCCCGATTACCTATGGATGCATGGGGACATGCAAACTCTGCATGCTGCATCGTAAATGAAAATAAGACCCTCTAGAGGTCAGAGTCTCCAATGCAATTTGCATATGGAATGCCACCGAACATTTCTCATCTGAGAATCTTCGGTCGCGCAGTCTTAAATCCCCATTGCACCACCAAAGAGGACCAAAACGGTACTCAACGTCGCCTAGGTATCCATGCAGGGTTTGACTCACCCTCACTTATACGATACCTAGAACCCCAAACGGGGGACGTAATTAAGGCACACCTTGAAGACTGTGATCTCGATGAGACGAGTTTCCCAAAAATAGGCCCAGATACTGGAAAATCTGGCGCGAAGAAAATTATAACGTGGGATACAAAAAAAAGTTTGACCCACTATGATCCGGTAACAATACAATGTGTAGATGAGATCCCGCAGATCCTCCACATACAAGAACACTATTTACCAATTACCGGAATCATTCATTGACAACCAGAAGATTGTCAGATCACACATCCCTGCTGCAAAAACTCCAGCTAGGATTGACATCCCTGAGAATGGATGCAATCCACCAGCAGCAGAAGTGGCTGACCCTCAACAGAAAAGAGGCAGACCACCAGGCTCCTAGGACAAGAAACTCCTGGAGACCTTAAAACAATACTACCACAGGACAATGAGCTCCTGTCCACACCATCACCCTTCCCGGAATCCACTGCAGAGGAATTGCCGGGAAAAAGTGAAATTAAGTAAATGTTGTACGTACTGGGGAGGTGTTGGACAGATAGAACATAAATTGTCGATAATGTATTCACGTATCATATTGCCATATACATCGCAATGGCGATGATGTTTGTAAATTATCGTTCCACACTCCGTTGCTAGAAGGCAAACGTAGAGATTGGCCAAAAATGTGGAACGTGGCAATAGAAGATGAGCTGGACTCACTTATGAAATGTGAAATGTTCGGACCTGAAGTCCAGACACCAAAAGGTGTCAAACCTGTGGATAAAACAAAGTATTGCAAACATAAGAAAAATAAATACAAAATCGTATGCTATACGGTACAACCTATAGCCCAAGGAAAATTTCGCTGAAACTAGGGATCGAACAAATTCAAATGAGCATGTCTCATAAATGATGCATCAGTCTCCCTAAGTTATCAAAAGCGAATACCTTACGATTTGGCGAAGGAAAATTTTGGATATGATGTTATTGGATGTTGTGACGGCATACCTTCGTGGGTATCTTGTAAAGATAATTTCCACATCTCCTTAAAATGCCTGAATAGACTTCGGGACGTCTATTCAAGAAAAACAATAAGTATAAATAAATGTACAACCAAGAGAATCACTTGACAAGTCAATGATTCCTACTGAAGGTTGTCTTTGCATCTGTGCAAAGAACAGGATTAGAGATCTTAGTTGTAGACAACTAACATCTCATCGGATCTCCTGAAGAGAAAACCGAAATAAATGTACAAGCCTGACTTTTAAAACATGAAATAAAAAGACCTAGGCAAATATAAAGTCATGGCTCATAGAATCCTGTTACAAACGCCCAGAAGTGCGTTGGAGAAATTAAAAGGACCATTGTCATCCAAAGTACACCTACGGTGGTATACTCAATGGATGTACAAAAAAGAACCCTTCCGATCGCTGGAAGAGGGGGAGGATATAACTGGTCCTAAAGTCCCTTATCTAAGTGCAATCATGCACTCCTGGCTAAACTGCACGCGTCCCGATATAGCAGTTGCAGTTAACTCATTAGCCAGAGATAGTTAGCACCTCACTAGGGCCATTAGACCGGAGTCAAGCCTTCTGCGCTTCCTCCAAGGGTCGAAAGATTTGGACTTACAAATTATAGTAGCATCCTCCAATGTTTGTGCAAATACAGGTTACAGGTCCGGTCCCTGTACTGATAAATCACAGAATGGGTACCAACAGTGGGATGACCATCTACTGCAAATATGCAAAGCAACTTATGAAGGCAACATCATCCTATAATTTCGAGATCCTCACCATTCCAGAATCACACCAATGGTGTATTTAAGGGCGCCTGGTGGTACATCACATCCCAGTGACGACTGGGATAGAGGCCGGTTCTGTGGAGCTGACCATATAGTCTGAAGACCACATCAGAGGCGACGAAACTTAGCACACCTCTCCAGAGTTTCTGGATTCAGCAGCTGCTTGATGGTGACAAAATTTGTAATTTGTGTACATTTTCGGAATATTGTAAATAGGAGTGATGAGATAAGCCTAAGAGATCTGAAAGCCTAAGAGCTTTTACAGATCAGGGGGAGTTGAGGGAATTTGTACTCTTTTCCCTTAGCTATGGTTTTTCCCACTGGGTTTTCCATAGCCAAAGGTTTTAACGAGGCAAATCAAATCAACTCTGGATCCCGAAGTATCCACCCCTCTGTGACGCTCAGAATCCAGAAGTATTCATGAGCAGAGTCACATGTACAAATCAGGGGGAGTTTGGCAGAGTTTGTACTCTTTTTCCTTAACTATGGTTTTTCCCACTGGGTTTTCCATAGCCAAAGGTTTTAACAAGGCAAATCTCACCAACTCAGGATCCTGAAGTATCCACCCCATGTGAGACCCATACAGGCTCAGAATCCTGAAGCATTCATGAGCAGGGTCCACAACTATGGCTGGATAAGGGGGAGTGTTGTGAATGAGTATTTACTGGGTTGAATGAGTTATTGGGCCAACCCAAGTGTTTGGGCCCATATCTGTATAAACCCACTTGTATTCTCCCCTTTGGCTATAAATATAGACCTGAGGGCTCTCCCCTCAGTAGTTGATTCATAACAATCTTATAAATTTTAAACAGGTTTTTATTGGCTAACCTAAAAGGTTTCATCAATTATCACATAATAAATCATGGCCATTAAAACATAAACTACTCTAATTTTATCGCATAAAAATAGGCATCCAACTATTTAACAATTAAATAGAACAACATGTTAAAAAAATTTATCTAATAAATAATTAACATGCATCTATAATTTAACACTTAAATTAAAACCATGATTTTAAAACTTAAAAAAAAGTTTCATAAAAATTATCATATAATTTTTATTTCATAAACTACGTTTTAAACTCATCATAAAAAATTTCATGTTTCTAAAATTATTTTTATCGCATAAAAGAATTTTAAAGAAACATCTCAAATGAAAAACGGTTCCATTTTTAACAATAACGTTTAAAGTTAAAACTTTAGCATGCATTTAAAAAGCATTATTCGATTAATAAAATCGTAGTCCTTAGATCAAGATACAGACTAAGCTCTGATACCACTGTAGGGTTATGAAGAACCCTTAAGGCACATTCTGTGTCCGTCCTAAGTCGGATGGACCATAGACACAAAAGAATGCAGCAGAAAAAATAGATACGTTAAACTATTTAACGAGGCCCTAAGGTTCAAGACCGTTAGCCAGGATCTCTGTCAACTTGGGATGGGTTCGACCATCCCAAGAGGGAGCTAAGCTATTGCGATTAAATTAAAAGAACGCTAATTAAATTTACATACCCGGAACCTTGCCTTGGTACAGGCAAGGTGTACCGCACCGTCTTCTAAGCCGCTCACCGTCCCCTGCCGAACCGCTCCTCGAATCGCTCCACGTCCCGAGGCGAGCAATCCTCTTGTCGTCGAGCCAACTATGCGCCGAAGAAAGTTTCACTCGAGTGTGAACCTTCGCCAAGATTTTGGATCGGATCCGAACCCCTTCGTGGCTTTGCTAGAGCCCTTCAGGAGTAAGGCATAAATTATATGGAGAAGAGAATATTTAATTTAAGCCTAGATCCGAGAGTGCTCCAACATTTTTGGGAGCCGCTCAGATCTAGAGCTTGGGACGAGTTTAGAGGAGGGGGTAGGCCCCTATTTATATAGGCTGCTGACCTCTCCCCTTTACTCCATTTCCGATGTGGGACTATGTTTTAGAGTTTAATAATGCAAGTTAGTTTGCCTTTCATTAATGCCAAACTTCCATGAATTTTAATTCCCTCACCGTTGAGCTTCAATGTTGATACAACCTATCATATCGAAGAGGGTTGAAAGGTGAACGCATTGGAAAAAACGACTAGTCAATCCGACGTCGTTTGACCCCTCAAACATCGTCTCAAAGTTAGCCAAAAACCATTCAAAATGGAAAATCCAGCCGTCAAAAAAATCCCGGGTTCAAAATCCCTAACCAGAAAATTCGGGCTTGGTAGGGCCTCCATTTTCACTGGGTTCAGCCCAACAGTTTGGGCTGACTTGTTTTGGCTCTAACTTGTGCATTTGGACTCCGTTTTTGACGCGGTTTGAACCTGCGTTTAGAGCGGGACAATTATGTCATCGAGGTAACCTTTTCAATGCATTAATTTTATTAAATATGGTCGCAAACTATTTACGACACATTTAACTCAGCTTGCATCATATGCAAAATAGTCCCTAACTAAGCTTAAATTTTCATTTGCATCAAATACAAATGATCTGAGGACATACATCCCTCAACAATTTCTGGATGTGGCTTTTAATAATATGGTTGTTCTTATTGTTCTGAATTCATGCAAGGATTCTGCGCGGATGTTATCACAGACACTTAATGAGCTCGGGCTTCATCGCCCCAGTTCATGCGGACCTTAGTAACATTCTCGCTTCTGTTGTTTTGGGAAGCGGGGCGTCACAGATGATATTGATTCTACCATTTGTCTTTAATCATGTTCATGTCATATGTCATGCCCTTGCTCAATAATAGTCTATCACATTATACTTAATGTTATAAATTTTGTGATAATTGAGCTTGTTTGAATACTTGATACTATTTGATCACATGTTTTATTCTTTCACAAGTGATGTCATGATTTTTGCATTGTTATCCATATTTTGTTATCATGTTTATAGTTGGTAGCTACTGCTAATTATGCTTTTGTCACTTTTCTAACACTGCTCACACTACTGTTTACAATTAGTCTCTATTATAATCTTTTATCACACTATACTTATTGCTTATATATGTGTGATAATTGAGGGTGGTTAAGTTGTTGTTGGATATTTGCTCTTGCAATTGATATCTTTATTTTTGATATCTTGTTTACAATTGGTAGCTTATATAGTTTACATTAGATATACCTCTATGTTTTCCACTCTATTTTTGCATTTGTTGTTTCTATGCCTTTTATGCCTTTTAGATAATGCCAAAGAGGGAGAGAAATAAACAAAGGTTGTGCTTTGTGCTAATTAAATATTGAGTGTTAAACAATAACTTGAATCATATAGCCTTTTTGTATGATCGATCATGTATATACTTCAGGGGGAGCATTGGTGATTACCTTGGTCTATATTGATTACAATTGGTATCTGTTGGTAATCATACTCATGTTTATGATGTGTATCACCTATATGATTTGTATTGTGTATGCATATCATTTTTGGTCATTCATGCGATATATACACAACCTCATGTTATACACACACTATTAACTGCTTAATGATGCTATTGATTATTGATATTAACTTGATTGGCATCATTACAGGGGGAGTAAGTGTATTTAATGCACAATTATTTATTTTGTTTATATTTGGTTTGTCATCATCAAAAAGGGAGAGAATGTTGAGTACTGTACTCCCCACCTTGGTTTTGATGATGATCAAACGTATATTATTGTAATTAACCCATGTGATTGCAGTTAACTAAAGAGTCACCGATTAGATTCAAGAAGATCAAAAGTGATTACGCGTATTGATTCAAGTGAAGAACTTGGTAGATCAAAAAAGACGAAGCATTGGCTTGAAGAACTCAAAGCTACATGAAACCCCAAACCAATGGCTTCAACAATTGAATGGAGATTCAATCCAAAGAGAAGAAATGAATGGATGATTCAAAAGCTTCAAAGAACATCTTGAGGATTAAAGACTAGATGACGATGGAGACATTCAAGACATACAACTAAAAGACTCAAGACCATGAAGGAGTAAGGATATTCGTTATAATCTTTAGTATTTACTTATTTGTGCGTATTAGAATGTTAATCCTTGAATTAAAACTACTTAGAGGCACCTACACTACCTATACACATCATTAGAATAGCCTCTAGTTGACCCCATATGCTTCTAGGCATTCAAAAATTGAATCTGACCTTTTGACTCAAAACAGGGGCCTGATGAAGGATCACCAGGCGCCTGGTGTTGTCACCAGAGGCCTGATTGCCCTTCAGCAGGTGCCTGCTGCAAAACAGAGCCCATATCTGGTTGAAGCTGTATTCTGTTTTTCTAACTAGTCTTTCTTCAAACTAATGCCAGTGTTTCTGTAATTGTAATTTTTCATCCAAACCACTTACAGTAGTTAGTTAACTCACTAAGCTTTCCAACCCAACTTGAATCACTCCAATCGGATATCTATAGTTCAAGTTATGACTGTTTTCGTGAGCCGATATCAGATTTCCATTACCTATCAGTCGGATTCAAAGTGCTGCCAATTTTTCTGTAGTTAGAATTTCGTGTCTGTTCTAAACTCATTTCAAAGAAAATTTTGTTAGCTTTCCAACCCAATTTGAATCACTCCAATAGGATATCTGTAGTGGCAGATATAGATGTTTTAGTGATCAGCTGTACTAAAAAATTGCAGAATCTACCCCTCGAACAGCCGCCTGTTATATGTTTGACAAGCGACTGTCCAGGTGTACAGGCGACTGGTCATCCTTCTACAGTCGACTGGTCATCATGTGTCCTGCCCGTGTTTTTCATTTTATAGCCGTTGGCTACAGTGGACCAGACGACAGTCCCCCCTTCCACAGGCGCTTGTCCGAGTCGTTTTCAGCCCGATTCTAGCCATTGGGAGATTGGTTTTTGGGTCTTTTTCATGGGATTTTGGGCTTCCCTTGAGCTACTATATATAGGAGATAGGCTGAATATGTGAGCACTCTTGGCCTCTTAAGAAAACATTTCAAGTCTCTTTTTCAAGCCTCTTTCTCCTCTCAAGTGCTCTCTAATTCTCTCTTGCCCTCTATGCTCTAAAGCACACATCTAAGCTAGATTTGCTCTCATCTGTGGGCAAGCATCTCAAGGGATATCTCCTCCCTCATTGAGTACTTCACACACACACACACACACACACACACACACACACACACACACACACACACACACACACACACACACTAGCCTTCACAAGTAAGTTCTTATTCAAGGCATAGGTGAGTGTATTTCAAGTTGTATATTTCATTCTCAATACTTCTATTTTGTTGAGTACTCTCGGTTGGTGAGAGGGTTGGCTTGATCCCAAGATTGTGGGAGTCAAGGAGAAATGTTTGCTCTCGGTATTTGAGAATGTTGGCTTGATCCCACGTTGTGGGAATCAAGGAAAGGATTTGCTCCCGGTTTGTGAGCGTGTGCTTAGTTCCAAGTTGTGAGATTAAGGTATTTGTGTGTTCCTGGTTGGTGGGATACACAGACATCGATTATAGGTCGATTGCACTTGTTGGGATTTCTGCAAGTGGGCTAAAGGGAAGCTCTAGTGGTATTTACTACAGTATCCTATTGTGATCTCGGGTGTTGCTAGATTAGGGCACTGGTAACGAGTTAGGTTTAACTTGGGTGGCACCGAACCAGGATACATTGCATGTTTGCATTAAATTATTCATTGTGTTATTGATCATTTCTTTAATTTCGCATTTGTTGGTTAATTAGGATTTTATTTGGCGTAAATTTCTTATAATTCTTTAAAACAATATTCACCCCCATCTAGTGTTTCTTCCTCATAGCACATGGTCCTTACAATTATCTTTTGAGAAATGTCTGATCCTATCCAAAATAGTAAGAACTTTACTTGTACATGTTAGGTATTGGATTTCTCCCAATACATGTATTGAAGATGAGCAAATAACATGTTTTCGTCTAATGAATTTCTTTAGTTTGAAAGAAACAAAAGGACGAAGTCTTGTTTGCTCAAGCATAGTGGACAATAATGTAAGAACACAAAGCAAAGCTTGAAAAACATTAGGTGATGGTGTGACTCCAAGGCATCAGGAGGAATTAATGAATTCTATGTCAAGAATGTGGAGCTTAAAGACTACAACAAATCGAGCTTATGAAGAAATTTATAAATTTGTTGTAATATTTTATTCCTATCTTAGAATTCATGTTAAGGCCTTAAATATGTTACACGCACACATTTATGAACCATATGTAAATAACTAGAATTAATAAGAAATTAATTTACATCAAAACCCCTAGGTTTTATAGCCAAACAATACATTTCTGGATGTAATAGCAGATCACTAAGATACCCTAGTCGACTAATAGTGATACAAAATTTAACCTAGTTTCATTGAGCTGATTAGTCGACTAACTCACGAATTAATCAACTAGCTAGTGAACTGTAGTCGACTAACTTAATGGCAATAAATTGCTGGCTCTGGAATGCCGTGCCTAGTCGACTAGAGTGTTTGGATTAGTCAACTAGCTGACATTAGTCAACTAATTATTGTGCTCTAGTCAACTAGACAACTAGCCGTTGCAAAAAAAATGCAAGTTACGCATATAGCTATTTTCTAGCCGTTGGGTTGGATATTTTGGGTATTTACTAATGCAGGATTTCATCTCTATATAATGGGATTAATTCTGGATTTTAAGACAAGATTTTAGATGAAAAGAAAACGAAAAAGAAAATCCTTAAATAGCCATATTGCTCATTGTGCTCAAGTTCTTCTCCATTCTCTTTGAGCTATTTGATTTCTATTCCCCAGTGCCATTGCCATATCATCTAGAATGAAAATTTGATTCCCAGGCCATACTACAATACACAAAGCTTCACCTTCAAGGCTTAGGAAAATTGTAACTCTTGCCCAACAAGCTGTGCCTTAGTTGTAAGGGTTGGCCTCACGTATAAGAAGTGATGATTCTCTTGGTTGAAAGGTTTGATACTTGAGCTTGTTTGATTGGTGGGTTCCATACACAGGCTTGTGGTGTAGTAGAAAGGACTGTACTATTTTTGAGAATAATGGAAGCTCAGTTGGGACCTGGTCACATGAGTCAATAGACCCAGGATAAGTATTCGTAACCGTTTGTATTTCTTTACTTGTGTTATATTTTGAATGTAATTATAATTCTCATAGTTCTATTATTCCGTTATGTATCTTTTTGTTTGAGAATTATTATTGAAAAGCTTACACCAACCGTAGTTATTTAGTGTTTATGTATCACATCCATTCTCAGGTATTCTTCAGTACAAATGTATTATGGCCAACTCGAGTCATGTGGTATATGCATGTTATTTTTTGGCCTCTTATAATTCTCATGCCGCGATATTTTCCAATCTAAAGGTAAAAAGATTACTATACTGTTTGAGCTATAGGCTTAACTAGTATTTCTAAATTTTGAGTTGGTCTGTCAATGCTTCTGTTACAATAGAACCATATGCGTTTTCTAAAGAAGATCATACGTTGATTCCCACAAAATTTGCAACTCAAACATCATTCATCGTCTAGAAAGGCTTTATTTGTCCTAACAGTTACGATAAAAGCAAATTCAAATAATATAAGGTTTAAAAAGTGAATTTTCTCTAATTTTATCCATAACGTACCAAATAAAAATATACAAATCTTACAAGAATCTATCAAAAACACTCCAAAACTCTTACAAAACTCATTGACTCTACTAAATAAAATATTTCAAACCAAATTTATTTAATATTCATATTTGTGGCACAAATTAGACTTTTAAATAACATAGAACTCACACAAAATGAATTCGATTAGGACTTAAATTACATTTTAATTCAAACCATAACAATCTCCATTTTGATTCAAAATCAATCTTCTCTGTCAATATACAACCAATGTCTAACAAGCCAAGACCATCAAAAATCATAAATAACTCTAACTTGGGCAGATATCTACTTTATCTTAAACAAAATTTTCTTCATAATCTAATGCGGCTCAAGTATTCACTAGCAACTCGGAAGTTATCACACACAACTTCCTTACTTTCTTGTTTTCAACATATCGAAAGGTACTATCTGTTGGATCCCCGTGCACCTCCCCAACACCTAGGCTAGGTACACAATGTCGCACAAATAATCCCAAGGCCCGAATTCCACTGAGGTGTCACCTAGGCATAAAACTAAACACCTCTCAGGCACAAAATAGAGTCGTCACCAACTACCAACTCCCTCGACGATCTTACGATAGATAATGTAAGCACGCAAATCTAATACGAAAGTAAGAGCAACACAAAAGAGACGGAGATCTACCCTGGTTTGGTTGTGAAAAACCTACATCCAGCATCCAATGCACCTGGTTTCACTAATGATCAAGCAAGGCATAACTGACCACTTCTTCTTCTTCTTACTCCACCACAATGAGAGAATAGCTCCAAGCAACAAGACCTAACCCTAGATCTCTCACCAAGCTCACACCCACTCTCAACCAAGTGGAAATCCTTGATAACAAAGCTCCTATAACATGTAGAGCTTCTCAAGGGACCAATCCCACACCAATGGAGATCCAAACTAGGAAGCTATCTAAGGGACTCTAGATCTCAAACACAGAAGAAGAAATACAGACACTCACCATGGATCTCACAAGCAAAGCTCTTTAGCTTTCCAAAGCCCTAGATTATCTCTCCTTTTCTTCTCTGATCCAAGACCCTTTGGCTATACAAAAGAAATGACACCAAGCCTTTCTTTTGTTCTCTGAAAATGGGAGCCTCTGCTCTCTGGAAATTGGCAGCCATCACTCTTCTTGTTGTCGATTGCCTCAAGGAAACAAAGGCCAACGGTGCCTTTATTTCCCAACAACCCTACCAACATAGGGGGGCCCACGAGAGTTAGGAAGAGGGGATTTATCAGCAAAAACCAACACTCTACCCTGCTGATAAATCCACACACTCACTTCAGCACAGCTCCAGCTTCATCACTCCATTGTGTATGAACTCACCTTGCCTTGACCATCGGACTGTGAACCTACATAATGTGCATCGGAAATCGTGCCCTCCGGTGCCTCAATCCTCCGAGAGACATGCCAAGCTCAGAAGTCGTCTGAGCCTAGCCTCATGCATCTCCGCCTCGTCCATCGCCATGTCTGCGATGAAGTCATCTATCTCTGAGGATAACCTTGCAAGCTCAGACTCCATGAATGAACTAAATGACACTGTGCCAGCATCCAATGAGCCCTCAGTTGATCCATGAACATCCCTATCATCACCCCATAGGTCCGGGAGCAACTCATGCTCGCCATGGCCATCATCAATAAGAAACATGGTGTCATCCCCGCGCTCTACAGACTGACCCCAGCTGGATCACATCGATACGTCGTCTGTATCTGCTCTATCTACTGATTCATGTCATCAAGACTCGCCGTCCATCGGCTCCATACCTCAACTGACTGTGCCGACGACTCAAGACACGAATGCGCACACATAAGCGCCAAACAGTCTGCCGAACCAACATCCAGCCTCTGATGATCATCCTCACTTGCCATGCCCTGTGATGAACTCGTCGAAGGTGAGATATGAGCACACACTGCAGGAGATCCACTCGGATCTGCATCCTCCATATATCGAGTGAGAACGCACTCGATACGTGGCCTCCTAACTCTTAGCTCCATGTCCCTAGTGACAACTCCACCTGGGACCACCATCGCAATATCCAAACTGCCGTGAGAGTCTCCATGATCCACCACGCTATCAGATTCTCTGCTCCTCTGTATCTCTATCAGTCTGGCCTCCGAAGTATCAGAAGATGCATCTTATACATCACCCCTAGCCAAACGAGAGCCATGTTGCCTATGCCCATGCTGTGAAGACTGCTCTAACATGCACACGAATGCTCTACCCTGATGTCAAGCTCATCAGAAGACCTCTCTACCCTGAAGCTAAAGCTGTACACCTCAACACACTGGTCCGCAACAGAAGAAACCATCTCATGCGTGCTGGAAACGTGAGTGACCTATGTCTCCTTACCTACTGCAACCTCTGGCATCGACACGGAACCGACTACCGTACTCCTCCATAGATCAATGGCTCAATCCCGAAGCTAAAGCTGCACACCTCAGCATGCTGGGTATCCTCAAGAGCACCCACAACGTGCACGCGAAAACTGTGAGAGACCTTCGTCTCCTCACTCACTGCAACTGACTGTATCAATACTATGACCGATTGCAACACCTCCTCGTAGACCGATGTCCTCTGCACCTCCAACTGAACTGAACCTAGAGCTACATCGTGAGATACCAACTGATCACTGACACTGACCACATTGGATGAACTCTGTACCCTGTCCGTCTGCACACGTGTCTGATCACCTACCTGAGTCTGAATCTGAATCACCTCATCCTCGCTATGGACTGGGCTGTCCTCTGTTCTCTGCAAACCGTCAAGAGTTTACTCCGCCCTAAGCACTGCAGACTTGTCAATCATAACGAGTCGTCTGACAATCACCTCGCGGATACTAGGACACCATAACTTGTACCCTCTCGTACCTCCACCAACATACCCGATTATGACACAATTTTGCATGCACTGTCCTACATCGTCATCGTCCCTCTCGTGTGGCCACACAGGACATCCAAACGTATGCAAGTGCGAAAAGTCAACGACTCTGCCTGTCCATAACTCCTCGGGAATAAAACTACCTGTGGCTAGTGACTGTGTTCGATTGATGAGGTATGCCTCAGTAGCAAGGGTCTCTACCCATAATTCCCTAGGAAGGCCAGATGGTCTGAGTAGTCCCCGTGTCTTCTCTACCAACATCTCGATCATGCTGTCTGCTACGTCACCGTGAGGCTCTCCATCAGTAATGGTGTATCAGCACGTGATCCCCTCTGACTTGCAAACATCCCATATCTCAATGTCGTTGGTACAGATCTCTCCTACGGGTCTACCCATCCGCCTCTCGACTATGCTTCTCTATAGCCACACCTTCTCATGAATCTCCTGTCGAGATCCCATGAGAGTAACCATGACTCTCCTCGAGCAGTCATCTATGAAAGCCACGAAGTACCTCGCGCCTTCCAGGGAAGGAACTGGACATGGACCCCATACAACGGTGTAAAGGCACTCTAGGGGCTCCCTATTATGTCTGATAGCTGTCCCAAACTGCATTTGCCTTGATCGCTCTGCACCACAGTCACTGCAAGACTCAAGCACACGATCACCTCCAAACACACTCCTCCTCTGAAGAATGTCAATGCTCTGCTCATCAGCATACCCCAATCTGAGATGCCACAGTCTCGCTGGATCTCCACTCTCAGACTCCTGTGATCTGCCAGTCTCACCTACTATTGTGTGCCCATCAAGCTTATACAAGTTGCCACACTTTTTTTCCCTCATGACAACCAGGCATCCTCGGAAAATATGTAGTCGATCCTCCTCGATCACTACCCTGTAGCCCATCCCAGTCAAAGCTCCTATCAATATCAGGCCACTGCAAAGATCAGGAACATATTTGATGCCATCAAACACACGAACGATGCCATCATGCATCCTGACTCTGACCGTGCCACTCCCAACCTGCTCGCACTCCATACCATTTCCTACGATAATCCTCTCTCCAATGCATGGAATGTATGAGTCGAACACACTCCGATCTGGAGTCATATGGAATGCGCACCCTGAGTCCAATAGCCACGAATATTGCGCTTCTCCCACGGGTCATGCCGCAAATACCGAGCAATCACCCTCGTCAGAAAACATCCCGTCTCGTGCTCAAACATGAGTCAAACTCTGAGCAACCTCTTCCACAATGCCAATCGACATCCTCGCTTTCAACCTCGGGTAATCCCTCTTCCAATGCCCTCTTTCCTTACATAGAAAGCATTTGTTGTCACCGCAGCCCTTTGACTTGGACCATTGCTGATTCCGACTCTTGGAACGGCCTATCTTGGATCTTGGAGTGGGTCCGCTCTTTTGGCGACCCCAGATGACATTGGGTACCTCATAACCATCGACGTCACTTAACACCAAACTTTGGAAATCCTCCGTATGAAATACAAACTTCACCTCATCCAACGTGAGTGAGTCTCGGCCATTTAGCATCGAGCCTACAAACTTGGAATACACCGGAGCAAGAGAACACAATATCGCCATGTTGCTCGTCCTCTATCACACTCCACAATTCACGTAGGTACATTACTATACAGTCCATCTCGCCAATGTGGTTCCACAACGAGGTTCCCCTTTTCATCCTATGAGTATAGAAGAGTTGCCACAATTGCAACTTTCGCCCAATTGGTGTCTTGGTCGAGTACCGAGCTTCAAGCATCCTCCATAGGTTGCTCACGACCTCAACATCGGCAACTTGCCGAAGGATCTCATCCTCCAAGGATTGCTTGACCTCGCCGAGGGCTTTAAGCTTCATCCTTCGCTTATCATACACCGTTGCCTTACATAGCATGCACGTATCACATACGGCACCGTAAACTCCATGCTGCTTCAACAAAGCCACCATCTTTTGTCGCAATGGACCATAGTTGTCCCGGCCATTAAGCCTCTCTACTTCGTATGAACACCCCGTCGTTTCCTCACATGAGCAAGACGCCATTGCGGCACTACACTTCTTCGCAAACCGGAAGCTCTGATACCACTTGTTGGATCCCCGTGCACCTCTCCAACACCTAGGCTAGATACACAATGTCGCACAAATAATCCCAAGGCCCGAATTCCACCGAGGAGTCACCTAGGCATAAAACCATACACCTCTCGGGTACAAGAGAGAGTTGTCACCAACTACCAACTCCCTCGACGATCTTGCGATAGATAATGTAAGCATGCAAATATAATACGAAAGTAAAAGCAACACAAAAGAGACGGAGATTTACCCTGGTTCGGTTGCGAACAACCTATATCCAGCATCCAATGCACCGGTTCCACTAATGATCAAGCAAGGCATACACCGACCACTTCTTCTTCTTCTTCCTTCACCACAATGAGAGAATAGCTCCAAGCAACAAGACCTAACCCTATGTCTCTTACCAAGCTCACACACACTCTCAACCAAGTGGAAATCCTTGATAACAAAGCCCCTACAACATGTAGAGCTTTTCAAGGGACCAATTCCACACTAATGGAGATCACTCCTTGGTAATATAGCCCCAAACTAGGAAGCTATCCAAGGGACTCTAGATCTCAAACACAAAAGAAGAAATGCAGACACTCACCTTGGATCTCACAAGCAAAGCTTTTTGGCTTTCCAAAACCCTAGCTTAGCTCTCCTTTTCTTCTCTGATCCAAGACCCTTTGGCTATACAAAAGAAATGGCACCCGGCCTTTCTTTTGTTCTCTAAAAATGAGAGCCTCAGCTCTTTGGAAATTGGCAGCCAACACTCTTCTTGCTGTCGGTTGCCTCAAGGAAACAAAGGCCAATGGTGCCTTTATTTCTCAACAACCCCACCAATATGGGGGCCCCACGAGAGTTAGGAAGAGGGGATTTATCAGCAAAAAACAACACTATCATCATATTTCTTGCTTTGTGTCAACCAGCATATGATTAGAAAGTAACTTCTTTGCTTTGTAGTACATCAACTCGATTAAATTCACCGCATGCACAGTAACCCAGTATCAATCAAAAATAAAAATAATCTCATCAAATCTCGAGTAGCTCGTAGTAACTCCAATATCTCAGCCATTATTTTTATTATTCTTCTTCTTCTTGGCGCCTTTCTTAATAGCTGACTCAATGCTATCTTGGTCTCCACCTTGAAAGCCTGAATACAAACCCATCAACCTTGCTCTGATACAACTTTTTCTAACAATAAAAGCGAAACACATATAAGAAAGTGAAATATAAGATTTGAAAGATGAATTTCTCTGATCTTATTCATAACCTGACAAACCAAAATATACAAGTCTTACAAGAAACTCTCAAAAACATTTCAAAACATTTATAAATTCCAACACAAACTCATTGATGCAATTGAATACAATACTCCTAATGCATGCTAATCAAAATATTTCTAAACGAAATTGAACCATTTATAATTATAGCCCAAATTAGGCTCGTAAATAACATAGTAACTTATATAAAAGGGAAACATAAAAAAGAAACTCACCTCAGTTAGAACTTAAATTAGATTTTGAGTTAATATTAATATTAACGATAATAATACATCAAACTGACATTTTTTTTATTTATATTACAAGAATATTTGCTAATTTGATTCGATCCATCTTGTTTCGGGGTGTTTTCTCACCGCTGAATTGTTGACCGGAGGGAGGGAGGTCAATGTGGTCAAAGGGGACATGTGGGACCTCTGGGATCGGTTGAAGGCGGGTTCGCTTGGTGAGGACGTGCGGATCCTCGCGTCGGCTTACCGAAGGGTAGCCTTGGTAAAGCTACGACCTCCTGGTGGTGGAGGCGAGCGGACTCGGGGACAAGAGCGCTCGGCTCCGGCTGGGAAGATGCTGAGGGGTTGCCTCGGCGTCCCTAGATCTCCTCGACCTGAATGAACGAGAGAGTTTGTCAGGGAGGTCGGACCTTGGTTCCGACCAAGTCCCCTCCGATGCCTAAGTCAGAACGGATCTGGGAGACGCTCGGTGGGACCGGTATGGCTCACGAGGAGGCCGCTACGCGAGTCCTCTGGCCGAGCTGTGGAGGAAAAATGTAATGTGGAAGACCAGGTCGAATAAGAAGAATACCTTTGTGTGTTTTGGTATCCCAGGAGGTGATCCCTTTGTACGTTGTACTTCGAGTCCCTTTATAGGAGTCTTTCCTGGCCACGTCTTCTCGACGTCCCTCCGTTTTCGCCACATGATCCGCCACCTTCATGAAGCCTTCATGGGTCATGATGGTGGGCGTAATGGAACCCCTTAATGGTGATTAAGGGGAGCGCGATTTTAAGGAGGAGTGGTTAACTCCTGCCAGCGTGGGTCAACGGTTGCGTCCACTTGGTCTGAAGCCGGCCCAGTCTTGATTCTTTGTAGGGGCCTCGTTTGTTCGGCCCATTCTCTCTGGGGTCATGGGCTCGCGACAGGGGCCAGGGCCTCACGGTCTAAGCCGATCCAGAAAGGGTCGTATCAATTTCCCCCATCTCTCAGGCCGTTCGGATTCTGACAGTTCGGTCCGAGGGATGTGATTCGTGTGGATTTGATAAGAGCGTCAGTCGAGGAAATGGCATTGAATAAGAGTCATCATAGCACTGCCGGCTTCAAAATTCTCTTGCCCCTGGGAGCGGAGTTCGAAGCGCTGTGCCTCGCGGGCTGTCGATGTGTGTGCACAGGTGGATGACTCGCGATGGGGTGAAGGGATTTGGGGGAGCGATATAAAGGGAGGCGGTTGCCATGTGGAGGAAGGTTCTGCTCTTCCAACACTATCATCTTCTCCCATATCCCCCATGCTTGCCCCAGATCTTCTTTGCTCTTCATTGTGTCATCCTCCACCTCGGCCATCGGTGCAGGATGTCCGATCGCTGCTGTCGTACCTGGTCAGCCCCGAGGGTCTGCCACAGAAATCCGTCGCCATGGGGAGAGCTCTCTAGGGTGCCCTCCGAGGTGTTAGAGTGGCTGTCATTGATTTGCGCCACCTCAATCGGAGCGTTGTGTTCCAATTATCTCCTCCCCCCGTGTTTTTCCTGGGCCGCTGAGAGGGACGAGAGGATCTGTTTCTTGGGCCCTCGCGAGGTTAGGGTATATGAATGGAGCTTCCGGTTCGGGCTCCGATTTCCTCTCCATCCCTTCATCGTCGTGTTTCTAAGGGCCTATGGATTTGCCCTATGCCAGTTCTGCCCTAATGCCGTAGGGTCTATGATGGGGTTCATCGTGCTCTGCTCGCTCAAGGGGATAGAGCCGACCCTCCGCCTTTCGCCCAATTTTTCCACCTAAGCCACCACAAGTCAGGTGCCTGGCTCAACATCAACGATTGTCCGAAGAAGAGCTTGGTGCTGGGGTTGCCGAGCTCCGTGAAGCGTTGGAAAGGGGAGTATGTCTTCGTGGGTTTTCCAGCGGAGGTGGATTTTTCGGTCCGATGGGGGAGACGAGCTTGCTGACCCTCGAGCTAGGGAGCCTCACTGACGCTGAGGCCAAGGTGGTCGATACCTTGTTGGCCGTTCCCGTTGCCGACCGGAGGATCGAAGCCCTCTTCTCGGATCTCATCCTGTGGAAGATTGTGTGGCCTATCGGTGAGTGTCGAAATCCTGAGTTTCGGTGAGTCCATCGACTGGGACCTGCTCGAGTGAGATTGTTTCCTTATCTTGTCCTTCTGTGCAGGCGGGTTCGACCAGGTCCCTTCTCAGCCCTTTACTTCAGCCATCGTCCCAGATCCCAGCCTGTGGAGGGGGGATCACGTTTTGGAGGTCTGGAGGAAACAACAGGTAGGGCCTTCCGGAGCGGGCTCAAAGGGGATGAGGGGGTAGGCTCCACCGGCTTCGGGAGGGGGCGAGCAGAAGAAGGCCCGGTCCCACGTTGTAGCCAGGGGGCTACTCCCCCTGAGGGCCCCACCCAGCCTGGCCAGACGAAGGAAGAATGGCCTTGGGGTGGCCCCTCACCTTCCCCCTCGAGATCTCTCCCGGAGGTTTACGAGTGGTCCTTGGGCATGTTCAGGTCGGATGAGGCCGATCTTCCGTAGTCTAGGGAGGGGTTGCTTAGTCCTCATTTTCTGATGGGGTTGAAGGAGTCCGTCTTCTCCGACTGTAGGGTAGCGGCTCGATTAGCTGAGAACTGTTGCCTTCCCCTGGACCGATCCGTGTTGGACGGGGTGAAGGGAGACCGACTCGCGGCCTTCGTGATACAGGCTGGTTAGCAGGTAAGGCCTTACGGGGCAACGTGTTTCCCTTTTTGTATGGGCCTCTAACTTGTCTCTTCCTTTTGACGTAGTTGTCCTCGGTCGGTTGGGTCGATCAACCAGCTGGGGGAGCGACCCACATGCTAACGATTGATCGGTGGACTGGCCTGCTGGGGGAGTTTCCCCCAGCCTTATGGTCGGTCTGGTGACCGGCCAGCTGGGGGAGTTGCCCCCAGCCTTACGGTCGGTCAGGTCGGTCAGTCAGCTGGGGGAGCTACCCACAGTCTTACGGTTGACCGATGGACCGACCCATTGGGGGAGTCGCCCCCAGCCTTACGGTCGGTCCGGTGATCGACCTGCTGGGGGAGTCCCCCAGCCTTACGGTCGGTCGGGTCGCCAGCTAGCTGGGGGAGCTTCCCCTAGTCTTACAGAAGGTCAATGGACCGGCCCGCTGGGGGAGTTGCCCCCAGCCTTTCGGTTGGTCGATGGACCGGCCTGCTGGGGGAGTTGCCCCAGCCTTACGGTCGGTTGATGGACCAGCCTGTTAGGAGAGTTGCCTCCAGCCTTACGATCGGTCGGGGATCTACTCTGCTAGGGTGGTTAACCCTCAGCTGGGCTCGTAAAGTGACTAGATGTAGAAAGAGCTCTTCATTGATGATCCCTTTTTCAATACATTCGCTTAGATGGCAGGAAGGGGAAAACACCGTACATACTCACTGATAGTACTTGCGCAAGTGCTCTACGTTCCATGTATGAGTCTGGGCCTTCCCTCCCAGGGTGGTGAGCTGGTAGGTCGCGAGGCCAAGGACCTCAGTGACCTTATAGGGCCCTTCCCATTTAGCAGCTAGCTTCCCTTTGCGGGTGACTTCCAGGTTGAAGATCGCTTTCCTAAGGACTAGATCCCATTGGTGGAAGCTTCTTCCTCTGACCTGGGAGTTGTAGTAGCGGGTCACCTTTTGTTTTTGTCGGACGATCGAGGCCATGGCCGGGTCCCGTCATTCGTCCACGAGCTCCAGACTGAGCTCCAGGCCTTCCGAGTTTGTCTCCTCGTCAAAATATTTGAGACAGAGGGACTCCTCGCCCACCACAACGGGCACCACCGCTCCGACGCTGTAAGCGATCATAAAGGGGGTATCTCCCGTGGCCTGCTTATGGGTTGTCTGGTATGACCAGAGTATCCCAGGAAGTTCCTCCGGCCACTTTCCCTCTGCTTCCATCACTTTCCTACAAAGTGGCTCGATGTTGAACTTGTTGGCGGCTTCGGCCATTCCATTGGTCTGAGGATGTGCCACGGAAGCAAACAAGAGTTTGATCTTCCAATCCGCGCAGAAATCTTTGAACCTGCAGAGTCGAACTACTTTCCATTGTCCGTGACGATGGACCGAGGTATTCCGAACCTGGAGATGATGAAGTTCCATATGAAGCTCTTTGCCTTCTTCCAGGTTATAGAGACCAGTGGTTTGGCCTCGATCCACTTGGTGAATTAATCCACCGCCACAATCAGGTACCTCCTCTGCCCCTTCCTGGAGGTGAAGGGACCAAGGATGTCCAGCCCCCACTTAGCGAATGGGACGTGGCCGATTATCGAAATGATCTCCGCCGAGGGAGATGAGCCAAGCTTGGTGAACCTCTGGCATTCTGGACACCTCTGGACGTACTCGGTCGCGTCGTTGGCCAAGGTCGGCCAGTAGTATCACTGCCTCAAGATTTTCATGGCGACCGTCTTACCTCAATGGTGATTTTCGCAGATCCCCTCGTGGATCTCCGGGACGACGTAGTCAGCCTCCTACGGCCCGAGGCACTTGAGGTAGGGGAGGACATCCATTTTCGTCCAGTGCCTCATATATAGCACTCCCTCGTGGAGTACGTACCGGAGGACTTTTCTTTCTAGTGCTCGGTGCTTGTCCAGGTTCATCGGGACTTTTCCATCTGATAGATAACATATGATCAGATCCATCCAGGTGGGCCCTGCGTCAATGGCCATCAGCTCTTTTACCTCCGTACTGGGGGTCTGGAGGTTCTCGACGTAGATGGCATGACCTAACTCCCTAGGGGAGGAGGAGGCCATCTTCGACAGGGCATCCGCACGGGCATTCTCTGATCGTGGTAGGTGGAGGGTCTCGGCGTGTTTGAACCTGGATAGCTCGGTCTTGGCCAAGGCCAGGTAATGCTACATGGCCTCCTCTTGAGCCTCATAATCTCCCTGCAGCTGATTGATGATGAGTTTGGATTCACTGAGGAGGCAGACGAAGTCTGCTCCGAGCACACAGGCTTGCTTCAGGCCATTGATGGCGGCCTCATACTCGGCCACATTGTTGGTGACCGAAAATTCAAATCGGAGTGCATAGTCGACGACATTCCCATCGGGGGATCGGATAACAATGCCTGCCCCACTCCCCGCCCGGGTCGCCGAACCGTCCACGTGGATTATCCACGCATCTTTGTCCCCTGGTTGATCGGTCAGAGCGACGTCAGTCAAAAGGAATGACAATGGTGGAGGTGTTACCATGTCCGGGCATGTCTCCTCGGGTGGCGTTCCTCCGTTTACGGTGCATTCGGCTATGAAGTCTGCCAGTGCTTGTCCTTTGATGGCCGTCTGGGGCTTATATCGAAGGTCAAACTTGCTCAGCTCCACCCCCAGTTCAACATCCTCCCAATCCAATAGACCCTCTTGAGGTTCTACTCGAGTTGGGAGTCGGTCAGGACCGGAATCGTGTGGACTTGGAAGTAGGGGCGGAGTCTTCGTGCTGAGATCAAGAGGGCGTAGGTGAGTTTCTCCATGGAGCTATACAGTCCATCTGCATCCATCAGGACTCGGCTAGTGTAGTACACCGGCTTCTGTACCCCGTTGTCTTCTCTGATCAGCACCGAGCTCACCGCTTCTTCGGTGCTGGCCAAGTTTAGGCTTAGCGATTCCTCCTCCCTGGGTTTGGAGAGGAGCGTGGGGTTGCGGAGGAACTCCTTCTGCTCGGCGAACGCTCGGGTACAGCTCTCGTCCCACTGCACAGCCTTCCTCTTGTCGACGGGTTCGGCGAGGGCCTTTCTCTGGGTCCTAAAGAAAGGGAGGGATCTCTCTGTGGACTTGGACAGGAAGCGCCCTAGAGCGGCAATTTGTCCGTTCAGCCTCTGTAGCTCCTTGATTGTCGTCGGCTCCCTCACGTTGACCAGCGCCTCGATCTTATCGGGGTTGGCCTCAATGCCGCGGTTGGTGATCATGAAGCCCAGGAACTTTTTGGACCTCACCCCGAAAGTGCACTTAGTGGGATTGAGTCTGATGTTGTGTCTTCGTAGCCACTCGAAAGTCTCTCGAAGATCGGCGATGTGGTCGGCTGGGTCCCTGGACTTGACCAGCATGTCGTTCACGTAGACGTCAAGGTTCCTTCCTATCTGGGAGTCGAACACCTTCTTAACCATCTTTTGGTAAGTCGTCCCCGTGTTCTTCAGGCCGAAGGGCATCTTCTTGTAGCAGAAGGTCCCTCTATCGGTGATAAATGACGTCTTCTCTTCGTCTTTCGGGTCCATCTGAACCTGGTTGTATCCGGAGTAGGCATCTATGAAGCTGAGCATCTCGTATCCTGAAGCGTTGTCCACAAGATGGTCGATGCGGGGCAGCGGGTAGCTGTCCTTGGGGCAGGCCTGGTTGAGATCGATGAAGTCCACACACATCTGCCATTTGCAGCTGGACTTCTTCACCATCACGACGTTGGCTAGCCACTTCAGGTACCAGACCTCTCAAATGAAGCCTGCATCGAGAAGATGCTCCACTTCCTCGGATGCGGCCCTCCTCTTCTCGCCACCCAAGTTCCTCTTCTTCTGTCGGACTGGCTTGAAATTGGGGTCGACGTTTAATTG
Source organism: Scilla litardierei (assembly GCA_030789695.1). Classification (NCBI taxonomy): domain Eukaryota; kingdom Viridiplantae; phylum Streptophyta; class Magnoliopsida; order Asparagales; family Asparagaceae; genus Scilla; species Scilla litardierei. The sequence goes on along the minus strand of CM061140.1, from coordinate 124,972,751 downwards.
GTGGGTGATCACGTGGGGTTTCACGCCCGGCATATCGGTCGACCAGGCGAAGACGTCCAGGTTGGCTTCCAAGCATCGGATTAATTCGCCTCTCAGGGTCAGGTCGAGCTCTGAGCCGATGGAGATGAACCTACCGTCAATGTTCGTGAAGGGAATGAGTTTCGGTTCTTCCATGGGAGTAGGCCTCAGGCCGTAACTTTGGTCGAGGAGGTCCATCGGGTTGCTGTGTTCCTCGGCACACCCCACGCCGGTCAGCTGGTAGCCAATCTTTGGTTTCGCTGGGTCGCCTCTAACCTTTCCGATCCCTGTTGGAGTCCAGAACTTGACCACCCGATGGAGGGTTGAAACCACGGCCCCAGCAGCATTCAGGAGCGGTGACCAATGATCCCGTTATACGCTGACCTAATCCTCAGCGCCACGAACTCTATTGTTAGAGTGGCTGAGTTGGATGGCTCTCCGAGCGGACGGGGAGGCAGATCAACCCTATGATGGGCATGGAATGGCCCGTGAACCCTATTACGGGTCCAGAGCACGGCTCCAGGTCTTCGGCCCACAGCCCCATCCTCTCCAAAGTTGACATGAATAGATGTCGCACGAGCTTCCTGTGTCGACGAGTAGTCGTCGGACTATGGCGGTGTCGATGACGGCTGAGACAACTAGAGCCTCATCGTGCGGCGGCTTTACCTCATCCAAATCCTCCTCGGAGAATTAGATAGGCTGTGGAGAGTCCTCGGCTCCCCCATGATTCGTCTCCATAAGCCCTGTCCGGGGCGCGCCCGTTCCCTCAGCTCGGGGCGAGCGCTGGGTAGTCGAGGATTTACCCAGGCGATCATGGATTGGCACAGGCATTGATGTTGCTGCCGCCACTCTCCTGCGTCTAGGGGTGTGTGGATGCGTCATCCCGGGAGTGGTTGTTTGACGTGGGTGCTTTTCGTTTCCCACAGACGGCGCCAGATGTTTCGAGATGTTGTCTCACCGCTGAATTGTTGACCGGTGGGAGGGAGGTCAACATGGTCAAAGGAGACACGTGGGACCTCCGGGATCGGTTGATGACGGGTTCGCTCGGTGAGGACGCGCAGATCCTTGTGTCGGCTTGCCGAAGGGTAGGCTCGGCAAAGCGACAACCTCCTGGCTGTGGAGGCGAGCGGACTCGGGGACGAGGGCGCTCGGCTCCGGCTAGGAAGATGCTGAGGGGTTACCTCGGCGTCGCTTGATCTTCTGGACCTGAATGGATGAGAGAGCTCGTCAGAGGGGTCGGACATTGGTTCCGACCAAGTCCCCTCCGATGCCTAAGTGAGAACGGATCTGGGGGATGCTCGGTGGGATCGGTTGGCTCACGGGTCTCCACCCCGTGGTTATTTTGATGATGAGCAACATATTATGCTACTAATATTTTCATCGAGTTTGTGTGCAGGAAATGTATTTTTAATAATAGCGTATGAAGCAAAGATGCATTGCACAAATGAGAGCTATGAATGATAGGAGCTCAAATGTGCAAGGAGCAAATCAAGTCAAGTCCAAATGAAGCCAACAAGAAGAATTGCATGCTTAAATGTAATATGTAATTTTGGCTTTTATTTGAGTCTTAAGAATTTGTTAAGGCAATTTGATTAAGCCCATACACACACTTAGGATTATGCCAAAAATGTTTTTAAATATTTTTTTCCTAAGTTTTCGAGCCCAAAAGCCCATACTGGAAATGGCTCTGGGAGTCGACTACCATCATACTGGGAGTCGACTACCAGAAGACATTCCAGCATATGGGTTAAACGGTTAGATTTTCAAAATCATTTTAATTGTTGCATATAAATGAATTTGAAATTATTTTTCAAAAGTCTCCTTGTTTAAATGCTTATAAATGTTGGAAAAATATTTTGGAAATAATTTGAATTTCAAATTTCAAATTTCAAATTTCAAATTTTTTGAAATGACTTTTCATCCTTTTAAATAGAGGTATTGAGCTTGGATTTGATACAAAAAATTTTCTCATCTAAAATTAGTTGCTCAAAGTTCTCAAAGCTCACCTATTTTATTTAAAAGTCTTTTAGGCCTTGTTCTAATTTTCTGTGCTGAAAATTCTTTTGTTGATTTTATTTATTGGCCTAACACCAACTTGAATTTGATCTCCAAAGCTTAAAGCTTTTATTTTTAGAGATGCAAAGTTCAAGTTTTTCTTTTTGATCTTTGTGCTTTCTCATCTATATTCTTTCAAAGATCAAGTCTTGAATATTGATCTCTATAAAGCACAAGTGCTAAGATTTTAGAGAATCAATTTCAAGTTATTTCCTTTGATCAAGTTTACATTCTATATTATTTTTGATCAAAAGGATTTCTATTTCTTTTAGCCACATTATTCATAACATATATATTGGCTAAAAGAATTTTTTTTAAAACTTGTTTAATCTCTGTTTTTAAAGTTATATTTTAACGAGATTTAAACTGAGTTTAATTTTTGATCTCCAAAGCTTTTAAGTTCTATATTTTTGAGATCAAATCTACTCCTATAGCAATCACATACACAAGGGCTTCATCAAGTTGCTATAGTTTTTTTGTAAATCGTCAAAAGGTTTGTAAATCCTAGTTGGAGGCTAGGTGGTGAGTACATCCTTGTTGTAGGCAAGGTGTTTGTGAAAAGTCCTCGGATTGTGAGGCAAGGTAAAGTCCTCGGGTTGTGAGGCAAGGGTAAAATCCTAGACAAGTCTAGGTGGTCGGAAATCCTAGTTGTGGCTAGGTATTTGTATTGCTAAGGCAATAGTGGAAATCTCGTACCGGATTGGTCGGGGACTGGACGTACCCAGGTTGTGGGGAACCAGGATAAAAATCTGTGTGTTTGCGATTGTTATTTATTTACTTGCATTTACATTCCGCTGCTTAACAATATTATTGCAAGTATTATTTTGTGTTGATTAGGATTAATAATATGTAACTCTTTATTAATTCTAGGGAGAATTTTTAGGGGAATTTTAATTTGCGGAAAACACTATTCACCCCCCTCTAGTGTTCTCTTTGCCATCCACAGGATCCAACAGCTGAGGGGTTGCCTCGGCGTCGCTTGATCTTCTGGACCTGAATGGATGAGAGAGCTCGTCAGAGGGGTCGGACATTGGTTCCGACCAAGTCCCCTCCGATGCCTAAGTGAGAACGGATCTGGGGGATGCTCGGTGGGATCGGTTGGCTCACGGGGAGGCCGTTACGCGAGTCCTCGAGCCGAGCTGTGGAGGAGAAATGTAATGTGAAAGACCATGTCGAATGAGAAGAATACCTTTGTGTGTTTTGGTATCCCAGGAGGTGATCCCTTTGTACGTTGTACCTTGAGTCCCTTTATAGGAGTCTTCCCCGGCCACGTCTTCTCGACGTACCTCTGTTTTCGACCCCATGATCCGCCACCTTCATGACGCCATCATGGGTCATGATGATGGACATAATGGAACCCCTTAATGGTGATTAAGGTGGGCGCGCTTTAAGGGGGAGTGGTTAACTCCTGTCTGCGTGGGTCAGTGGTTGCGTCCGCTTCGGTTTGAAGCAGGCCCGGCCTTGAGTCTTCGTGGGGGCCTCGTTTGTTCGGCATGTTCTCTCCGAGGCCGTGGGCTCGCGACAAGGGCCAGGGCCGCTCGATCTAGGCCCATCGAGATGGGTCGTATCACATCTTTTAACCCAACCGACCTCTGTTCTGTCCGAGTTATCTTTTAACCTTCCCAAAAATGCACTATCATACAATCCGAAACGGATATCTTTCTTTTGATTAAAAAGGAGAACAGTTAGAACCAAAGAAGTGAAAGCGTGAGCATCATCCTCCTCCAACTTCATGTTCTTCCTCGCTTCTGCTTCATATTTATTTGCATATAAGAAGAAATCAACGCTGCTGCTGGTTGGTGTTCTGCGCTTGCAAGTTAGGGCCATATGTTAATTTGATATGTCACTCTAAATACAAAAGAATAGGAGTAATCTCATATACAAATTTTACACGCATATTTCCACCTATATTTAACCCCATGTTATATTATTCGGAAAAGGATGTGGATCTTCCCCGCTGACCGTTTGTATCACAATTACGAAGTAACACCAACCACACCAATATTCACATCAACAGATAATGGCATGACAGAAAGGGAGGCCTCGATCATGGATAGCCAGACGCCAAGCAAGTCTCCCAAAACAAACGGTCCTTCTCCTTCTCGTCCCCCTTCGCCGATCCTACGCCATCACGAAACTCCGCGCCCCGCTCCCCAAATCTCCTGCCGGCCGCCTCTCGGCTCCTGACCTCGCGATCGCCCACGCGAACATCCCGCCAGTCTTCTCCACGGACGGCTTTGGTCGGTGCGGCGATTGGAGCCGGCCCGAATGTTGAGTTCTCCATGGATGTAGAGATTAATTTGAGGGGTGTTGTGCAGGTGTATCTCTATGTATATACACAGTCCGACTGGCTACAGGCGATATGATGCGTGTTTGATTTGGTTTGCTAATCGCTTGATTTGTGACAGCAACTTTAGAGATTATCGAAACAGCTTGCCGGAGTCCTCGCAAGTTCATTAGGCTTTTTTCTACGTGTTGGTTTGTTCCTGGAAGGCAGTGACGGGTGATTTTCTTCTACAAGTACGTGTCGAATCTTGTTGTTTGCCAGGGTTTAAGCTTTGATTTGCACGCAAGCTGATTATTAACCACATTAAGCAAACGTGTGTGGCTGATGGATTGTGGCAACCCTTAAAATACATTGTCAGCATCTAAGATGATCCATTTGTTGGAAAATGGAAATTTCATAATGTGACTCGGTGAAATAATGTTACTGCATGGATTTAGTCATTTAGTTCCAATAACCAATTCCTATAACCATCTTATTTGGTTATAATAACTAATTCCTATAACCACCTTGATTGAAGGGGTTATAAAAGGAGACCCCTTGCCTACACTCTGCATTGTGATGAATTCTTCCATCAAGAAATCACTCAAGGTTATGAGGAGGCAAGATAAAAGGATATTGTTTTCTTCGATTCAAAAAATTTATCATGTTTGCTATACACATGATATATATTTGGTTAATTAGTCTATCGTACCATTAAGATTAGGAATTACTTTTCCCCACACCATTGCGTCACAAGCAAACTAATGTTTCCCCACACCATTGCGTCACGCATATCTGATTAGATTTAGGTTCGCATCTGCGTATAGGATCTTAGTGTCTGCTGCAGATTTCTTCTTCATCTTTGTATTCGCTAAAATCTAGGTAACTGCAAAATATTTTCAACTTTTCTTAGGCGTGGGTTGCAACTGCGATTTGTGAAGGAACAATTCAAATAAAGAGGGCCATGAGGCTACGGTGGGTATTGGGTTCAGCCATCGAGCAATCACAATCCAAGGCATGTGCATCGTACTCCATAGACGGATAGAGATACGTTGATCCGAATCCAATTTTCTACTTGCACTTTCACAAATAAACATTAATTCTACAATATCGATCATATATCAATTTCGTTATTCCCACACTTTATCCCACAAATCCTAATAAATGGCCAAATACACAAGTCTATCTGCGACGTATACAGATCAAAGCTTATTTGGTATTGCATGATAATATATAATGATCTTCATTCATTTGCAACTACATTACAGTTCAGGGTCGACCTCATTTTACCTTCTAAACTTCAAATTTATATAGTAATATTCAGTTGACATCCAGATCCAGCATGAGTCAAATATTTGATTCTAAGCCGAGGCATTAAAAATGCAAGAGTCTAGGATGGATAAATAATTCATGTCTATCAAATATGCTTAGCGAGTTTAATTTTGTGACTAATATGAATTTCTACCCGTAACTTCTTCAACCTCTGCTGCTTCAATTATTTTCATGGTTTTTCTTTCATGTTTTCCCACGTAGAGAAAAATGGGTATCAGCTAACCAGCTAACCAGCTAGTAAATTTCCTTCTGGACCAGCATCTCACGTCCGCACACCCAACTTCCCTTATTTTTTTTTCCGATAATTGAACCGTTCATTTTGATCTTCATATTCTAAACCCATAAACCATCAATTTTCAAATGAACCCAAGTGACATTATTCGTTCATCCATTCATCAAGAAATTAATGGTTTTACCGTAACAGAATTTTTTGCAATTGATGAATGAGCGAGCAAACCCAAACCCCTTTGAGTTTACCTTAAAAATTGATGGTTTAAGGTTTTAGAACATGAAACGGATCAGAATATACGAAATTGTTGCAAAAAATAGCAATGAGGAGGTTTTTGACTGAAGCCCATGTTGCTATCCAACATATATCTATCCAAATAAATCATACGGGTACATGTAACATTGTGATCAAGCACAAAGCAAGTTATACTCCGTTAGTACATTTATCTTATTTTAAATATAAAAACAAGATTAGATTAAAGGTCCAGCTCATTTTTCTTTAGCCTTATCACTATAATTTGATGATAAATTTTCTAAGCACCATATCTGATCATCTCAAATAACAAATGTGGGTATTGTGTTCGCTGTTCAAAAAATATCTATATTCATATGCATCTCTTGAGAGAGAACACAAATACCATGATACCTATATTTGCTTTCTTCGCATGGCTAACAACACACATCACCTTTCAAAACATAGCCAGGCAATAATGCTCGTTGGCAACGAGGCTGATCTCTCTAATACAAGATCTATTTACAAAGATGAAGGTACGGCTGTTTGCGAAGATGGACGGAAAATTTGCAGAAAAACAGGGCTTGCTGCTTCTTGAGGCATCAGCAAAAAACAGGCAAGAATGTTGAAGAGGTACCCTGTCATTCTCAGAAATTGAACTTTTGTTAGGTCAGTATGTATATATTCTGACCGTATGAAATGTGGCAGGTATTTTCGATCGCATCTTCTATGATCCATACGAATATCCAGAAATTAATGCTTCGAGAAAGGTATGATCGTTGTCAATCAGAGTACTATGACATACAAAAATTTATGCTGGTAGATTGTGACTGTTGATGCCAAGAATCTCGCGGAGTTGGAATCCAGCCGCTGGAGGGACGAGTATTCACACGACAAAGAGACCGGACATGGTTTTGCCGGGCCGAGAGATGCTCCTTCGCCGCCTACCTTGAACAGATAGAATGGATCGGAGGGGGTGCCCTTCAATTCGCCTCCGATGCTTAAGTGAGTTCAAGCAGCAGGGAGGAAGCTAAAAGTTTTAGTGGCTGTGTGCGCGTACATGGGTTGTGTTGATCCAGTGTATTTATAGGCTGAGGGTTTGTTATGACACGTTAGCGGGAGTTATGGATATCTCGGAGGAGGCTAAAAGTTTTAGTGGCTGTGAGCGCGTACATGGGATTGTGTTGATCCAGTGTATTTATAGGCTGAGGGTTGGTTATGCCACGTCAGCGGGAGTTATGGATATCTCAGATATCCAACGCGTAACCTATTCCTCCGATTGCGTCGTGAACAGATAAGGAAGGGTACTGGCAGACTTCCAAGTTAGGTACACCTGCTCGTTACGCATTTAGATGAACCCGGATGGTTTCCCGCTTGTAACAATCGCACAGGGCATTTATGGAAGCAGAGCTATCAGGCAGGCAGATCTTGGATGACGTAGATGAAGGATCTGACCTCATGGAGGTCTTCCCTGTGAAGCAAAGCTGCTGAGGGAGCTGACCTCGTGGAGGTCGTCCCTGTAGAGCGTAGTAGCCAAGGAAAGACCTTTTTGAGATTGTCATTATAGAGCTATTGTTGTCTGATGGAGTAGACCTCGGGGAGGTCGTCCTTGTTAGCGTAGAGGAGACGACCTCATGGAGGTTGTCCTATTAGGATCCTTGTTGACCTTGTCAGTGAGAGTAGACCTGCTTGGTAAAGTCGTGCCGACATCTTGATCAGGCTGACCTTCCAGGCTGATCCCGGGCAGTCCTAAGGACACGTGTAGCTTTAGTACTCGGACACGATGGGTCCCATCGTCAGCTCTAGTCGGGTCCCAAACCCGAAGCATTACTAACAATGGCACCTCGTCTTCTGGCTTAACACTGCCGACCTGAACTGCTTCATCAATGTCGGACGTAGAGAGACGAGGAGATAAAAAGCTGCAAAGTCGAGGTATACCAACCAACCTCGTACGACTGGACCAACTCCCATCAGAAGGCGATGCCTAGGAAAGAGAGATCTCATTCTTCCTACTGATGCAAATGTTTGCCCCTTGAGACGCAAAGAGGCAATGCTGATGCGACTCACATTTAATGTGGGACTTGAGAGGATAGGTCCGTTTCCTAAAGGGATGTTGTCATGGCGGAGCCTTATTCATAGTGGTGTGACCATGCAAATGTCGCTCGATCGTGAATCTTGGGAGGTTGCAATTAGCTCCTGTCTGATGAGATCGTGGGCACTTGGACGGCTGTGATCAAACCCTGCCGTTCTCCACCTATGTTAGGTAGAAAAGGGGGGGACGAAGTTACTGAGCAGCCGCACTTGCATTCAGAAAACCTTTGGTCTCTTTTTCTGGTGTTCTCTCATGCTTTCTGATCTTTGTTGCATCTGTCATTCTAGTCGGAATCACGATCATGTCAGACATGGTGGCATCGCCCTTTGGTCTGGTGGCTGTCTCGGTTGGGTCATCAGAGTCTGCACCCAGATCAGGACATTATTGATGCGACCAGAATCAATACCTCCTCAGCCAAGGAGGAAGGGTGGCTTGGCAGGAGCCGCCAGGCCTCGAAGCATAAGAGTTCGTGCCCTCGAGCCGGTGGTGGACCTGTAGCAGATCTAGGGAAGTTACGTGATTCCCCCTTTGGTGCAGTTGTGGCTTTCCCAGGAGCTGGAGGGGACCTCTGACCAACCCCCTCAGGGGGCTATTGCGCTGAGCATCACGCCTGCTGGAGGGTTACACCTCTCGTTCAATCGTCCGATTCGACGGTTCCTGTTGCTCTCCAACTTGGCACCGTGCCAGTTGGTGTCGAACAGCTTTATGGCTTTGGTTGCTTCGGCTATGATGTTCGCCACCCAAGGGAATGGTGGTAGTCTGCTGAACTTGTGCACGATGTGTCTGAGCTAAAAAAGACCTCAGATACCCAGTATTATTTCAGTGTCGAGCTAGGATTCTGATGATTTTTGACGAGAAGCCCTCTGTGAATAAGCACCAGAAAGAAAAATGGTTTTGGATCACTGGAAGCTGGGAGAGCTCCGAGGGGGGCCCGTTCTTGGCAACGAGTGGGTGCCTCGCCGGTTCAGGTGGCCCTATAGGTGGGAATCTGACCTTTGTTCTGAAAATGGCTCCAAAGAACGAGCTGTGCTGGTGGGCATGTGTAACGGCCGCTTTTCGACCGTTCGTATTTTTGCGCGTACTTTTCTCTTTCGTACGCGTATTTTTCTTTGACCTTTCTTCTATCCGAAATATGTGTTGTGATATGTCGTTATGACCGTATGGTTGAGTAGTTATTTGTGAGATTTTTAGTGAACGTCATTTCACGGATCTTTCTCCCACAAATCAGCTTTGATTGGTGCGGGGTCGCAACTTTAGACTTCGACGCCGGATCTTTTTATTTTTAGTTCGTTTTTTGTGAACCCAACGTGCGATCGACCACCGTATCCTCGATTCTCTCGTCGACACGGTCGTCCCGATATTTTTTTCGTAATTTTCGGACACCGTTTGCTTGGCCTAACCCACTAATCAAATTCAAAGCACATTTAGCCTTAATCAAATTCGAAATTCAAATCTTAATCCCAATCTCATATGAGATCCTTACGTATCATGTGGGATTTCATTTGGGCTACCCTCACCCAGGTTTTTCCCTCTTTGCACACCCCCTCTCCCACACTCTCTCTCCTCCATCCCTTAAATATACACCCAATATATCAACATCATCTCTTTAAATCAAAACAAACCGCAATGCCCTAGCAAACTCACTCACACCCATCAAACCCAGCCGCCTTGACTGTGTTTCTCCTCCTTCTCGCTGCCGGTGGGCCTCCGGCCACCCCCCAAAACCTCCGGCCATCTCCTCCTCTTTCCTCTCTCCCTCGTCCTCTCTCTCTCCCTCCCTAGAACCGCTAAAACCTAAATCTGTGCCGCCCGCCGGAAACCTCCACGTCGCCGCCCCTCCAGCCACCACCCGCGGCCATCTCCGCCTCCCTCGGACCCCCCTCGATCCCCTCTATCGCCTGCAACCCTTCTCCCTTCCTCCCTCTTCCCTCTCTCCTCTCAAAACACCTTTCAAACCCATCAAACCCCGGTTTTGGACAGATCTGTCCATCGTCGGAAAAACGCCACGCCCGCCGCCGTCCGGCCACCACCGGTGACCACCCTACCACCATCGGACTCCCCTCGTTCCCTCTACGTACTGCAAGTGTTCGTTATCCCCTCAGGCCATCGCAGCTCCGCTGCGATGCAAAACAACGACCCGATATGCAAAACTGTCCTTTTCGCCTTCAAACACGCGCCCACCGGCTTCCGGTCGCCGCCGGCAACCCCCCTCGCTGTCGTTGACTTCCCACAGCTCCCTCTACCTACTGCACCCCCTTTGATACCTCCTCAAGCCATGGTAACCCCGCTACGAACTCAAACACCTGGTATTTTTCAGATCTGACCTTTTCGCCTTCGAACCCGGTGTCCACCGCTTTCCGGCCGCCGCCGCTGACCCCCCCTCACCGTCGTTGACTTCCCACGACCCCCTCTACCCGCTGCCATGTTCCTTTGCTTCTTCCTCGACCGTATAATCTCTCTACGGATCCAAACAACCGGTATAATCAAATCTGACCTCTTCTCCGCAAAATAGCCCGGTTCATCGCCGCCGGCAGTTTCTCCAGCCACCCCGCAGGCCGAGCAACCCCCATAGACCTTCAATCCCCGGCAGCCCCCTTTGCTCCTAGGAGTTCACGCACGTCGCCGATCTCGCATGTTTTCCGACATCGTATCCACCGTCGTGTAGATCCGTTGCGCTACCCGCAACCGGAGAGATCTTGATGCATGCTTGCTGTCCTCGTCGCTCGCTCATTGTCTGGACGTGTCTCGCTATGCTACCCGTGGTTGAGACGTTGCTGACGATGCAGATCTATCGTCGTTCAGACCCGACGTCCGATCTACGATCAAACGCCGAAAAGGTTAGCCCCTAACCCGTAGTAAGAACCCACAATGTAGCGAATCTAAAACCTAATCTAAAAGTCATCAACAATAACTAAGTTTACATTTCTGCTCCTTTAAAACGTTGTTCAACCTTAGACATCAACGAACGGACTTGAATATCTGTGCACATAGGATAGTCGTCGATTAGGTGAAACGAACCAAAAAGATGTGACTTTTGACTGTTAGGGTAGTCCCACTGAACTTAGAAACTTACCATAATAGGATTGATGAAAAATGCGATCGGACACCGCCGTTGGCTCGTTTTAGACGAACCATCGCTGACGCACCGTTTCGACGAGACGATCCGGACTGACGACGCACCCGCCACCGCAGGCAAGTGTTTCTCACTTGCGTACTTTTGGCCACGTTTAGGCCATCTTTTCTTAAACTGTAAAAGTACGACTAAAGAGAACCGGACGTGAAATGATAGCGTCCGGGACCCCCCTTGACAGCTTAGACTTGACGACGAAGTCTAAGCACAACAACAACTGACACCCTAGGTTCTATCTGTGTGTGCGTGCGTGTAGACCCCTTAGAATGAACAACTCCTTGCTACTTGTCGTGTCATGGTCCCTGTTACAAAAAGCTTGCTGACGTTTCAGATGCTCTCCACGCGAGAGTGATCTCTGTGTTACAAAAAGCCTGCGGACGTTTCAGATGCTCTCCAAGCGAGAGTGATCTCTGTGTTACAAAAAGTCTCCAGGCGTTTCAGATGCTCTCCAAGCGAGAGCGATCTCTGTGTCAACTTGTCTTGAGCACTTGGGTTTGGGGTAGGGTTGAGCGGTCGCGCAGGGAGAGGGTCTGGCCGCCCTCAAACCGTAAGGCGTGAACCCTTCGTGACACACACAGTACTTCTTGTCTTGTCTCGTCCTGTCCTGTCTAGTCCTGTAGCCAGTGGCACACGCTACGGCTATTTTCTGTCACGTTTACTTTCCTGATCCGTTTTACTTTCCTTGTATAATAGTGTAACTGTCATGTCATCACAACTGCATGTAATCAACCAGTAAAATGTTGTTAAAAACTGTTTCACACTTGCAGTAGAATCTAACCTTTCCTTGTAGACTTTACCTGATGTACAGCTCCTTTTCTCTTGGGTGTTGTACATCAGGTACCGAGCCAGAGTACGTGGATGAGCCAGAGCTACCTGAGGACGTGGAGCCGGAGGACGTTGACCCGGAGTACTTTTCTGACGAGGACCAGTCCTAGAGCTATACCATATTACTGATCCTCAGAGGTTTTTATCGCTTTCTAGTTCTGGTGTGTAGCACCGTTTACTTTTCTGCCTAGGTTGGGTGCTTGCACTATTAGTTTACCTTCTGCTGGTGTAGCCATGCTGGGCTTTACTTTCCTTTTTAGACTCTCGTACTTCTAGATATCTTATGTGGAATAAAATGAATGCATCTCTCTTTCAGTACTTTCTATTGTTCCAAAATATTATAAATGCAAGAACCTGTAATATTAAATGGTAACTCTACAGACGCTTATTGGGTCTGAGCCTCATAGCTCCGGCACATGCGGACCTTAGTCACGTCTCACGTCCGTCGTTTTGGGAAGCGGAGCGTGACAGCATGGATGGCGGCCCGACTTGCTGTCGACAGATCCCACGATTTTATGTTGTCAGATCAAGTGATTCATACACTGCAGATTATGCATGCAGAGAAAGATATGGAGCTCGGCAAGGCTCCTGCTGCTAACAAGTTCCAGCCTAGGGGTTAGCAACTCAATTCTCTCACTTCGTCGCAAACTTCCCATTCTCTAAGTAGGGATGGGAAAATTCAATGTAGACCATGTTGGGAAGAGTTAAGCCTTCAACACCGTCCAGGAGCAGAAAGTTGCTACCTATCACGAGGGAGCGAGGAAGAAGGCCTCTGCTGCCGCTCTGAGAAAGGCGAAGCCCCTAGCCATCCGACCGTCGCAATGGGGAGAAGAAGTGGCGACTCTATGGCCCTAGGCTGAGCACACCACGTAGCTGTTCTCACCATCGTTCCCTTCGGAGAGGGGCACGTCCCCACCTCTGCCCCAGAGGGTGAGGTTGTGAGGGCTCCTCTGGCGGCCCACGTCGACGATGATTATTGACGATTATTATTGACGATGATCCCTCTGTAGCCTTCGGCTGAGGAGAATTTTCGGCGTCCCATCACATCTCTGTTTGAATGGAGCTCGAACCACAGTAACTCAGAGGGGGCTGCCAAACGATCCATGTGCAGCGAACTGCTCGGCCTGCTCGATTCGCTTGAACATTTGGCGTGCTCGACGCTCGAGCTCCAGGTGGCACTGTCGCATCTCGGAACCCATCCTTGGGGAGGAGGGGGAAGGCATTGGAATGGGTGAGGAGACCGTTGCCAAAGGCGAGGTGACCGCGTGAGAGCCACTTTGAGACGTCCAGCCAAAGAAGAACTCAAGGTGTAATTAATCGGAGTGTGGTTCTTGCATCATCGCATGGTGGGTGAGATGGACGTGGGAGAATCACCTCGAGATGTCTGACCGCTCATAGATCTGGCCAGATCGGATCCGGCATCAGATCTAAGGAAATGTGGCATATGAACACCGTTGGGACGTCATGATGAGGCTCTTTGTTCCGATCAGCGTCGGGTATTGGCGGCTCCGATCTCTTCTGCGTCGGAGTGGATGCCGATGCGACCGTCGGTGCGGTAGCTGGCCAAATCTGGAGGCGCTCCGTCAAGTCCCTCCACCTGGATCTCTCACCGGTGCTGTCGAATGCGAGATTCTTCCTCGTCATGAGCGACGTCGGACAAGTTTCGGCCACCTCTGCTGCTGTCGGCCTCGGTGGAGGAGGCGACGATGTGGGCATCAGCTCGGCAAGGTGGCAGATCGGTATGAGGCCTTCCGGCATATCAAATCGGCACACTTGGTAGTGGATCGATGATTCGGGTGTGAATATTGCATATTTAACCCCTCATTTAGCCCTATTTTGTGCCTATATGGTACTTATTTGGTCTCTAGTACAAGCATATTTAGACTATCCTTAATTATTAGAGCAAACTCTCATTCTATGCACAAAATAGCAATATAATGAGTATTTCTGCACTTTTTAGATTTTTCTGTGAAAATCTCGATCTTACGATTCCAACGACTATTTATTTGTATTTTTCCGAGATCTGTGCTACTTACTATGAATTTTTGAATGCAGAATACAATTTAAATGAAGAAATACGCACACAATACGGTCAAAATACGAATATAAGGAGGCTCTTACGCGTATCAGATCGACATTTGGGCCACGTGGTGCATTCTGTGCCGTCCGATCTCAATCCAACGGCCGAGCGGAACGATGCAAATACGGGGCGACGTGGCTTCGTCGTAGCCGTTCGATCCCGATCCAACGGATGGTGCTCACTCAATGATACGAAATGGAGATGGCGTTCTTGATGCCACGTGGCGAGATCATAGCGATCTCCTGCCATATCGAGCGATCAGCGGCAAAGGCGGCACGGTGCGAGATTGAACATCCGATCTTGATCGAACGGATGTTATCAACCCGAAATCAAGTCGGATATGATCAAAGGAGCGGGTGAATCACATACTCCGCGAGGACACGTGGAGCGATCTTTGCCATTTCCCACTCGATCCAACGGCCGTGAACTCACCCGATTCGAATTTCGAAATACATATGCAGCAGGGCGACGTGGCCGCTTCTAGGCCATCGGATGGTGATCCGACGCTCTAGATCGAAGGCTGATTCGAATCAGATTCGAACGGGAAGGACGCGGTTCCTTGCCACGTGGCGCAATCAACGGCAATCCCACTCCGATCAGATGGATGAGAGTTGATGCGGGTTGCGGGCAGCGATTTGAAGTGAATTTAAGCGAGTTTTGAACCCGCTAAGCCTCCCAAACCCGCAATGCTCCTATACAAACGTATTTTTAGGGTTTTTGGGTATTCTGGCGTATTTCGGGCTCTAGGAGCCGTATTTTGGCATGAAATTTGGAGGCCCTGGAGACAGAGGTCAGAGCTATCATCTGAAGGAGATTTGGGGCTATTTGGAGAGATTTGGTGATAAATTCACTAACTTTACCCGTGTATTTTGCGTATTTAGCGGGTATTTTGAATATTTGAACATGTTTTGTCTATGAATATGGTTCATTTTCTCTCCATGCGTGGCTAGTACCTATTTGTATTGGTCTTGATGTAGTTGGGACTTTGTATTCTCTAGTTTGATGTCATTACGCCCTATTTTGCATGTAAAATCGCGTATGTTATTAGTTTCTACTCGTATTATTCAAGTGTATTCGTTGTTGATGTACTTGGATCGAATCTGATCTTTGCGGACTTATTCGTGGCAAGATCCTTGCAGACATCGCCGTGACCCTTGCGGGCACATGAGCTTATGTTCTTTATGAAACTAATAATTTATTCAATACGTATGGCGATATTTTATGCTCTTTATTGCAATATTTTCCGACGTTCTCATACCCTTGCGGGGTGAAACGTCGTGTTATTTAGGTTAAGCAATTGATTATGATGTTTTAGATCTTGATTCACACACATACCGTGAGGATGATGTACCATGAGGATACGTCTATGTGTGCATACCTGAAGGGATCCGCGAGGGCGATGATCCGCGAGGCTTATCTATGAATCTTGATTGCAAACGTTCTGAACCAATTGATTAACCAAGACATCAATTACCATTGAGTGCAAACCCCTAACGAAATCACGACCAACACATCCTCGCCACTTTGGTACCCTAATATCGAATTCGTCGTAATTATCGTATGACTTTCTTTTATTATCTTAAACCATTAACACCATATCTTTATATCTGACAATGGTTGTTTCTCGTCGTTTTAGTACTCTCTATAAGCCGAAGTTCGTGGTTTTGCAGGTCAGTTGTCTCGTGGATACGATACCTAGACTCACCAGGATTATTACGTGATCGATCTTCTACACTTGGGAGTAGCGCTCACACATTTTGAGACGAGTCAATCGACGACGGCTTGCGGTTGCTGTGACTCATGACAGTCGACAGCAGCCTCCTAGGAAGGCCGACTGAGCCCTAGACTCTGAATCGAAGGGGGGGCCAAACTCCCATGTCTGTCCACAGTACGGAGGGTAGGATGCGGCCTACAACTTCGTGGTTGAACTCGTTTATTGGGTCCTTGATGGCCGCAGCATGGAGATCGCCGCGAAGTGGATCTGGATCCGACAAGCTTGGTGTGGAGGCGAACGTGACGAAGATCCGTAACAGGATGAGCAACCCTTTTAGGGAGTGAAGGGGTAACTTGGCCTGAGTAGGACCTTCTAGTGGAGCCGAATCACTTGCTCTGCTTCACACGTGGTTCCGGATGCACTCCTCGTCTCCTAGCCTTTTAGGCCTTTGATTTATCCGAACGAGTCATTGCCGAAGTGGTTGATGACGTAGATGTCGACTCGTTCCCACGAATGGCACCAGATGTTTCAAGGTGTTTTCTTACCACATGTTGATAGTCTAGAGGTCCAGAGGTCGTCGCTGTCACGTGAAACGGGGACGACCTTCAGAGTCGGTCGGTCGCACGTTTAGTCAAGCTGGAAGGCGCTGATCCATGCGTCGGTGCACCGAAGGGTGGCTTCGATGGGGCGACAGCCTTCTGGATTAGTCGGTCGAACGGACTCGAGCTCGAGGGCGTTCAGATCTGAATGATGGGGCGTCGAAGGGAAGCTTCGACCGGTTGACGTCTCCTTTGATCTGTACAGACTAAGGAGATCTTCAAGGGGTCGGACATTGGTTCCGACCAAGTCCTCTCTGATGCTTAAGTCTGATGGTGACTAAGAGATGCTCGGTGGAATTGAGCTTGGCTCACGGAGAGACCAAGCACAAGTTCTAAGGCCGAGCTGTGGAGGAGATATGTGTAAGGTGAAAGAAGAATGTGTTAGGAAAATGGTAGTGGTATACCTCCATGGTAGATCTCAGAGATCCCCCCTTGGAGATGATGCCTCCTCCTCTTCATAAACGTGAACCCCGTAGTAATGGGCAATGATGAGACCTTATTGCCGTCATTGATGAGGACGTGCTAATTGGAAAATATTGACCCTAATAATTGCGCCTATTTGATGAAGGGATGAATGCCATGAAGGCGGGCCATGATTGCTGGAGTGATAGCTTTGAGTGGTTGCCATAATTGGCGAGTACTCCCTCGGTTAGGGGAGCGATTTCCTCATCCACTGAAAGCAGACGGTCTTTCGGGCCTTCGTCTCAGGTGGAGAGGTGCGACCCATTCGCAGTGGGTCGAGTGACTAGTCGTGATTGACTCGGTTCCTCTGGACCCGGTCAAAAGATTCTATCAGTATCAAAATTAAGAATGTCTATTTACAGTTTCCACATGGAACAAGAAGGTCTGGGTGCAAATCGCACATTTTTTTCCCTTTCTATTTCAATAAAATAGAATCTACAACTAAACAAGAATGCATCGTTGGTGCAACAACCTGAACTGCATTTGATGCATTTGTGAACCAGGGAAAAGAACCATTTGTGAACTAGAGAATATTGTAAAAAAAGTGACAACCTGGTTCAGGTGTGCTGACGTAACGTCTCACATTGGGCGTCCAAAAAGCAATTGCGTTTTGGGCAGCCAATGGAAGGCCTACACATCAGCGCACCTGACCCAAGTTGGTCAGGTGACAACTGATACCCATTAAGAGTGCTACAAATGACAAAGTCCCAAATTGGAATTGCAATAATAAGAATTCTATCTAAGTTATTAAATGGAGTTACCCAAATAATACTTAATCAACAATATTAACTTGCAATAATAAGAATGAGTAGCGGAAGCAAATGTAAGTTCATAATGAGCATAAAAGAAACACAATGACAACCATAAACCCAAGTGTTTATCCTGGTGCGGGACATTTCCCATACATCCAGCAACACGTACACTCTCGGGACAAAGGATCCACTAACACGTCTCAAAAGAGATAACACGTACAAAGAGTACAAACGTTCCAATCATAACAAACACATCCAAGATGGACAACATGTCTCCAAAGAGACAACACCACTTATCAAGAGAGAAAACACATCACTAAATGTGAGAAGAAAGAATACTTGCAACCTTTTACCTATAGCCAAATATTGAAGGTCTTGTGTGATGTTGCGTGGCTATAGTGGATCTATAATTGATGAGAGAATGAAGCTCTTTGAGATCAAAACTTGGGCCAAGAAAGATTTGAAATATTAAAAGACTTTTGGTCAAGAAAGAGGATTTTTTTACTTAAAAGCTTTTGAACTTTAAAACACGTTTCTCTTAAAAAATTGATCAATTAAGTTGACAAAAATCCTCAGCAATCTCAACTTATAAAGGCGTGAAAAATCTTTGAAAATCGTTTCCAAAAACATCCCTCCAACGGATTAAAATACAGCTTTTCGTAAATCGCAGAGTTGTGTCTTTTCTGTCTGTTGGGCTGATGATAGTAGACTATTATACAAATGGTAGGTGGCTCTCCAAACAACTGTAGTCGACTCCCAAAACAAATGTAGTCGACTATTTCTGAGGACACATAGTACATAATGAAAAGTATTCGACTTCCAAAACAATTATAGTCGACTATTTATGAGGACACTGAGTACATAATAATAAGTAGTTGACTCGTATTCAAGGAGTAGTCGATTATCTAACAGATTCATGGAAAAGTATTTTAAAAACTTAGGAAATGATTTTCCAAACATTTAAAAACATTTTAAAAACATTTTATGTGTAGTACTAAGTGTGTGTGTAAGCTTGAACAAAGACTTTAACTTACTACAAAGACAAAAAAAATAAAATTACATCAAATATGAATTATTACACAAGCTTCTTGATGCAATTTTTGCTCTTCATTATCTTGTCTTGGTCGCCCTTGAATTTCATGGTCTTTGTTGGCTCTAATTCTCCTTGATTTGCATTGATTGATCATGAAAGCTCAATATTTACATATATACGATATCTACACATATACACTCAAAACGATATTAGTGACAAATATGTTGCTCATCATCAAAACTAACACGAGGTACTCAATATTCAACACATACCGTCTGATGAGACATGCCATGTGTTTCCTCTGATAAAGCTGATCGTCACACACCTGATCGTCACACACATGGGGCAAGTCCACTGGTAACGGCTTAGAGAAGTGGCCCATCAATCAAAGATCACACCAACATAATTGCGCAGGCTGATTTTGTTAGGCGGGCAAGTGCTAGAGCCGTGGATTCAAGTGGACCGACCTCGGGGTCACCCTATGGAGGGCCACCGTTGATAGGTCCGTGGATTCAAGTGGGCCGACTTCAGAGGGTCACCCTATGGAGAGCCATCGTTGAGGGTCCGGCCTCATTAAGGTTGTCCATGTGAAGCTGAGCTGCAGAAGGAGCCGACCTCATAGGGCTGTTCTTGATGAGTTGTGCTGCCGGGAGAGCAATCTGACTGCTGCGGGGGTCTGCCTGGGCCGACCCCGAGGCATAGACCATACAGTCCTCGAGGACGCATATGATCCGATGATGGATCCCTTCAGTCCAGCTCAGCCAGCCCCCGCTGCGGGTGAGGCCCACCTAAAGCATCATCTACTAACTGCAACAATCTCACAGGCTGTTTCTTTTTGGATCATAACATGCTCCGCAAGAGAACAAATCATGCAGGACCATGGCCGGAAACCTACAGCCAACTACTTTCATTTTTACAGCATCACCATCTTAACACTAATAAATTGACTAAATAAATCTTTAAAAAATTAAAATTGTGGAAGAACACGGTTAAATTAACCCCATTCAACTTGCAAGCCTTGCAGACAACCAATACCATTCATCGGTATTATTGACTCAACAAAAGAAGCTTAGAAACAACATTGTAGCAGAACTTATAATTTGATGTACACAACAATAAAAAATTGCCTTGAACTGCTATCCTGCTTTCGGAATTACAAACAATTTATTATGTTTTCTACTTTGAAATAAACATTAACATACACGATAACATCCTGACCTCAACCCCCAACACTCTCTCAATGATTGAAGGCTTTTCTTGGTGTCATATGCAGCAATTGGCAGCATTAATCTTCATCTGCATTTCGTCATAATCTGCATTGAGATGGTACTACATACAGCAAGGCGCCGGCAAGCAATTTATAGCAAAATCATTTTCTCTGCAACATCTGCAATCTCATCCCTGAGGGCTCGCACGGTATAGTTTGTCCCTAAAATTGTGTAATTCATCATTTTTTAGGGTATCATGAACTAGCTGAATTTGTCCCCAATCACCGCTTCTATACAAAAGATTGGCAAATTATGATACCAATGAATCTGACAAAAGGCAGTATTCCTTTTGGAAGAATCAAACTGTCCGGCTGAGTGGAGTCTATAGCATGATCGAACTCAAATATTCCTGATAAAATTTGCTATGGAAGAAAGTAGATGAACAAAATCCATATAACTTATTAATGTCTAACTGATCAAAATAAAGTCATGAACATATGGTAGCCTCATAATAGAATAACTGGGGATCTCTTATTACATAGAAGATTCAAGGACACATACCATCAAAGTCTTTTATATATACACTTGAGCAATGCACAACCACACAATAAAAGTTAGCTAGAAACAAAAAATACATATTTGGCATGTCAAAATAAGCTTGTGAATTATGCAGGAATTATCTGTTAACATGTCTCAGGGATATGTGATTATTGGCATTACAAAGCACAAGCGCTTCAAATATATCCTTCAAATACTTCCATCTACAACCACCTAACCATGAAGTGCTTTGTATGGTTATCTGTTGCTTCCAGCCATTACGCTGACAGGACTTACTTTAATAGCCTATAAATATCAGTTATCATTTTTTATTATTAAACACTAACAATTGAAAATCATTGGCCGAAGCAAAACTATTTACATACCGTATTGTAACACATTTTTTAGGGTTCTGGGGTCTATGTATGTTTCCCTTCTAATAAGGAAAATAAAATTTTAATACTTATCCTAATCTGAATTATACACATCCAAATAGGGGCATACAAGAGGGGGAAAGAAGCAAATATATGTTCTACTGTAGTCGTCTGATGCGATTGGGGTAAATCGAATGTGGACAAGATCTGAATTGGTAATGGTTTAATGACGAAATCATGCCATTTAATGAGAGTGATTTTAGGCACCTTATTTGGCAAGAGTTTAATGGAAAATGATGCGATTGGAAGGAGCGACGAATGCGGACGATGCGGCGAACATGGACATGATCTCATTTGGAAATGATTTAATGCGAGAATCGTGTCATTTAATGGGAGAATAATATTAGTACTTTATTTGGCAATATTTTAAATAAGGAGGGTGAATTAGTCCTTTTGACTAATTACCTAATTAGTGAAAATCTTATTATAAATAAAGTGGGAGATTAAAGAGGGGGGAATTATGTGAGTTTTCATTATTTTGATAAATCGAAGAGATAGTTCTTCGTTCTATGGGAGAGTGCGGACGTCCTCTTCAATCGGCGTCTTGGAAGAGAGATTACCTCTACAATTGTAATCAACGGTATCTTTTAATTTCAGTTTTAAACTAATAAATTTCAGATTTTTCCTCGTTCCAATCAATTTGGTATCAGAGCGCGACGATTCTACGGCCATGATCGAAGATCACCAGGTGTTTGATGAAACGCTACAAATAGCTGATGTGCTGCGACAAGAAGGGAACAAGCTTTATCGATATGAAAAATTTCAGGAGGCAGCTAATAAGTATGTTCTCGCAAAAACTCATTTCAACACCATTCCCATAGCAAAGGGTGGAACTCAACATTTACGATGTCTAGTTAAATTGATGGGTTGTTATCTGGTGACTAGATACTATCAAAGTTGTATTGCATTAGGTTCAGAGATCTTAACTTTTGATCCAACGAATATTACAGTTTTTCTTTATAGAGAACAAGCTTATAGAGCACTTGGTTTTCTTGAAGCTGCTGATTTTGAGATAATGATATTTTATGGTATTTTTTGAGGAAGAGACACATCCAAAGGGCGACACGACATCAAATCTGAATAAAGACGAAGACAACGGCAGAGATGCGAAACAAAAGGTGCCAGCTTTGGTAAGAGACAATGGTAAAATCATCTCTTTGGAGAAGAATGTCCAACAAAAAGAAGATCCAGCTTCAGATCTGAACCCAGCCGACGACACCGACGAAGATCCAAGGCATATCGACCATCAGAAGGATGCGAAAGGGGGTAACGGCCCCCTCACAGGCCCCCAGGGCTCTGCAGGGCCGACAGGGACCCCTGCATGCGTTGCAGTCCCATCGCGGGCCTTGTCCTGGCACCCAAGAGCCTCACAAAGCTTCAGAGGTAGACGGTGGGCTCATTCAGGTCTTGAGACTAGTTTCATGCCGTGATGAATTCATGAAAAATATTGGTGATTGTTGTAGCTTCTTTCTGGGCTTCGTGGAGAATGATGGAGACCTTAGATGGCCTTTTGATCCAGGAGGTGAGCATCATCGGTCGGAGATGAGTATCTCACACACGTCATGCACCACCTTGAGGACAAGGTGGTTCTTTGGGGGCGGAGTAATGATGCGATTTGGGTAAATCGAATGTGGACAAGATCTCAATTGGTAATGGTTTAATGGCGAAATCATGCCATTAAATAAGAGTGATTTTAGGCACCTTATTTGGCAAGAGTTTTGTTACGACCTAAAGATCGCAGAAGTCCGACTCCCGCCCGGATCCGCTAGCATACCCCATTAACTCATCTTTTCACAAAAAGGCCGCCACCCCGGAAATCCGAATCCACAGGGGGACGGGCGCTCCCCGAGCGCACCGCCCCGAGCGGGTCGAACAACTGCGGTTGTACGCCTAGGCCAGGGGTGCGGAGGCGCGCCCGGACGGCACCGATAGGCCGGCTGACTTAGGCGCGGGTGTCTATCTGCGCCGACGAACCATAGTCCGCGACCGACCGGGAGGCGCGGCGGGGCCGGACAACTCCCGGTCCGGACGACCCGGCTGACTCACATGCGCCCCGACGCCAGGGATAGCATAGCCCGACCTGTAGTTCGCCACCAACGACAAACAACCTAGGATAAGGACACGACTGACACATACGTCACCCGACCGCCAGACAAAGCACCCCCTGGCGGCTGACCCATCTGGCAGTTAATGCTTTCGGCTCTGACACCCCGACAAAAGCCCCCCCTGGCCGTCGCGCCGCCTGACGAAAGCAGGTCAGGAACTCCTGTTCCCGACGTCCTTGTCCGAAGTTTCCACTGACGACCGAGCCAGCTCAGCACATCCAGTCAGCATGCCAGGTCAGCTCCGCCTAGTCATCACCCGTCAGGTATAAATACCCCCTCTTCTCTTACGGAGGGGGGGGGTTGGAGAATTCTCTCTCATTTTATTACTCACATATGAGAGCAAAGGTCATCCATATCTTTGTTCTCCCACCTATAGCTCGTCACGCGTGGCGGACACACCGTTAGTCCGACCGGCGTGCCTAGCCCCCATTTTAAGCCTTATTACTGACTTAGGCATCGGAGGGGCTAAGGGTTGAACCCCAACCCTGCCCTTCTGACGAGTTGTTCGTGCTACAGGAGAGCTCGCCCCTTGACCAAATTCAGCGTCAGCCCCCTGCCGTCCAACCCTCCTCATCTGCATCTGGCGAGATTCGACCCCGTGAGTGCCACCGGCAGCAGATCCAACTTCTTCACCCCACTAATCACTTGTAAAACAGCCTACCTAAACCATCTTCTCCATATAACCATCGTGCCCTTGGTTCCCCATAATACAAATTCATTGTACGCGAGTTCCACCTCGTAACAATTGGCGCCGTCTGTGGGAACGAAGGGTCACACCCAAGTTAGACTCCATGCCGATCTCGCGGAACCCTGACCACGGCAAAGATCTCGTAGGTCAGGAACCGCTCTCCCTACAAATCACCCCGGCGTCCGACCCCCTTCTGGGGACGGGCACCGAAACTGAACCTACTTCGGCCCACGCCGTCCTGAAGAGCTTCGAGGCCGTCACTCAGGCCAGGGGAGGCTATCAGACGGCGGGAACGGAGCCTCCGCCCGGCCCCTCGGAGCCCCAGAACGTGAGGCGGAACCTCCACCTTCAGTTCGAGGAAGAGGGGGATAACAGGGGGCTCGCGGAGGAGGTTGCGGCCCAGCAAAGGCTCCTGGAAGAGGAGATGGAAGTTGCGCGGCGGTGGAGGCGCCTGGGGGAGGCAGCCTCCGCGCAAAGGCGTTTGGACGAAGCGGCAGAGACCGCCCGAAGGGCCTACCAGGACGAAGAGGCCGCTCGCCGCCAACTCCGCCTCATCGTCGCGGAGCGCGAGAGGCTAAGGAGAGAAAACAGGAGCAACCGAGAAATCCTGGACGAGACGGCGACGGGTCGGCGGCTCGGGGACGGGCGGGACCCGTTGCTGACCAGATCCCCACCAGGAGGAGGCAGCCCGCCTCGCCTGCACCACCCCTCCGATTCCCAGCACGAGGAAGCCGTTTGTCGGCAACTACGCTTCCTCACCGCCGAGCGCGAAAGGCTCCTTCGGGAGAATCAAGAACGGATGGAGGCCCGAGGAGAGCTGGCCGGGAGGCGCTGGCGCTGGGAGAACCGTAGCCCGCAACCCGTCGAGTCCTCGGCCCAGGGAAGGAGCCCCGCCAGAAGACCGTCGGGATACTCCCCGGGGACGGAGGACCGTCGGCAGACGAGGCATGACCGAAGCCAGACCCCCGAATGGCGGAGAGGGGATGCGCCGGACCGCCCTACCTATCCGGAGGAGGCCACGCCACTTGCACGGTGGATCACGTCCGCCCCAAGGCCCATAAGGTTCAAACCCCCTCACTTGGCCACGTACAATGGGAGAGGCGACCCCCTCACGCACGTCCAGCAATACCGGGGGGCGATGGAGGCGCAGGACGTGGATGAGGCGTTCCTATGCCGACATTTCTCCCAAAGCCTGAGGGACACCGCGTTGGACTGGTACTTTGGCTTGCCCGCGAGGTCCGTCGGGAGCTTTGGCGAACTATCCCACAAGTTCTGCCAAGAGTTTCGGGCCGGGCGGACGAAAAAGAAGCCCTTAGACTATCTCAGCACGATAGTCCAAGGGGAGGGAGAGACAACGGGTAGATACCTCCGCCGCTTTCAGGAGGAGAGACGGGCGGTGGTGACATGCGGCGATGAGGTGCTTATGCTGGCCTTCAAAACGGGGTTGCGGACTCGGAGCCTCCACAAATCCCTGCTCCGGGATCCGCCGACCGACTATGAGGCATTAGTTGCTATGGCGGAGAGGCACGCATTGGCCGAGGAGACTCTCGGTGCCAAGGCCTTATTCCCTCCGGCGAAACCCTCCCAAGGCGAACCCCGGTCACACCCACGGCCGAGGCAGGAAGAGGGGCACTGTGGTCACGACCAGCTGGCCCGACCAAGGCGGGAACCGCTCGGGCCTCGCCCGCAAGATCGACCCGGCCCGGCGCACGAGTTCGCTCCGGCCCCAGGGATCCCTCGAGTCGTCCCGAGACAAGAAGGCCCCCTACGGGCGCATTACACACAACTCAATGCTCCCCTGATCGAGGTGATGGCTGCGGCTACACGAGCCGGACTGCTGCCGGAGCCGCCCCGAGAAATGAAGTCGGACCCAGCTCGGAGAGATTTCAAGAAATACTGCCGATACCACCGGGACCATGGCCACGACACCGACGACTGCTTCACCCTCAAAAGGGAAATCGAGCGGCTGATCTAGGCGGGCCACCTGGGGGACTTCGTCGGAGGCCGGAGATCGGATCGAGAAGATGGAAACCACCGAAGGGCACGGAGGGCGGACCCTCCTGCAAACGGCGAGTGGGAAGAGCCTCACCCCCCGAAACCCGTCATGCTCATAAACACAATATGCGGCGGGCCTTCTTCAGGAGGGGCATCGTCGTCAAGCAAAAAGGCGTATGCGAGGCAAGTGATGACGGCGGATCTTGGAGGGGACCGGAGAGGGAGAAGGATGGCCTACCCTCCCATCACTTTCAGCGACGAGGATCTGGAGGGGATCGAGCAGCCCCACGACGACGCCATCGTCATCGAGGCCCAGATTGGGACGGCCATCGTCAGCCGCCTCCTGATCGACACAGGGAGCTCCTGCGACATCCTGTTCATGTCCACCATCGAAAAGATGGGGTTAAGGCCGGCGGACCTGAGACCCTGTACCGGCCCCCTCGTCGGATTCACCGGTCACTCGACCCCCATCATGGGAGTGATCATGCTACCGATAACCCTCGGGGAAGAGCCGCAAGTCGTCACTCGAATGACATTGTTCATTGTGGTCGACATTGCGTCGGCATACAACGGGATCATAGGACGACCATACATGGCGGCCATCAGAGCGATCCCCAGCCTTCTCCACCAGATGGTCAAGTTCCAAACCCCCCGGGGGGTAGGGATCGTACGGGGAAGCCAGAAGCTGTCTAGGAGCTGCTACGTGGGGTCAACCAAGCACAAGGGACCGAAGGTGAACCTGAAGATCAACTCGCCCGGGCGGAGTTATGACCCCTACCATTCAGAGTTAGCTCCAGCCGATGCCACCGCAAAGAGGAACAGGACCGGACGCCCCCCCCCCCCCCCCCCCCCCCAGAGCCCCCCCCCCCCTCAGAAGGACGGGCTAATCACTCCAGGGGACGTGGAGCACCGGTCGTGGAATAGCCGGAAACTGTAAGTCATGAATGAAATATCTTGTTCTGTTTCTTATCCTCGAAATTCGCTTCTTCTGCATGAAAATTTCAGTTCAAACCTCTCAAAGACTCCGGGGCAGGACCAATCCTCGCCACCCAAATCGGAGTGGGGCACGGGCCGAGCTGCGTACTCGCTCCCCCCCAAGAAGACCTCCGGGGCAAGTTCACTGAGCTTGGCCACCCAAACCGGAGCGCCATATGCGGGGTAGGCGACGGCCCAATACCCGTCCGACTATAGAGGCTGCGGGGAGGCGACGGCCCAATACCCGCCCTCTCAAAGACTCCGGGGCAGGACCAATCCTCGCCACCCAAACCGGAGAGGGGCACGGGCCGAGCTGCGTACTCGCTCCCCCCCCAAGAAGACCTCCGGGGCAAGTTCACTGAGCTTGGCCACCCAAACCGAAGCGCCATATGCGGGGTAGGCGACGGCCCAATACCCGTCCGACTATAGAGGCTGCGGGGAGGCGACGGCCCAATACCCGCCCTCTCAAAGACTCCGGGGCAGGACCAATCCTCGCCACCCAAACCGAAGAGGGGCACGGGCCGAGCTGCGTACTCGCTCCCCCCCCAAGAAGACCTCCGGGGCAAGTTCACTGAGCTTGGCCACCCAAACCGGAGCGCCATATGCGGGGTAGGCGACGGCCCAATACCCGTCCGACTATAGAGGCTGCGGGGAGGCGACGGCCCAATACCCGCCCTCTCAAAGACTCCGGGAAAGGACCAATCCTCGCCACCCAAACCGGAAAGGGGCACGGGCCGAGCTGCGTACTCGCTCCCCCCCCCAAGAAGACCTCCGGGGCAAGTTCACTGAGCTTGGCCACCCAAACCGGAGCACCATATGCGGGGTAGGCGACGGCCCAATACCCGTCCGACTATAGAGGCTGCGGGGAGGCGACGGCCCAATACCCGCCCTCTCAAAGACTCCGGGGCAGGACCAATCCTCGCCACCCAAACCGGAGAGGGGCACGGTCCGAGCTGCGTACTCGCTCCCCCCAAGAAGACCTCCGGGGCAAGTTCACTGAGCTTGGCCACCCAAACCGAAGCGCCATATGCGGGGTAGGCGACGGCCCAATACCCGTCCGACTATAGAGGCTGCGGGGAGGCGACGGCCCAATACCCGCCCTCTCAAAGACTCCGGGGCAGGACCAATCCTCGCCACCCAAACCGAAGAGGGGCACGGGCCGAGCTGCGTACTCGCTCCCCCCCCAAGAAGACCTCCGGGGCAAGTTCACTGAGCTTGGCCACCCAAACCGGAGCGCCATATGCGGGGTAGGCGACGGCCCAATACCCGTCCGACTATAGAGGCTGCGGGGAGGCGACGGCCCAATACCCGCCCTCTCAAAGACTCCGGGACAGGACCAATCCTCGCCACCCAAACCGGAGAGGGACACGGGCCGAGCTGCGTACTCGCTCCCCCCCAAGAAGACCTCCGGGGTAAGTTCACTGAGCTTGGCCACCCAAACCGGAGCGCCATATGCGGGGTAGGCGACAGACCAATACCCGTCCGACTATAGAGGCTGCGGGGAGGCGACGGCCCAATACCCGCCCTCTCAAAGACTCCGGGGCAGGACCAATCCTCGCCACCCAAACCGGAGAGGGGCACGGGCCGAGCTGCGTACTCGCTCCCCCCCAAGAAGACCTCCGGGGTAAGTTCACTGAGCTTGGCCACCCAAACCGGAGCGCCATATGCGGGGTAGGCGACGGCCCAATACCCGTCCGACTATAGAGGCTGCGGGGAGGCGACGGCCCAATACCCGCCCTCTCAAAGACTCCGGGGCAGGACCAATCCTCGCCACCCATACCGGAGAGGGGCAGGGGCCGAGCTGCGTACTCGCTCCCCCCCAAGAAGACCTCCGGGGCAAGTTCACTGAGCTTGGCCACCCAAACCGGAGCGCCATATGCGGGGTAGGCGACGGCCCAATACCCGTCCGACTATAGAGGCTGCGGGGAGGCGACGGCCCAATACCCGCCCTCTCAAAGACTCCGGGGCAGGACCAATCCTCGCCACCCAAACCGGAGAGGGGCACGGGCCGAGCTGCGTACTCGCTCCCCCCCAAGAAGACCTCCGGGGCAAGTTCACTGAGCTTGGCCACCCAAACCGGAGCGCCATATGCGGGGTAGGTGACGGCCCAATACCCGTCCGACTATAGAGGCTGCGGGGAGGCGACGACCCAATACCCGCCCTCTCAAAGACTCCGGGGCAGGACCAATCCTCGCCACCCAAACTGGAGAGGGGCACGGGCCGAGCTGCGTACTTGCTCCCCCCCAAGAAGACCTCCGGGGCAAGTTCACTGAGCTTGGCCACCCAAACCGGAGCGCCATATGCGGGGTAGGCGACGGCCCAATACCCGTCCGACTATAGAGGCTGCGGGGAGGCGACGGCCCAATACCCGCCCTCTCAAAGACTCCGGGAAAGGACCAATCCTCGCCACCCAAACCGGAAAGGGGCACGGGCCGAGCTGCGTACTCGCTCCCCCCCCCAAGAAGACCTCCGGGGCAAGTTCACTGAGCTTGGCCACCCAAACCGGAGCACCATATGCGGGGTAGGCGACGGCCCAATACCCGTCCGACTATAGAGGCTGCGGGGAGGCGACGGCCCAATACCCGCCCTCTCAAAGACTCCGGGGCAGGACCAATCCTCGCCACCCAAACCGGAGAGGGGCACGGGCCGAGCTGCGTACTCGCTCCCCCCAAGAAGACCTCCGGGGCAAGTTCACTGAGCTTGGCCACCCAAACCGGAGCGCCATATGCGGGGTAGGCGACAGACCAATACCCGTCCGACTATAGAGGCTGCGGGGAGGCGACAGCCCAATACCCGCCCTCTCAAAGACTCCGGGGCAGGACCAATCTTCGCCACCCAAACCGGAGAGGGGCACGGGCCGAGCTGCGTACTCGCTCCCCCCCCCCAAAGAAGACCTCCGGGGCAAGCCCAACGAGCCTGGCCTCCCAAACCGGAGCTCCTGGGGCGGGATTCCCGACGGACCAATACCCTCCCTCCCCAGAAAGGGCATGTCGCCCCTCTCCTCAAACCTCGGGAAACGAATCAGGGTCCGCAAATCAAGGCAACCCCAACGCGGAGCCATCCCTGAGGCGTAACGCCTGGCCCCCATAAAGCCGACGCCCGAAATGACCTGTCCAACCCAAAAGGACACTCTGGACGAACGCCACTGACAAATGGCACGCCTGCCAAAAAACGGGGTCTGAGGAGGCACATCACACGTCACCCATCGGGAACGCTCCCAAAAAAACACACCAAATTCCAAGACGGCACCGACTCTCCATGAAGAGGAAATGAGGTCAGAAATACACCATTATAAATCCCCCCCTCAGCTTCCTTGAGGAGGGGAGGAAGGCGAGAGAAAGGATAGGGAGAAAGACTAACCATTTTGCCACCCTCTTCCCCTAAAAATGCGTGGAAAATGCGAACTTCACCGACCGCCAAGGTAAACGATCTCCCAACAGGATATTCCCCTTACACGACGGTTGCCCAGCCCGCCGCTCCCCTCCTTCCTTTAGACAACTTACGGCATGGGAACTGGAGCTCCAATGGCATACCATGCCTCTCCACGGATGCCCCGCGCACGCAGGCGCGGCTGGCAGACAACCCGATGGATGGGACAGACCTGCCAAATCACCTCACCAGACACCCCGGCAGCCGCCCGCTTCGCCCCAACCGAGGGGAACTTGTCCCCGAGCGCCGGCATGCTCCAACGGGCTACCCCGCTTGCACCGGTGGCACCCCCCCTTCCACTCATCGACCTCCCCTGGACCGTTTACGCCAGGAGGACGAACAGATGGGCTGCGGAGTGCGTCCCCTCGCGCCTACCCCGTGGAGACTCCAGTCGAGGAGAGCAACAAGGCCCCGTGGGATAGAACAGCCACCAAGGACTCCCTCTCCCCCCAATTCTGGGAATGAGGGCCAAAGCCACTGCCTGGCTCCGACGCGTCCATCCACCCCTAAGCCGAGGGGGAACCCTCTGAATCAACTCCACGCCCCTTGTCAGGGGCGCGACGCCAGAGAGAGGCGGATCAACTACGATGAGAACATCAACCTACCTACGGGACGATTCAATGTTACGCCTACGGGCCGATCCTGTTTTAGTAAACTATCAATGATAGCTGATGAAAAGACTACTCCCGGTTGACCGCTAGTTATAGCTCGGGCACACCTAGACACGAGCAACCCGCGAAAAGGGAGGCTAACTCGCTGTACAATCCCTCGGCCGCGCTACGTAAAATAGAGGGAGTTAACACGATTCCCCCTACGCCAGGATAAAAACGGCCGCGCCAAGTCGTAACTCTAAGAAGGGAATTTATGCACACACACAGGCAGAAAATCCCAGAAAAATGCGGGGACGAGCCCAGCAAATCTTCACTTTCTTTCGTTTTTAAAATAAAAAGGGGGGGGCCTATACAAAACTACGTGTCGCTTCCGCCAGTTACGACGCCCCCTCCCTCAGTGGAATCTCCCACCGCCCCATCGTCCTCCGGCTCGTCGCCCGCCCCTCCGTCTCCATCCCCCTCCTCGTCGCTGCATGTGGCGAGCCCGTCAAGGTCGAGCTCTACCGGCGGGACCAGGCCCGCCGCCTTCTCCTTCATCCGAGCCAAGCAGGCTTCCCATCCCTCCGCGCGACCCTTCTCCATGCCCTCGGACATCGACTTTGCGAGGGCGGGGATGACGGTTTTCTCCTGATACGTCCGAAATTCCTCGACCCTACGGGCCAACTCCTCCTCGGCGGCCTTGGCACGCCCCGCTAGATCCTCCGCACGAGCCTCCTCCCTCCTAAGGGCCTCCTCCAGCTCCTTTGCTCTCTCTCCAGCCTCGGCCGCCTTTCGCTCATGATCGGACACGACCGTCTTTAGGCGCCCTACCTCCGCCTCGTTTCGGTCGCCCCTCTACCTCTCCTTCGCAAGGTCCTCGCCAGCGCTCTTACGAAAAGCAGTGAGCTCGGCGACCACCCTAGCCATGGCGCCCTCTGCCTTGTGGATGGCTGGCACATGCCTCATCATCCCAAGCATCAAGTTGAGGATCTGAGTAAGGAAAGAGAGAAAAGTGAACCCATTTAGGGTGTTTAATAAAACCCGCTGATAAACTTCGCCCACCTTACAGAACATACCTGAACGCCATGCATCACCGCGGTCCCGCACAGACCCTCCGGCTCCACCGCTTCCAGCGCCGCCCTATCGCGGGGCAGTAAAATGTTCTCCGCCAGCCTCGCCGCCACACCTCCGTCCTCAAACACGGATTCATCACTTGCTACTTTGTACGGCGCCCGATGAAGCGCCCCGTCGGGGTAGCCCTCGACATCGGTCCTCTTGGCCTTAAACTTAACCAATGTGGCCTCACAACGGGGGTCGGCGGCCCTCTCGAGACCGAACATGGGACAACCGTAAGGCCAAGGTTCCCATCCTCCGGACCCGGTCGGGCCACTCGACGCTTCGGCCCTCCCCGGTTGACCACTAGCCGACGCCCCTCCCCCCCTGCAGGTGCCAGGGGGCTAGACGGCCTCGTTCGGGGCATTTCCCCCCCGCCGCCTATCGACCCTTCGTCCCCGCCCTCCAAGTCGATGACGGGATCCGACATCCCCTCCCCGGCTCCGCCGCCCGCCGGACCGGTTTCCCCCGGCACGTCAGGCTCAGACGACTTCGCCGGCCTCTTCCTCCTCTTCGTGGACAATGGCACCCCAGTCGAGCTCCCCGCCCCTCCTTCTGCTCGCGACCTCTTGGGGCCAACTCTTGTCGATGATCGCCCCGCCTGCTCCGAGGCCCGCCGCATCATTTCCTCGAGGGACAGACTCATTATGCCACCTGCCACAGAGAGAAAGTTCAGCGTAAGCATATCAGGTGCATGAACACCAAAATCTTTTGTACCTTCGGGCCATGTGTACGCCGATATCATCTCAGCCCGAGAGAGAATCCGATAATCTCAGCCCTCTGCTGGTATGGCCATTAAAATCTGGGCCACCACCTTCTCCTCGTCCCCCAATTCCACCCCCTTTCTCGCCTCAGGATTCAGCTCCGACCAATCAGACCTTATCAGCACCTCCTCCGGCACCTCCACAAACACATACTGCTCGCGCCACAACTTAATTTTCCCGGGCAACCCCCTAATGAGCGGATGCGTCCTCTTCGCGGAGAGATAGTAGCATGACCCCAACCTCTTGACCAAGAAGAAGTGGCGAAATAAGGGCAGGGAAGGGCTAACCTGGTTGCTTATACACAGCACTAGGAACCCCACAATGGCACTGATGGCATTGGGCATCAGGCGATACAGGGGCATTTCCAGGAAGTTCAACACTTCCAGCAAGAACGGATGGGGGGGAAAGCACAAACCTTGCTCAAACAAAGATATGTATACTCCAACCTCCTGGATGCCCGCAAAACACACCCTCTCTTGCGGCCCCGGTTCACGAACCGAATACGGCGGCCTGACGTACTTCGTGAAGATCTCCGCAACGGATTTCTTCAGCACCGACTTCACGCCCGCAATCTCGATGGGCACCCTTCCTGTCTCCGCGGCGGAACTTCCTTCCCCAACTACCCCCGACCCCTGACCCCGAATCGGAGACATCGAGGAAGACATTTGTAAAACGGGCGTCTTACCTAACGGGTGCCGACGACTCGGGCGCTCGCGCTACTCCGCTGACCGCTCCCACGAGGACGACTCTGGCAAGGATTCTGAAATCTCCTACGAGCCCTAGTTGCTTGTCAAAATTTTCGCCCGACAACCACCTTTGCTTCCCTCCCCTCCATGAGATCTCTTTATATCGACTGCGCAAACCATCATGACCGTCAACCCCAGGACACGCGTCACCAATCCGGGCCCTGTCCATCACCGACCCACGTGTTCTGACGCTTCGCGTACTGTCAAAACCGTCAATTCCGCCACGCGTCATAACTACAGTGGTCGGGCCGCCTCGGTTCCCGCCCGCCGTCGATTCGTCAGGATGACGTCTAGTCATACGACCGCCATCAATTCCCGCCCAAATCCCTACGAAATGATTACCCCCATTTGAAATCACTCCGCGCGCCGCGAGTTCCGGAAATTAGCCCGGCCTCCGTCAGGGCGGCCATCACAAGAAGACAGCGCTCAATCCAAGATTGAGCCTGGCCTCCTTCAGGGCGGCCATCACAAGAAGACAGCGCTCGATCCAAGATTGAGCCCGGCCTCCTTCAGGGCGGCCATCACAAGAAGACAGCGCTCGATCCAAGATTGAGCCCGGCCTCCTTCAGGGCGGCCATCACAAGAAGACAGCGCTCGATCCAAGATTGAGCCCGGCCTCCGTCAGGGCGGCCATCACAAGAAGACAGCGCTCGATCCAAGATTGAGCCCGGCCTCCTTCAGGGCGGCCATCACAAGAAGACAGCACTCGATCCAAGATTTATCCCTGCCTCCGTCAGGGCGGCCATAACAAGATGACAGCGCTCGATCCAAGATTGAGTCCGACCTCCGTCAGCACGGCAAAAGCAAGAAAGCTTCTCTCGTACCACCGAAGGGTCCGATCTCCATCGGGTCGGCCGGAACAGGATTCCGCCGCCCAAATTAGTGGGATCTCGGTTCCAACACTTGGCGAACTTTCGTACGAACCAACCAACTTTGCCCCGCCGCTGCTCCGCCGGGACCTGTCCGGGGCTTCCGAGCAAACCGCCGGAGAACGTGACTATTCTCAACTCCCCTCTCCCGAATATCTCGGCAGAGCGAAGTTGGGGGCAATTACGTCCCTCGCAAAGCTGACGTTCTACGAGCAAACCAAATAAGAATCCAGTTCGGCACAAAACAATCACAATGTATTTACTCAAATAGCTAACCCGTACATTGGACTTTCCACACACTACAACAACATATTGTTTATAACCCTCTCACAAGAAGGCACGGCCCTCCCCAAACCCACGTTTCTAACGACGCCGCCTCTCAACCGACCGATCTCTCACATCCTTAACCACTTGCCGAATTGCCGCTTCCTTAGCCTCTTGCAGCATCGGCACAACATGCTCGTCATGATAGCGGCGGATAGCGGCTTCGATCAGTTTGCCCTCAGCGCCCCGTTTTTCCTCTAACCGCCGCACCGCTAGACCCTTCTCCCTCTTTTCGGCCTCCAGGGCGGCCTTTAGGTCCTCTATTTGCCGCCTCTGTAATCCGATCACTGATTCCTTGCTAGCAACTTCCGAGGTATGCTTCGACCGGATATCATCCCTCTCTCGCGTTACTTCTTGGAGCTGCTTCTCGACCATTGCTTTGGACGAATCGAAATACGCAGCCCGCCCCTTCTCCACCCCGTAGGCCGCCCTAACCCTCTCCAGCTCCGCCTCCGCGTCCCTCAGCTTCGCCTTGACCTCGCCAAGGTTCGCCTTCGCCAAGTCCAGTGACGCCCTGGTGACGGCCGCGGAGGCACGGCCCCGCAGGGCTAACACGTTCGCGATCATCTACATAAACCTCGAATCAACGAGACACGAACAAATAAAGCCTGCGGACGAGGAAAGAGAGCCGGCGTACCTGCACGACGTGCCATATAGCTGAGCCGCCCAACCGTTCCGCCCCCACACGAGTCAAAGACTCACGATCGCGCGGTAACACGCAATACTCGGCGAGGCGAGCCGCCACTCCCGCGTCCTCAAATACCGACTCATCGCCGCTGACTCGAAAAGGAAACTTGTGAAGCCGGTCATCTGGGTATGCCTCGACCTCTTCTCGGGTCCTCTTAAAACGAATAAGGGTGCCCTCGCAAGCTGGACTGGACGACACCCCCATTTCCCACGAGGGGATCCCGTATGGCCACCTTTGAACCACAGGCGCTCGGTGAGGCGCGA
Source organism: Scilla litardierei (assembly GCA_030789695.1). Classification (NCBI taxonomy): domain Eukaryota; kingdom Viridiplantae; phylum Streptophyta; class Magnoliopsida; order Asparagales; family Asparagaceae; genus Scilla; species Scilla litardierei. The sequence continues at coordinate 124,937,205 of CM061140.1, read as the reverse complement.
CCGCCGCTGGTACCCGCGGAGGGAGGGAGGGTCCGGCCCCCCGGACGGGCACGTCATCATGAAGATCCTCGGCGGGTCCACCGGCAGATATACCTTGCCTGACTGCCCCCCGTCCCGGGTGCGACCTCTCCCCACGGGGGGCCCCGCCCCCACGTTCCCGGGATCCTGCCTCGCTAGCTACCCCCTTGCCTTTCCCGCGGGGATCAGTATCCTCCGAGATCGGGGCCCCGATCGAACCTGACACCTCCTCCGGCTCCCTCATCGCGTCTTCGCCTACAAAAGGAAAAGAGAGACAATCAGGGCGAGCCTAGCCCGGAGCTTACAAAACTTCAAAGATACCTAGGGTCCAAAAGTCCTGGGCGAGCCGACTGCTCAGCGTTAGACTCGCCCAATGACGACACGCCTCAGGCAGTTCCCTCAAAATCTGAGCTTTGGCACTATCCTCCCCGGTCAGCTCCACCCTTTCATTTACAAAGGGATTCCGCGCCCCCCAATTCGACATCAGCGCCTCATCACTCGGCACCGTCACGAAGACGAACTCCCTCATCCAATCGCCGACATCGTCCGGCACCTCGAGGATGAGTTCTCGCCCTCTCCTGGCGCAAACGCGATGATACATCCCCCACTTCCGAATCACGAAGAAATGCTGGAACAACGCCAAGGAGGGACTCAAGGAGCAAGCAAGGCACAAGACGACAAACCCCACTAACAAGCCCCAAGAACGAGGCGCTAAGGCAAATATCGGCAGCTCCAGGAAATTCAACAAATGAAACAAGCACGGATGGATCGGAAAGCGGAGCCCCAACTCGAAGGACCGGACATAGACCTCAACCTCATCATCCCCCGGTGAACTCACCACTTCCTCCAACCCGGGAACCCGCACCTCATAGGGTTGTCGCACAAACCGCACGCGAATCTCCCTGATGTTGATCCTATCCAACCTACGTCGGGTGGACTCAATGTCTCTCGGTACAACGGATCGACATGACCGTCTTTCCCTGGGCCGCCGCACCCCCGGCTGCGACGCCCCCTTGCCCTCCAACTCCTCCTCCCCCACCCGGCTACTTCCTCCAACCTCGAAACGAGAAGCCATTGATCGGGAAGGAAGGAAATTAACTGTTATTACCTGTTGATCCCTTGAACCCGGAAGGCGATTGGAAGAAGATGACCGGCGACGGAAGTGGCAAATTAGCCAGCAAGCGCCAAACAGAAATACCGAACGCCGGAGGAGAATCGGAGAAAGACAAAAACTCCCGCCGACCGCCTCCCAGACCCTTTTAGCGGTAGAGGTGGCCCCGGGCCATCTCGGCCGTCAAACTTTCGCCACGCGGCGCCCATCGAGACGTCCCCGACGCCTCGACTGGCGTGAGGGTCACCTCACCCACGTGTCGCAAACCCAATCGCAGAGACGCTTCGTTTTCCTCTGCCCCCTTTTCAAATCATAATAATGACCACTAAGGCGGGAGTTCCGAAGCCGCCGCCGTCTCTACCCGGTGGGTCCAAGGCCCATATTGATGGTCCAAAATAACAAAGGTGGTTCGCCCTCCGAGCCGAGCCGGGCTGCCGCCTCAGACTCGAAGGCCGGGGGCAATTGTTACGACCTAAAGATCGCAGAAGTCCGACTCCCGTCCGGATCCGCTAGCATACCCCATTAACTCATCTTTTCACAAAAAGGCCGCCACCCCAGAAATCCGAATCCACAGGGGGACGGGCGCTCCCCGAGCGCACTGCCCCGAGAGGGTCGAACAACTGTGGTTGTACGCCTAGGCCAGGGGTGCGGAGGCGCGCCCGGACGGCACCGATAGGCCGGCTGACTTAGGCGTGGGTGTCTATCTGCGCCGGCGAACCATAGTCCGTGACCGACCGGGAGGCGCGGCCGGGCCGGACAACTCCCGATCCGGACGACCCGGCTGACTCACATGCGCCCCGACGCCAGGGATAGCATAGCCCGACCTGTAGTTCGCCACCAACGACAAACAACCTAGGATAAGGACACGACTGACACATACGTCACCCGACCGCCAGACAAAGCACCCCCTGGCGGCTGACCCATCTGGTAGTTAATGCTTTCGGCTCTGACACCCCGACAAAAGCACCCCCTGGCCGTCACGTCGCCTGACGAAAGCAGGTCAGGAACTCCTGTTCCCGACGTCCTTGTCCGAAGTTTCCGCTGACGACCGAGCCAGCTCAGCACATCCAGTCAGCTCCGCCTAGTCATCACCCGTCAGGTATAAATACCCCCTCTTCTCTTACGGAGGGGGGGTTGGAGAATTCTCTCTCATTTTATTACTCACACACGAGAGCAAAGGTCTTCCATATCTTTGTTCTCCCACCTATAGCTCGTCACGCGTGGCGGACACACCATTAGTCCGACCGGCGTGCCTAGCCCCCATTTTAAGCCCTATTACTGACTTAGGCATCGGAGGGGCTAAGGGTTGAACCCCAACCCTGCCCTTCTGACGAGTTGTTCGTGCTGCAGGAGAGCTCGCCCCTTGACCAAAGTCAGCGTCAGCCCCCTGCCGTCCAACCCTCCTCAGCTGCATCCGGCGAGATTCGACCCCGTGAGCGCCACCGGCAGCAGATCCAACTTCTTCACCCCACTAATCACTTGTAAAACAGCCTACCTAAACCATCTTCTCCATATAACCATCGTGCCCTTGGTTCCCCATAATACAAATTCATTGTACGCGAGTTCCACCTCGTAACAAGTTTAATGGAAAATGATGCGATTGGAAGGTGCAACGAATGCAGACGATGCGGTGAACATGGACATGATCTCATTTGGAAATGATTTAATGCGAGAATCGTGTCATTTAATGGGAGAATAATATTTGTACTTTATTTGGCAATATTTTTAAATAGGGAGGGCGAATTAGTCCTTTTGACTAATTACCTAATTAGCGAAAATCTTATTATAAATAAAGTGGGAGATTAAAGGGGGAATTATGTGAGTTGTGATTATTTTGATAAATCGAAGAGATAGTTCTTCATTCTATGGGAGAGTGCGGACGTCCTCTTCAATCGGCGTCTTGGGAGAGAGATTACCTCCACAATTGTAATAAACTGTATCTTTTAATTTCAGTTTTAAACTAATAAATTTCAGATTTTTCCGCGTTCCTATCATCATCTTCCTATTGTTTTCTCCTAGAAGATAAGAGCAGGAACAAGGATATTGTTCACCGGGGCTCAAGCAAAGCAAGCTACTTAATTCCTGCTTACAAATGCTTCAGGACTGTATTCATGCTTCTTTCTGATTAACATGGAAAAAATATACATAAATTCTATTCTGATCTGAGTTAAGACAAATTCATACATGAGTGTATTAAGGGCATTAAATAAACTGATTTTTATTCAACCGTAGTTGTATTTTTTCTAGAAGCAATGGAACTGAATAAGATAGATGCATTTCGTCTGACCATATTGTCAAAAAACACTCATGTTCTGACCATATTGTCAAATTCTTATTCTGTATTTTTATTGGAGATTTACTGTTGATTTATGCTTCAAACTTATAATCTGGGAGGTTGACACGGCCATGCGCGTCAGAAGATGCATCGACTAACTTTTGCAGATTTGGACACGGCCGTGCAGCCGTCCATGCCGTTGTCCGTGTTGCCAATCAGCTTTTTGTTTATTTACTATGGTCATGCAAACTGTCCGTGCACATCAGCAGCTCTCTGTTTTACAGTCGCAGTTTGGCGTACGGCCGTGCGGATATGCGGCACGGCCAAGCGGATGTCCAGAAACCCTAGAACGGCCAAATTTGAGCTTCTAATCTCGGCCGTTGATTTCCAAAGGAGTTTAATCGGATGGATATGATAGAAAACACCCTCTTCTACCCTAGGGATTGTTTCTATCATATAAATACTAAGAGATACACACGCGACAGATACAGTTGGTTTTTTCGTGACGGAGAATTGCGGAGATTCCTTGCGTCTTCAAGAAGAAGGTGACTATGAGCTTTACGAGAGGAGTATTTCTTGTTTTAGAGACTTTGGTAAGATCTCTCCATTGGGCGTGTGCATGAGACATTGTAATTTCTAGAGTGCTAGATTATCTTCTTGAGAGGGCACACATATTGTATTGGAGGATATTTGTAGTCGATGTATTCTCTGTATTGTCATCTCTGATCTAGTGGAAGCCGTGACAACGGAAGACTGGACGTAGGCCATAGGTTGGGCCGAACAAGTATAAATCTTGTGTCTCTGTGTGATTGCTTGGCTTGATTGTGTGGTGGTTTTCTTGTACTTCTTATGATTCATCCAAGATCCTAACGATGTATTGTTTTGGTTGGCAACACAATATTTATCATATATTCCGCTGTGCACACTTAGGTGTTGTTTGGTATTGTGTCAAATTTTTCCAACAAGTGGTATCAGCGCTACTGGTGAGGAGTCAATATGTCGTCATCTACCAGATGGAGCGAAAGGCGTTGAGCGCATTGCAGTTATCACTTTCAGATGAAGTACTCAGAAAGGTGATTGAGGAGGCGAGAAGCTTTGGAAGAAGCTGGAGGCACTTTATGCAAAGAAGAAACTGACGAGCATGTTGTATTTGATGCAACAATTATATGTTCTGAAGATAAGAAAGGGAGCCAATGTTAAGGATCATATTGATGCTTTCACGAAAATTGTGTCTGACTTACGGAGTATGGGGTGAACATCTGGCGATGATATTGATGTTTTCTTTGACGGATAATTTCGACCCATTCGCGCGGTCCATGATATATGGACATGAATCTTTATCTCTGGAGGAGGTAGAGTCCGCGGTACACTCTGAGGTTCTTCGTGTCAGTGACTTCTCGAGAAGGTGATGATCAAGTGGATGCACTCTTCATCAGGGGACGTCAGGATTCAAGAGGCGGCCATGGTTCTATGAAGGACAAGGTGTTGGAAACAGCATCCTAACCTATGTTTGATGATAACAAACCCTACTGAACTATTCTAATATGTTTGTTGAGTGTGTCACAGGTCCCTATAGTCATGATTGCTCAGGTTACACATGCACGTACTCAAGTACGTTGAAATACGGAGCTGAAACTTCATTTGGAATTACACAATCTGATCAAACAAGAGAGTATAGCTATGAAACTCTACCCTAGAGTTAATCATAGGCTATAAATAGCATGGGATTTTTCTCAGGATTTATGGAGATTATTTGAAGTCAAAATACGGGGAAATACGAGAAAATACAAAGTATACAAAGAAGAAACTTTTTCTACAAGTGGAGAAATAAGGTGAAACAATTCTCACATGTCAATATGAAGCTCTGGGATTTTTGAGAATTATTTCAGAATTTTTGGGATTTATTTGATGCCCAAATACGTAAGAATACAGTGAAAATACTCAGCAAATACGGCATACGGTACTGTGCATATATACGCTTCATCGCTGAATTAAATCCAAGTCGACGTGGCATCATCTGCGCCGTTCGTTCCACATCCAACGGCCGCTCGAAGCGGGGCGACGTGGCCGCTTGTCCGCCGCCCGATCTCGATCCAACGGCCACCTACCGTGCGGATGAAGTCGCGGAAGGCGGGCGCCGCTGAGTCAGCCGCGGGCGACGTGGCGTAATCTCCACCGTCGGATCTCCATCCAACGGTTCAGGCGCTGCCGACTCGAGTCAGCGCTGGCGGGCGGCTCGTCAGCGGAGGCGGGCGCTGAACGCGGAAAATCCGCGAGACGTGGCCGCATCTCGTCCGTCCATCTGCGATCGAACGGCTGCCGACAGCGCATTTACGCGGATGCGGGTCCCGCTGCTTTAAAACCCGCAAGCCGCCCACGTTGCGGATCCCTTCGCACAGTGCACAGACCCGTTAACTCAATCCTATATATACTCATGTACATCTCTTCACATTTTCATCAATAAGTGGAGTTCTAGAGATCCAAATTGAGTTCTGTAAGAAGCGTTGCGACCGTGACTTCATCCCCGACGCAGTGATAGCAAGTTGAGCAGCTAGTTCCTCCTGTGCAGAAAATGAGATCACTTTGAGTGAGGAACTTCTACCGACTACTTCCACGGGGACAGCGACTACTTCTTCTACTGACATCCGATCATCATTCCGTAAGAAGCGTTGCGAAGCTACTGATGTGCTGAAAGACGACAACCAGAGAGATCTTCACAAATGAGCTTTCTAAACTCTTGATCTTATTTATTTGTGAAGTTATTAATGTTTTGATCAGCATTTCTGTAATATAATTTCTTCCGCTATTTGGGATTCTGGGAACCAAACTTGTTGGGGCAAGTTGGGTTGGGGAGTGATACTTGTATGTTTCTTTTTGGCTTTGGTGAGCTTGAGTTGGTCTGACAGGTTGGTGTTGGTGCACCAATCTAAGGGAGATTGTAACTTCTTAAAGAAACAGTATAAGTGATTGCTCATTGGGGTGGACGTAGGTCATGGGGACCGAACCACGTTAAATTCTGTGTCTTCTGTGAATGCTTTGATTGTCTGATTCCTAAACTGCATGCTGTAAACTAGGCTTAATTTTTATCTTGCGATAATTTGGTCAAAGGCCTATTCACCCCCCCTCTAGGCCTTATTTAGATCCTACAAGTGGTATCAAAGCTCCAGACCTGGCCATTTGAGTCTAGTTCATAATGAATACATATGATTCAGCATTTGCTGAAGGACAGTCTACAGTTAGACCACCCAAATTTAATGGGACTGATTTTGCTTACTGGAAAGCTAGGATGAAAATTTTCTTAGTCTCTTCAGATCTTGAAATTTGGAAAATTGTTGCTAAAGGCTATCACCCACCTACAATCAAAATTGAAGATATTGATGTACCAAAACCAGAAGATAAATGGGATGATAACGATAATAAACTTTATGCTCTGAATGGTAAAGCTATGAATGCAATTATCTGTGCACTTGACAGAACTGAGTTTAACCGTATATCTCATTGTCTTACTGCGCAGGAAATCTGGAACACTCTCGAAGTCACTCACGAAGGAACCTCTCAGGTGAAGGAGTCCAGATTAGCGCTGCTGAGCTCAGAGTACGATGGTTTCCACATGCTACCAGGAGAATCCATCAAGGACATGTACACTCGCTTCACCGACATCGTATACAACTCAAAAGCCTTGGGAAAGTCTTACGACAGCATCGACCTCATTCGGAAAATCCTAAGAGCGCTTCCTAGTTCCTTCCGACCTAAAGTGACGGCCATCCAAGAAGCTAGAGATCTCACTAAGCTGAAGCTGGATGATCTGATTGGGAATCTGTTATCCCATGAGCTGGAACTCAAAACCGTCGAGACAAGAGAAAAAGGTGAGGCTAAACCTTTAAAGACCATCGCTCTCAAAGCCGAAGAAAGTGACAAAGAAGATCTCGACGAGGAACATGCACTGATGGTCAGAGGATTCCGACGCTTCATCAGAACTCCTGCCGGAAAATCTGAAATGGCAAAAAGGTTCAATCGTTTTAATAAGTTTAATCCTTTGAATTCCTCATCTGAACAGAATACTACTAAAAGTGTTCAATGTTTCAACTGCAAGAAATTTGGACATTTCATGAAAAACTGTCCAACAAAGAACGCGTCATCCGAAGCCAAAGGGAAATCATTTGCGGTAACATGGGATGATGACGATGAAGACGAACCACAAGACGAGGTAGCGCAATCATCACTTTGCCTAATAGGTGAAAGCGACACGAACAAGGTAAGAGATGAATTTTCTTTACCAGAATTAATGAACATTTGTGAAAACATGAATTCAGAAATTACTTCTCTTGAATCCTCTATAGAAAATTATAAAGAAATGAATTTCCAACTACAGCAGGAAAATTATAATGTTTTGCAAAATGAAATAAAATTGAAAAATGAAATTGCATCGCTCAAAATTAGCATTGAAAAACTCAAAGGAAAGTCTAGTATTACTGAAGCTATACCTTGTCAGACTTGTGCTTCATTAAAGCTAGAAATTAAGAATGGTAATGAAAAGATTGTTGGCCTAAATAAAAGAATAGAAACTCTCGCTAAAAATGAAGATAATGTTAGAAAGAGTTTTATAAATAAAAGTGTCATGCTTGTAAATGAAAACATCTTTTTGAAATCCAAAGTCTCTGATTTAGAACTGAGTATCAGAAAATTTGGTGTAGGAAGGAAATCACTAGACATCATTCTTGGATACCAGTCAATCAAAAACGATAAACAAGGACTAGGATTTGGAAATGTTTATAATGAAAACATGATAAAGAAAAATCATTACATCAAGAAAAAGAAACGGAACGCCAAATGTTATACATGTGGTTCTTTTGAGCATTTATATAGAAATTGTTGTTATAAGAACCAAAACATGAAGTTCAAACAAGTATGGGTTCCGAAAGGTACTATGACTAACCATTGTGGACCTATTTGGCTACCCAGGTCACACATACCTTGTTCTTCTTATGTGTAGGGACTCAGCGTGGCTAAGGAACAACTGTGTGAGTGGTATTTGGATTCAGGCTGCTCAAGACACATGACAGGGAACAGCGACAAGTTCCTTAGCCTCGTGAAGCAAGAAGGAGGAAGTGTTACATTAGGGGACAACGGCAAGTGCAAGGTAATGGGTAAAGGTATTGTTGGCAACAATACTTTTAAGATTTCTGACGTCCTCTGGGTTGAAAATCTCAAGCACAACCTCATCTCCATAAGCCAACTCTGTGACAAAGGTATGAAAGTACTTTTTGATGAGAAAATTTGTAAAATTTATGACTCGGTCACAGGTAATACCCTCTTCATAGCCAATAGGAAAAATAATGTTTATACAATAATAATTGAAGAAATGACAATTGCTAAATGTTTGATTGGCAGGGAGGAGGAGGCTATACTATGGCACCGGAGACTATCACATGCCAGCATGAAGTTGCTACATAAGCTGGAGAATAAAAACCTGGTCCGAGGCTTGCCACATCAACAGTACGAGAATGGTAAGTTGTGTGTTGCATGCACAAAAGGTAAGCAAACTAGATCCACTTTTACGGGAATTCGGGAAGTTACCACTTCACGAGTCCTAGAATTGATTCATATGGATTTGTTTGGGCCTATCGATGTTGCTAGCCTCAATGGAAAGAGATTTTGTTTTGTTTTGATCGATGATTTTTCTAGATATACATGGGTTTACTTCTTAGCCAAGAAATCGGATTCCTTTGAAAATTTCCAAAATTTTTGTAATCAAGTTTCAAATGAGAAAAATCTTTCAATTATGAAAATTAGAAGTGATCACGGTGGTGAATTTGAAAACTCTGTTTTTGAAAACTTCTGTTTGGAAAAAGGGATCTTACATGAATTTTCTTCTCCTAGAACACCTCAACAAAACGGGGTGGTCGAAAGAAAGAATCGAACTTTAAAAGAGATGGCAAGAAGCATGCTTAATGATTATTCTCTTCCTATGTATTTTTGGGCCGAAGCAGTGAATACAGCCTGCTATGTCTGCAACAGGGTTATGCTTAGACCTTTAATGAACAAAACATCCGATGAACTGTGGCATGGCAAGACTCCTAACATTTCATATTTCAGAGTATTTGGATGCAGGTGTTTCATTTTAAACACAGGAGATCAGCTGGGGACATTTGAATCCAAATCAGACGAAGGAGTGTTCGTAGGATATTCATCAAGGAGCAAAGCATACAGGATCTACAATAAACGAACCTTAACTGTTGTTGAGTCAATTAATGTGAAATTTGATGAAGCTGAAATAGATCTTTTAAATTGCAGGGAAACTGAAGATGCAGACAAGGAAACTACAGAGCCTGAAAACATAGCTGAACCATCTGAAGGCCAAAAGGAAGCTGAACCAGAAGTAACACAAGGACATAGACTGGAAAGAGGAGAGCTCAGGTTCAATCCACATCATCCACCTGAGCTGATCATGGGGACTCCTACGGAAGGTATACGCACTCGATCCACTTTCAATAACTTGTGTGCCTTATGCATTCATGGTGACCTCATTTCTGAAATTGAACCTAAGAACGTTGAAATCGCTTTAACCGATGAAAGTTGGGTTATGGCCATGCATGATGAGATTAATCAGTTTGATAGAAATAATGTTTGGACATTAGTGCCCCGACCTGATAATTACCCAATTGTTGGCACTAAATGGATTTTCAAAAACAAACTTGATGAATCTGGAAATGTAATCAGAAATAAGGCAAGATTAGTGGCCAAAGGATATAACCAGATTGAGGGAATTGATTGTGATGAAACTTTTGCACCCGTTGCTAGATTAGAAGCCATTAGAATATTGCTGGCTTTTGCAAGTTTTAAAGGTTTTAAATTGAAGCAAATGGATGTGAAAAGTGCATTTTTAAATGGTTATTTGAAAGAAGATGTTTTTGTTGAACAACCCCCTGGTTTTGAAAGTCATAGTTTTCCAAATCACGTTTACAAGTTGCAAAAGGCTTTGTATGGTCTGAAGCAAGCTCCCAGAGCTTGGTACGACCGTCTCAGTTCATATCTTTTGGAAAATAACTTTAAAAAGGGTAGTGCAGACAACACTTTGTTTATCTTGCATAAACATGATCATTTTCTTATTGTTCAGATTTATGTGGACGATATTATTTACGGTGCTACTAATGATCTTTTATGCCAAAAGTTTGAAAAGGTTATGCAGGATCAATTTGAGATGAGTCTGGTCGGAGAGTTGAAATACTTTTTGGGCTTTCAAGTAAGACAAACTGGAGATGGCATATATGTTTCACAAACCAAGTACATAAAAGAACTGTTGAAGAAATTTGGGATGGAAAATGCAAAGCCAATACGAACTCCAATGAGTCCGACGACGAAGCTTGAAAAGGATGACAAAGGTATAAATGTGGACCAAAAGCTTTATCGAGGTATGATTGGGTCCTTACTCTATTTAACTGCATCTAGACCAGACATCATGTTTTCTGTCTGTTTGTGTGCACGATTTCAAGCCTGTCCAAAAGAATCACATTTGATAGCCATTAAGAGGATTTTTCGATATCTTATTCACACTCCTACACTTGGACTATGGTATCCCTCTTGTGGTAATCTTAATTTGGTTGGCTATGCTGATGCTGATTATGCTGGTAGTATGATTGATAGAAAGAGCACTAGTGGAACATGTTTTATGCTAGGACATTCATTGGTTTCTTGGTCTAGTCGTAAGCAGAACAGTGTTGCTTTGTCCACTACTGAAGCTGAGTATATTGCCCTTGGCAGTTGCTGTGCCCAAGTACTTTGGATGATGCAAACCCTGTCTGACTACGGCTTGGATCTTAGAAAAGTTCCATTACGATGTGATAGTAAGAGTGCTATAGATCTTTCTAACAATCCTGTTCATCACTCTCGGACAAAACACATAGATGTAAGACATCATTTTCTTAGAGATCATTTGGCAAAAGAGGATGTATCCATTGAATATATTTCTACTGATTCTCAGTTGGCAGATATCTTTACAAAACCTTTGCCAGAAGATCGTTTTTGTCGTCTACGTCTAGAACTGGGCATTATTGATTATATTTAGAGTGAAAATATTATTTGGTGTGCTTTTATTGTTTTTGTGTGGTGTGCTACAAAAAGAAAAATAAAAAAAATGAAAAAGAAAAATAAAAATAAAAAATGAAAAAGAAAAATATAAACAGAAAGGGAAAGTGAATTGTCTATCTCCTCCTTTTGCATTTTTTTTTTCATCAGAAACAACTTTAAATGCAAAACATATGTCTTATGGATTTTGAATATTATATTCTTAACAATGCTTGCATTCAAAGACTACATGCTTAATTAGGTCATATTCATTAATGAGTAACTAACGTTTTTCATCATCCAATCACACTTACACGGATCAATATGTTTTTTGATATGGATTTGAAATATTGAATAAGAAAAGTGGTTGTTGGTGGACTAATTTATGTTTTAATGGGATATGATGTTTCAAGGCATGGGTAAAAAGAAAAGCTCTCATCAAAATATACGTGTATAAAAAGAATAGCAAGACGAGTGTCTTCAAAATATATACACAGAGCTTCGTATGAAAAATGGATACGATCCATGTCCTTGATACTACCCTTGGACATCCAACTTATGCTATAAATGTCATTTTTTTAGCGTTGGTGTTAAGTCCGTCAAGCACTGCCATTTCACATTTAAAAATCCTTCTCGGTCATGTTTGGAATTGGTATCTTGAACTCATATTACATGAGAAGGGGAAACTCAATCTTTGATGTTCATATATTCAGTGGAAAAGATGGTTATGACAGGTTGTATTCCTTATTACCTTTCCATATGTACTAAACATTTGATCATCACACTTGAGCACGGAGATGAATTCTGCTAGTTATGATTTGGTGATTATTGCTTATTTATTCCTTGTGGTCATCGATGTATTGTCTGTTGTTTTGCTTTATAATGTTCACTTTTCCATTCATCATATGCAATTTCATATTTTTTTGATGAAAACAAAGGGGGAGAGAAATATTAAGATTGAGCATGTCAGAGATAGGGGGAGCATGTTAATAGGGGGAGCATGTCAATAGGGGGAGCATATCATGGGGAGCATGTTAATAGGGGGAGCATGTCAATAGGGGGAGCATATCATGCCATTCATGCTCATATTCATGCTTCACACACTCACACACTTCACACATTTTTGATGTAATCTTAATGTCTGGTTTGTTCTCATCAAAAGGGGGAGATTGTTGGAAACAGCATCCTAACCTATGTTTGATGATAACAAACCCTACTGAACTGTTCTAATATGTTTGTTGAGTGTGTCACAGGTCCCTATAGTCATGATTGCTCAGGTTACACATGCACGTACTCAAGTACGTTGAAATACGGAGCTGAAACTTCATTTGGAATTACACAATCTGATCAAACAAGAGAGTATAGCTATGAAACTCTACCCTAGAGTTAATCATAGGCTATAAATAGCATGGGATTTTTCTCAGGATTTATGGAGATTATTTGAAGTCAAAATACGGGGAAATACGAGAAAATACAAAGTATACAAAGAAGAAACTTTTTCTACAAGTGGAGAAATAAGGTGAAACAATTCTCACATGTCAATATGAAGCTCTGGGATTTTTGAGAATTATTTCAGAATTTTTGGGATTTATTTGATGCCCAAATACGCAAGAATACAGTGAAAATACTCAGCAAATACGGCATACGGTACTGTGCATATATACGCTTCATCGCTGAATTAAATCCAAGTCGACGTGGCATCATCTGCGCCGTTCGTTCCACATCCAACGGCCGCTCGAAGCGGGGCGACGTGGCCGCTTGTCCGCCGCCCGATCTCGATCCAACGGCCACCTACCGTGCGGATGAAGTCGCGGAAGGCGGGCGCCGCTGAGTCAGCCGCGGGCGACGTGGCGTAATCTCCACCGTCGGATCTCCATCCAACGGTTCAGGCGCTGCCGACTCGAGTCAGCGCTGGCGGGCGGCTCGTCAGCGGAGGCGGGCGCTGAACGCGGAAAATCCGCGAGACGTGGCCGCATCTCGTCCATCCATCTGCGATCGAACGGCTGCCGACAGCGCATTTACGCGGATGCGGGTCCCGCTGCTTTAAAACCCGCAAGCCGCCCACGTTGCGGATCCCTTCGCACAGTGCACAGACCCGTTAACTCAATCCTATATATACTCATGTACATCTCTTCACATTTTCATCAATAAGTGGAGTTCTAGAGATCCAAATTGAGTTCTGTAAGAAGCGTTGCGACCGTGACTTCATCCCCGACGCAGTGATAGCAAGTTGAGCAGCTAGTTCCTCCTGTGCAGAAAATGAGATCACTTTGAGTGAGGAACTTCTACCGACTACTTCCACGGGGACAGCGACTACTTCTTCTACTGACATCCGATCATCATTCCGTAAGAAGCGTTGCGAAGCTACTGATGTGCTGAAAGACGACAACCAGAGAGATCTTCACAAATGAGCTTTCTAAACTCTTGATCTTATTTATTTGTGAAGTTATTAATGTTTTGATCAGCATTTCTGTAATATAATTTCTTCCGCTATTTGGGATTCTGGGAACCAAACTTGTTGGGGCAAGTTGGGTTGGGGAGTGATACTTGTATGTTTCTTTTTGGCTTTGGTGAGCTTGAGTTGGTCTGACAGGTTGGTGTTGGTGCACCAATCTAAGGGAGATTGTAACTTCTTAAAGAAACAGTATAAGTGATTGCTCATTGGGGTGGACGTAGGTCATGGGGACCGAACCACGTTAAATTCTGTGTCTTCTGTGAATGCTTTGATTGTCTGATTCCTAAACTGCATGCTGTAAACTAGGCTTAATTTTTATCTTGCGATAATTTGGTCAAAGGCCTATTCACCCCCCCTCTAGGCCTTATTTAGATCCTACACAAGGGTCGTTCAAGATCTAAATCACGAAGGCGCAGAGACAGGTGTCATTTGTACAAGGAGACATGACATCAGAAACGAGACTGTCCAAAGCTAAAGAAGAATGGAAAAGGCAAGGATGAGGCTTCTAGTTCTGCCACAGTGAGAATCAGTGGCAAGTGCAGTGACGATGGTGCGATATTGATGACAACTGCATCGGGAGATCTAGGGATCTCATGGCTTTTAGATTTGGGATGTTCTTTCCATGTGACACCTCAAAGGAGTTGGCTCAGTTCATATTCTTCCAGAGAAGGCGGTAACGTTCTGATGGGAAATAATATGGCATGCAAGACAGTGGGTGTAGGAGAGGTGCGAATCAAAATGCATGATGGGGTTGTTAGGACACTTACAGATGTGCATCACATACCAAACTTGAAAAGGAGTGATTTCTATTGGTGCATTAGCATGACTTGAGTGCAGGACGGTAATTGACGTGCGTTTATATTATATATATTTACGCACGTCTTTTTCGTGATTTTCCGTTATTTTCCGTCGTTCCGTACCTTTCTCTTGTGATTTTTAGTTTTCTTTCACTTCTTTGTGTTTTTATGTAAATGCAGGAGATTGCCAACATTGGGGACGTATAAAGAAGATATCATGAGTCCCCGGAGCAACGGGAGGAGTCACGCGATCCAGAGGGCCGAACGACGAAGAAATCCATATTTCAGCCCTCAACCGATCGGGTGAACAGAGCCACCCGGTCGGTTGATGCACGCGTATCCGACCCGGACAGGAGCTGAAGAGAAGCAGCTCACTCGATCGGTTTCAGTGATCGGGTGAGATCGACAGAGCTCTCTGTCTTTTTAAGCTTAATTCCAACCGATCGGGTGAGATATCACCCGTTCGATTCATCTGAAGCTGAAGATCAACAATTCACGACCCGGTCACGCCACCCGCTCACCTCAGCACCCGATTGAAGCTTCTGAAGCCTGATGGCCAAAGCGACAAGCAGCTCACCCGATCGGTTGATGCTTCAACCGATCGGGTGGTCTTTTCTTTCCCTTTTGCGCACTGCTGATGCATTCATTGCAGATCTACTATCATTCCAGAGGGATTTTGGGTGTTCTCTTATTTTTCTAGCGTCGGCATCGTCGTTACCTTTCCAACGATAGATCGCAAGCCCAAATCCGATTTTTCTACATTTTTCTGGAATTTTCTGAGCGCAGCTATGTGCTGAAAGTGGGTGCTGTCTCGATTTTCACTTCAACCGATCGGTTGGGTGTCCAGGTGGCCGATCGGTTGAGCCAATTTTCAGCAGTTTAGTCTCTGTTTATTTCCACCCGATCGGGTGGGCCTGTTTTGGC
This sequence comes from Scilla litardierei, assembly GCA_030789695.1. Lineage (NCBI taxonomy): Eukaryota > Viridiplantae > Streptophyta > Magnoliopsida > Asparagales > Asparagaceae > Scilla > Scilla litardierei. The sequence goes on along the minus strand of CM061140.1, from coordinate 124,921,561 downwards.
AGTTTTGCTGGGTTTTTGGACCCCGAACCGTTGTGGTTTTGAGGGGCTTATAAATAGAAGATGGGGCACGACTTAAGAGAGGTTCTTCTCCCATTTTTCAGCAGTTTTTCTTCCCCTTTCTTGGGAGCTTTAGGTTAGGTTAGATTATGTTTTCTACTTCAATAAATCTTGTAAAGGATTGGTGATTCAATTGCAAGATAAGTATTTTCTTCTCTTATTTTCCATTGTGTTATTTTCATTTTGCTTGATGGTGAATGTTTATTTGTCTCTTTCATTCCTTTCTTTTATGTTCTTCACCATTGAGTAGTGTTTGATGAACCCTAATACGGGTTAGGGTAGGATTGATGTTTGGAAAACTACATTTGACTTGATTGCATGGCATGTGTTTGTTGGAATGTGTCAATAGGATGTCTAGCAATCTGAGACCAATTCGTATGGCAACCCACTAGATGGAGTTGGGGGTTGGCCTCCGGAGTCTTGTCCAGTCATGACCCGCTTTGATGTATTGCTAGAAATCACATTCGACCTATTAGGACTTTAGGGTTAGGCGGAGGCGTTTTATTGTCATTGGCGGGAGAAAGACCGCCTTTAACCATCGGGCCAAGGGAGAATAAACTTGGCGGTTGACTCCCTAGCCACAGCACGTCTCTAGCGTTGACATCAAGTCCTCGCGCGTGGGAACGTCTTGGATGAAATGTTGGGAGTTATCATTGTGGCCTTAATGCTTCCGGTTGCAGAAGGTGTTAATGAACATGGGAATGCCTACCGTCCGGAACCGGGTAGACCTAGCGTACTGGGCATCGACCGGAATATCGGGCCCATGGGACGCTAGGTACTACCTTAGGGGCAATGTCTCACCCTAGGTCAAGTCGTATGCCAAGTGTCATGAGTGCTCTAGCTCGTGTTAGTGGGGATTCATTTCTTGTCTTTTTACTTCTTTCTTTTATTTCTTCACTACTCACCCATATTATCCGCGTAGCTATCACACAACCTAGGCGAGGCTAGTTGCTATTCAAGCCATCCACCTCCCTGAGTTCGATAAACCCGCACCCTACACTAACCGTGCACTTGCGGTAAAACGACACCGCGCCCCAACCGTAAACGGGGCGCCGGTCAAGTTTTTGGCGCCGTTGCCGGGGAGGCGTTCAGTTTGATATTAGCTTAGCTTGGGTTCATTAGACTACGCATAAAAACACAAAAAAATTAATTAAAAAAATTCAATAACCAAGAAATTTTTCCCCCACCATTATATTATCTTTTTGTTATTCTTTGTGCTATTGACGCTCCTCTCTAGTTTTCTTATTTTTGTTGTCCATGTATCTTTTCTACTACCATGTGGAGACCAAATTTCGATGCTCAGATGGGAGGATACGATCCTTATTCATGTGTGGTTTGTGAGACTTGTGGGATGGCAGGGCACGTGCATTATGATTGTCCATTTACGCTTGTGAACCTCCCCTATACCAAGGCCAAACATTTTCCCACAACCTTAACCCAAACACCTCCCGTCCATTTCCTCAACCGTATATCCCTCCACCAACACAAGAAGAATCAAGCCTAGTGTCTTTCCTTGAAAGTGCCATGTTTAACCAAGGCCAAATATTACAAAACTTGATGGTACCAATCACCGAGCCTACACCGAGGAGAGTGGATGAAGGAGAGGATATACCCACTTTCATGGTTGAGACCACCATCTCATCGGCCACCATAGACACATCTCAAGCCGATACCCCATTTTTCCAACACTACCACTTGGATGACGAAGAATTTTTTGATGATGATAGTGAGGATGGGGTGATTTCTCTAGGATCTGTGGGAAAGACTTCTCATCTTGATTTGGATACCCCACATAAGTCCTACGAGAGCACCGAGGAGACTACAGAGCTTATGCCTACCGACGAGGAGGATGTGCGTGAGGACGAGGACACCACGACCGCATACGAGTGGTCCCCTCCACTTCCACATCCACAGCCATCTCTGTCGCAGCTTCTTCCTTGGTCTGTGGTCAACCACGAGGATATCATTCAGGACATCGGGCAGATGGTGGAGTATGAGCATATCGTCGAGGAGAATGTGCATGAGGGCTTGGATACGATGGTCCACTTCATGGAGCCCGAGTCACATCTACCTCCACCATCACTCTCCATTTCTTCTGCGGCTGAGCATCTACTTGAGCATATTGCCCTTATTCAGGGAGATTTTCATACTCGCTCTCACTCCACATTTAAGTCTCGCTTTTCACGTCCTATTCCTTTAGACTTGTATATTTTTGACACACCATATCTCTCGCAGGATACAGGATCTACTTCCCTTGAGGTATGCTGCAGTGCGTCACTACCTGGAGAGCCACTTCTCATGGAGAGCGAGATTTTGGTCGCCGCTAGTACAGAGGATAGCGACCCATTCTTAGGGAGTATTCGTCACCCTTTTATTATTTTCCCGTCTTATATTGACGATTATATCTGGGATACATTTATTTTGGGAAATAATTTCTTGCCATGGACTAATGCACCTCGTCCTTTGCAGGTCACATGTGGACACCTACTAAGGATGCTTGGAGGTGCATTGCTTGGGTCCATTGGCACTCGTGGCACAGCGCTACTGGCGGAGCCACAGAAGGAGTAGCTAGAGCAGCTACCTGCCCCACTCCAGATTCTGGATCCGCCTATGTGATCGCTCCGGGACGTAACCCTAAAGAACGGTTGTAGTTTTACCGCAAGTGCACGGTGTAGCAGCGAGCGGGATATCGAACACAGGGAGGACGAATGACCGTGCTTGCTCCAACCAACCTGGCTATTTTAGAAGAAAGATTTGCCTTTGGCGATCCTGTCACAATCGTCAGACAAAGTGTGGAAATATCAAATCAAATAAAGAACGTCTAGGGAATGGGGAATCCCCGCTACTCACCGTATTTCATGAATGTGGTTCATGGGTATTAAAATCGCTAGAATAAGATTTTGGATGAACTAGTTGCAACTGAATGTAGAACCAAGCTCACGCTCTCGCGCTGTTGCCGGTCTATAGCTATCCTAGGTTCGGGTCCAATCTCTTGCAAACCCTAGCCTAGGGAAGCTAGCATTAGGATCAACATCATCGTCCAATCGCGCACCGAGCCCAATCTCTTGCAAACTCGGTCCACAACCTAGATTGGGATAGTTCCTACCCGCCCAATCTCTTGCAAACGGGTATTGGCGCGGAATTGAAACCGGAAACCCTGGTGTCGGTCCAATCTCTTGCAAACCGATACTACGGAAATTCGGCTCCAACCCAATTCGAATTTCTAGGGTTTCCTATCGAATTGGGATCCAATCTCTTGCAAATCCCAATCGATGTGAATACCTAGCCATCCGTAGTAAATTGATCCCAATCTAATCTCTAATTGCAATTCTAGCAAAATCCCTACCAATTCATCACAAATATGAAATAGGGCTTGTAGGGTTCATCCCCACGCCCCAAGACGTGGCGACTACTCACAATCCATAGCAAGATCACAAAAATAATCAATGAAATAAACAATAGAATTCATCACAATATTGAGATATGCAATAAAAATAGAATTTTTAGAGAAGAGAAAAGCAAACCAAAGGAGTTCTTCAATTAATCCAACAAAAATCCAATTTTGTCTCTTCTCCAATCTCAAGAATAAAACAAAAAAGCTAATCTAAAAAGTTGCAAAAAAAATCTAAGGAGAAGCTCTGCAAAACTAGGGTAAAAACAGGGGTTAAATAGCCCCCAAAATCGTCCAAAAACTGTGACCAAAATACCCATGCGCAGCCTGTTTTCCGCAATTTTCGCTACAGGCAGTGCGTCGCACTCGGCCGAGTGACAAAAGTCACTCGGCCGAGTGAGAAACCCTGTAATTTTCCAGTAAGTCGGGGCCTTCAGGGGTCTCTACTTCGGGGGCGGCTCGGCCGAGTGAGTTGTCGTCACTCGGCCGATGGCTTCATTGTACTCGGGCGGACGGGATTCTCCACTCGGCCGAGTGGGTCTTCTGAAGCTCAGGCAGCCGAAAAACAGAAACTTGGAGATTTTTGAAGGGCTTCGTCTGGGCGCCACTCGGGCGGACGTGGTCTCTTCACTCGGCCGATGTGGTCTCCGTCGCTCGGCCGAGTGCACATAGAAATCGTGTCTGAACTGGTCGGCCGAGCGGTGTCTCACTGGTCGGCCGAGTGGGTCCTCCACTCGGCCGAGTGGGACACTAAACATGCCCAATCTGCTTATTTTGGCCTCCTCGTCGCTCCTGCGACGTCCGTTCTTCTTCCGCTCCTCTCCAACAGCAAAATACCCCTCGGGGAGGTCGTCGGTGACCCTCTGGAGTAAGCGCATCTCGAGATCACTCCAAATCGCGCCAAATCACCTGAAATGCGACAAAAACAACAAATCGTGAAAAGCATCGCAATATCGTCGATATATCGTAAAAAACATGATTTGGGCGATCTAAATGGCATGCAAAAATGCGGGAAAAAAGTTGTAAAATAAGGAGTGATCAAAATCCCCCAAGCTTGCCTCTTACTCGTCCTCGAGGAAGATAAGTAAATGGCGAACCCGGTGGAATTGGAAAACGAAAATGGCGAAAAATAAAAAATGAAAAAAAACGGAGAAGAATGGAAAACGAAATGAAAATAAAGAAGAGAGAAAGAAGCGAAGAGGTAAGCTACTAGATCATTTTCTCAGGACGGGGGTTTCACTTACTCATATAGCATGCACCGAATGAAAAACTCATGTCAAAAGATTTTATTTTGATATCATAGTATAATAGTGCAAATAGAAATGGAAAACCCACGAACAACGATATAATCATGAAAAACGGAATAATTCTAAAATTAACATCGTCTGAATCATTTAAAGCGGTATACAAATCACAGATCACACACTTTTCAATTGAATGCTTTCTATCAGGAGTATAAGAGTATCACACTATAGAATAGAGAGAATAGAAAAGTATGGATTTCATGAAATGAATGCTAGGCTTAGATTTCTGGATTTCATAAAACTAAAAATAATCTCACCGAGTATAGAATATTACTTAGCCTAGGTTGTCGTGCAATGTCAAGTAGTCACTCTCTCACACATCAATGGATCCCCTCCCCCAAGCTTATCTATAAGCGTGGTGACATAAAAAATATTCACATCCCCATTTTTATATAGCTCCAAAGGTAATAAGAAGAAAGAAGAAAGAAAGAAAGTGAGATGGGATCTTTTATTGAGGATTTTTCCTCTTTTCTCTCTTTTTCCTTTTTTTTTCTTTATTTTTTTTTTCAAGCAATATAGCATATATACACAACGATCCCAACTCGAAGAGAGATAATGATGTACAAGAATGTTTTTCTCTCTTTTATATATTTTTTTTAGAGAATAAGAGATTTGGAGCTAGGAATTAGTAGCGGGGGAAATGCCATAAAATAGAATCGCTAAGGGAAGATTCACCAATGATTTTAAAAGTAGAGAAATGATGTTCAAGATTTGTGGAGAAAGAAATAAATATATCCCTCGGTTCACTCTATAAGACATGCACGACAACTTCAGCAGGGTAATCTAATCTACTCAGTTTCGATCACAAAAAAGCTAACTAATCCAGATTTATCATAGCTAACATCATTCAATGATCCTGAAATGAAGTGTACAATTCATGCATATAGAAGTGATATAGGAAAAGAAATCAGTACTCCAGATATAAGCATTCAATGCGTGAATCTTGGTGTGTTTTCTGTGATAGCATACATATGAATATTCAGACTCAGCTAATAATAGAATTTCATCCATTTTCATGTGGCAAAAGTGTGGGTTACTATCTCTAGATGCAAGGTAAGTCATAGCATATGATATCAGAAATAAAGTCTAAGACATGACAAATATAGCATGCATATAGAATAGGCTAAATCCAACGTCATCATCATCACAGAAAAATCATCTCTAGCATGAGATGAAAAAGAAGGAAATAAAGGTAAAGGGAAAATAAAGCTATTTACAATGCGGCACGCAGAAAAAATAAGAAAAACGTGATGCATGGCGAAATAAAAGGAAAAATGATGAAAAATAAGTGCAAAAGCAAAAAATGGTGTGAAAAACTAAAAATAAAGGTGGCAAATCGAAAAAGAACGTGAGAACTCACTCCCCCAAGCTAAATGGCACAGTGTCCTCAATGTGCAAAGTGGGGCACACCGAGAGACAAGTAATGTGAGGGGAAGGTGAGGATGCATGCATGATGAAAAGAAAAATGAAAAGAAAAAGAAAGAAAAAGACAGGAAAATATGATGCGGACATGATGCATGCACAGATAGGAGTGATATAGATATATAAGAGTGTCACCAACAACGCTCCCTCTCTCCCAGAAAAGATATATAAATATATGGTCGACATGAGAATCTCAAAATAAGTGAGGGGTGGGGGGGTGGGCAAAAGTGCAACAGGACCCAGCAGAAACGGGCAGCACAACGGCAAAAGGAATCGATGGCATCAAGGGTGCCTAGGAAGGTGGTGCTGCACCGTCTCCGTCCTGAGGCGGAAGTGATGGTGGTGGCTGGACAGGCCGCTGAGCGGGTGTGGGTGTGGAAGTGGTAGCAGGTCGAGTGTGTGTGGAAGTGTGGGTGGGAACCTGCTGGGTGGGTAGGGGTACGCGCGGGAGACGCTCCAGGACCTGAGTAAGACAGTAGTGAATCTGGGGGAGCAGGTCAAAGCGCCCAGCCATCGCAGAGACGGTGGAGGACAGGGTCCTAAGGTCGCCTCTGAGGCCACTCACCGCCCCCTCTAGAGCACGAATGCTCTGAAGTACAGTGTCAGGGGGAGGTGGTGCAGAGGGACGCACCGGGCGGGGCTGTGCAGGGCGTGGCTGGCGAACTCGGGTCGCGTATGTGACGGGCTCAGCGGGGAAGGGTACGAAAGGTGCTGCGCTCGCGAATGTGGGCATGGCCTCAGTGTGAGACCGGGGCACCGGCTGGTGAGAAGTGGAGGCAGCAGCAATGAAAGAAGAATGCAAAAGTGGCAGCGAGGCGGCCAGAGAGGTCAGTGGCACAGAAGTGTGGACAGACGCCACGACACTCTCGGAAAATACAGCAGGGGTGGAGACAGAGGTGACTACCGCTGGGGTGGAAGTGTGTGGTCCAAAAGGCGCGACCCCAGCGGAAATCATGCTAGCCATGGTCTCCACGACCGCGGCAAACGAGGGCTCTCCACTCTCAACAAAGGTCGGTGGGCGCTCGGGGAGTGCGGAGCAAAGAGGCTCGACGGACAGAGGGCCAGTGGTGGTGGTGGGAGTGGTGGTGACAGCCTCGGAAGTGGTGGAGGTGGTGGAAGTGGGCTCAGCTAAGGTACTCCTGACACTGACAGAAGTGGGAACAGAGGTGTCAGGAGCAGCGGAAACATCAGGTATAGGCTGAGGGGCCACTAGGTCAACAGGCTCGGCAGCAGGCTCGGCAGGGGCAACAGGGTCTACAGGGGCAGCGTGGGCCTGCTCGGCCTCCTCGGCCTCGAGCACGTAAGCAGCGGGGATGAGAACATCCATCGCAGGGAGCCAGTCTACCTGGGCTGGTGCAATCTGAGTCCGAGCTGGGCTCGGAAGAATCATGTAATCGGCCCCGTAAGGGCCGTGCAACAGACCCAGTGACGCTCACCGTGCGGACGAAGCATCTTCATCCGGGCCATAACATCAATCGACAGAGAAGTGGGGCCCGGGACTCGTCGCAAGTCGTCGGGGAAATCCTCTCCGGTCATAAGAGCAAGCAAGGTGATCAGGCCGCCGCAGCATATTGGTGAGCGAGCGCCCACCGATACGATGATGCGGTCTAAAAACCATGCCGCGATATCGATCACGACGGCGGGGACAAGCTCATCGCCATCCCTAGATAGAGCTCTGGGGCGTGTCATCGCGTAGAGCATGTAGAGCTCTGGCGTAGACATCGTGCCCGGCTCATATCTGGCCAAAAATGTCGTCGCCATAAGGCACTGAGCAATGCGGAGGCAGGGATGGACAATGGCCGAGGCCTTGGCCCTACTAGGGTCAAAGGCAGCGTGAAGACCCGTAATCCGGGCCCAGAAGGCACCGGCGTCGAAGGAAGGTGGGGGGATATGGGTGGGGCCGTAACCGCGATCGGCACCGGGGACAGCGGGCCACGAGAAAAACGCTCTCATCATATCGAGAGTGACCTGGCACTCCTGATCCATGAACCGAAACGAGCATCCCTCGTCGGTCCGGACGATCGAACTAAGAATCTCAAGTGTCGGGCGGGTAAACGTATCCGCCGACACCTGGAAGAAATCTCGCCAGCCCACGTTGTCGTACAACGTGAGCATCCCCTCTAGTACCCCCAGGCGTCCTAGGTCAGCAAGGTGTGCAAACCTGGAGGGTACGATCGAGCACTGGGAGATACGCTCGAAGACGGCGCGGTGTGCGTCATCTCGGAACGTAATCCCGAGCGGCCCGACCAGTGGAGCCGGAGGTGGTGGCTGTGCAGCGGCAGGGAGTGGCTGTGCGGGCTGTGGGTGCACTGCAGGCTGTGCGGGGTGTGCCGGGCCTGCAGGCAGTGCTGGGTGGATGGGGTGTGGGGGAGACGGTGGAGGAGAGTCCTCCAACTCGTGGGAGGGGCCGGCATCATCCGACCGCTTCCGCTTAGCGGAAGCTCTCTTCGACCGCGGCCGTGTCCGGGGCGGCATATCGGCCCCGAGCGCGCGCCGAAAAGGTGTAAAAAGTGCGGCGTGTGCAAAATAATGGAAAGAGTGTACCCCGACACGCCGCGAGTGCTAAGCAGTGGAAGAGTGCAAAGATAGCGCCTCCGTGAAGCCCAAATCAGTCCATAGAAGCTCCCCTGGGCTCCCCTAAGCTCCCAAAAGCAACCTGCGCATGAAATGGAGATATCAGCTGGTAATATTCAAAACGTATGGAGCGTTAGGGGTATAACAGATAAATATAGAAATTAATTTGGGTTTAGGGGTCGTTTAACACATGGATCCTCGAAAAATACACAAAAAGAGGCGAGAAAGGCGAAATAGGGGGTGCCGGAGGCGATCGGAGCGGCGGCCGCCGGCGGCGACTCGGGCGAGGCGCCGGCGTGTGCTCGGCCGGCGGTGGCGGACCGAGCGGCGGCGCGAGGAGGCTGGTCGGGCGAGCGGGGGCGTGAGCGAGGGGAATCGGGCGAGGGGAGCTGAAGAGTCGGGGCGCGATTGGGTTTTGCGTTTCGAAAATCGCGCCCCCCCTCGGCCCTTATATAATAAAAGTTACGACTCGGCCGAGTGACTGGGTCACTCGGCCGAGCGAGATCAATAGAAATTTCTTCTCGCTTACGCTGCGGCCGAGTGGCTTTGCCAGCCTCGGCCGAGTGGAGTAAGTCCATTCGGCCGAGTGGCTCAAGCTACTCGGCAAGACTCGCCCTAGGAGGGTATCCGTTTTACTCGGCCGAGTGAAAATATATACTCGGCCGAGTAGCAGTTATACTGAAATCAGGAAAATAAACAGAGAGTTGGGTACAGCAGACTTCCCTCGTTTGTGAGCGGCTCGGCCGGACGAACTTGTGTACTCGGCCGAGTGACTAGTATACTCGGCCGAGTGAGCCTTAATTTCTGCTGTTTGTCTTTGTTTGGGCTCTAAACTCCGTCTTTCTTCCTCCAGTCGATTTCATCTTCCTCCTAAGCGTCGAGCGTCTTCCTAGGGCACTCCTCGTCGTCTCGTTCATCCTCCTCATGATGGATTTACCTATCTCCTCTCCTGTCAAGAAAAATAGGACCCGTTATCACAAAATTTTTGGGCGAACGACTCGAAACACTAAAAATTTCTAAAACAAAAATAAAGAAAAAGTGAAAATAAAGCAATAACCATCGGGTTGCCTCCCGACAAGCGCTCGTTTAAGGTCGTGAGCTCGACCCCCTATGATTTTCAATTAATGCGGGATGTTTGGTGCATATGAAATGCACCCATCAAACTTTCCGGGGAGCACGCTTGGATTTGGAAGTTGTAGCGTGTTCTCCCTCGGTGGTCTCCCGTCTCGAATAGTGTTGGGGGGAGGCTCCCCCAAGCTAGCGTTTGCTCCGGTCAACGGCTTCACCGGTGATGCCGATCTCCGTAGCGGCGGAGCTTTCGTCGGAGACTTTGATTTCGAGAGCTTGCAGAGCTCTCGAATCCTTGCGACATCAGCGTCGCCTTCATCATCTTCAGCGGAGAGGTCGGGGGAATCATCTTTCTTCTCATTTTGGCCTAAATCCGGGCCTTCCTCGAAATCCTCATCGAATAGAGCGCCAATTGAGTGAGGGATCGCCTCCTCAATTACCTCATCAAGGAGGTCCATGTAATCAAGCTCCTCGTGGTAAGGCATGTGCTTCATAGCCTTAGGAATGTGAAGCTCCACCTCGATGTTGCCGACATTTAAAGTTAGGGTACCTTCGCGCACGTCGACAATCACTCCGGCGGTGGCGAGGAACGGGCGTCCAAGTATCAATGAAGTATCTCCCTCCTCCTTAACGTCCATGATCACGAAGTCACATGGCAAGCATATTCCACCCGGGACTTGTAGCGGGATGTCTTCGGCGATCCCCACCGGCCTCGTTATCCGTCCATCGGCTAATTGAATGCGCATGTCGGTGGGTTTCAACTTTGTCCCGGTGTTTAGCCTTAAGAACATGGAGAGAGGCATGAGGCTCACACTAGCCCCTAGATCCACCAACGCCTTTTGAAGAGGGACGCCGCCCAAGGTGCAAGGAATCCGAAAACTCCCCGGATCTTTGAATTTGGCCGGCTCTTTTTCTCTCTTAGTAAACCAAGAGCCCTCCTCGGCTAGCATAATCTTCTCCTTCCTCTTTCTCCCCGAAATCAAATCCTTTAAGAATTTAGCATATGTGGGGATTTCCACGATGGCGTCGAGGAAGGGAATGTTGAGGCTAACTCCTCTAAGATACTCGAGAAACTTTGCTAGCCTTTTCTCCATTTTCGCTCTAGCAAGCCTTTGGGGAAATGGGACCGGTGGCATGAAGCGCCTTTCCTCAATCAATTGTTCCGCTCTAGATTTCTCCCTTTCTTGTGGCTCTTTCTCCTTATCATCTTCAACTACCGGCTCAATTGGATCCAAGCTTTCCTCCACGGGCTCCTCGGTAGGAATCATAGCGGGGGAGGTATCCTTCCCGCCTCTAGTAGTAATGGCAACTACGGCATTGATGTGGCCGGTGTTGCTCCGTGGGTTTTGCTCGGGTTGCGCCGGCAATCGTTGAGTGTTCCGATTGAGCAACGCCAATTGCTCTGATATTTGAGACACAACGGTATTAAGAGAGTCTTGCCCCGCCTTCAAGGTAGCATTGACCTTATTTTGCTCGACCATAAACGCCTCCACTCTAGCTTCGAAGTCGGATCGTTGTTGAGCTTGCGGAGGGTTTTGATTTTGATTCATCCACCCTTGATTGTATCCGGGCGGCCTATATGGTGGAACTTGTTGCTTCGGTTGGAAATTTTGTTGTGGATGCCCCCTCGGTGGATAGTTTTGTTGTTGGGGTGGTGGTGGTCGGGCTTGTTGAGGTGGTGCTTGGGGCGGGTTCAAAGCTCCTTCATTGTTGGCGTAGGAGAATCCGGGATGATTTCTTGCGGCCGGATTGGCCCAATATCCTTGGTTCCCCGCAATATATTGTACTTGCTCCAAGGCTCCTTCTCCTTGCTCTCCTCCCACATACATGGCTTGAGATTGGTCTTGCCAATCACACATTTGGTTGGTCGGTGCGGAGGTGGAAGGGGCTCCTTGGGGCTCCGTGATAAACTTCTCCAATCTCTCCACTACCTTGTGGAGAGAATCAAACTTGCTTGTAAGCTCCGCTACGGCCTTCGCTTCATAGATACTAGTCGACTTTAAGGAGGACGTAGAGTGTCCTCGCTCATCGCCCCATTGTTGGTTATTTGAGGCCATCTCCTCAATTAGGGCCGTAGCTTCCTCGGGAGTCTTTGACAAGATAGCACCATTCACCGCGGCATCAATAATTTGTTTGGTCCCTGGTTGGAGACCGTTGTAGAAGATATGAACTAGCTCCCAATCTTCTATGCTGTGGTGCGGGAATTGATGCTGCAAATCCTTAAAACGCTCCCAAGCCTCATAGAGCGTCTCCTGTGGTCCTTGCTTGAAGGACATGAGAGCGCTCCGGATCTTCACCGTCTTGGATGGCGGATAGAACTTGTCAATAAATGCACTCGCCAACTCGTCCCAAGAGGTGAAAACTCCGTCAGCCTGCGTCCTCAACCAATAGAGTGCCTTGTCCTTTAGCGTGAAGGGGAAGAGACGCAGTCTGATGGCATCGATGGAGACCCCCGGCATCTGAAATGTGGCGCACTTCGACAAGAATAATTGGATGTGGTAGTGGGGGTTCTCATTGGCGTTCCCATGAAATGGGTATTGTTGCATTAAAACCACCAATCCAGTCTTTAGCTCGAAGTTCTTGTCAGCCGCCAACTCCGGCACATCAATGGATGAGGTAGTAGAAGAGGTCTTAGGCCGAAGCCTATCGCGAATAGAAATTATCCTCGCCATCCTTGCCGCCAATTGTTCAGGAGTTTCCGGGTTGGTCATAAACCGCCCTTCCGGATTTTGTCTCCTTTCCGCTCTAAGTCTCCGCGCGGTACGTTCGATCTCCGGATCAAATAATAAAGCTTCAGGGTCCGCCGTAGATCTCGTGTATATGCACAGGGAAAACAGAGTTTCAAAGAAATGATTAGTACCGTGGAAGGGTTAGGTAAAAATAAAGAAATGGAAATAATAATAGAATAATAAAAAAATAAGGAAATAGCTAGGGTGGTAAGATCAAACGCAATCGCCTCCCCGGCAACGGCGCCAAAAACTTGATCGCTCCGGGACGTAACCCTAAAGAACGGTTGTAGTTTTACCGCAAGTGCACGGTGTAGCAGCGAGAGGGATATCGAACACAGGGAGGACGAATGACCGTGCTTGCTCCAATCAACCTGGCTATTTTAGAAGAAAGATTTGCCTTTGGCGATCCTGTCACAATCGTCAGACAAAGTGTGGAAATATCAAATCAAATAAAGAACGTCTAGGGAATGGGGAATCCCCGCTACTCACCGTATTTCATGAATGTGGTTCATGGGTATTAAAATCGCTAGAATAAGATTTTGGATGAACTAGTTGCAACTGAATGTAGAACCAAGCTCACGCTCTCGCGCTGTTGCCGGTCTATAGCTATCCTAGGTTCGGGTCCAATCTCTTGCAAACCCTAGCCTAGGGAAGCTAGCATTAGGATCAACATCATCGTCCAATCGCGCACCGAGCCCAATCTCTTGCAAACTCGGTCCGCAACCTAGATTGGGATAGTTCCTACCCGCCCAATCTCTTGCAAACGGGTATTGGCACGGAATTGAAACCGGAAACCCTAGTATCGGTCCAATCTCTTGCAAACCGATACTACGGAAATTCGGCTCCAACCCAATTCGGATTTCTAGGGTTTCCTATCGAATTGGGATCCAATCTCTTGCAAATCCCAATCGATGTGAACACCTAGCCATCCGTAGTAAATTGATCCCAATCTAATCTCTAATAGCAATTCTAGCAAAATTCTACCAATTCATCACAAATATGAAATAGGGCTTGTAGGGTTCATCCCCACGCCCCAAGACGTGGCGACTACTCACAATTCATAGCAAGATCACAAAAATAATCAATGAAATAAGCAATAGAATTCATCACAATATTGAGATATGCAATAAAAATAGAATTTTTAGAGAAGAGAAAAGCAAACCAAAGGAGTTCTTCAATTAATCCAACAAAAATCCAATTTTGTCTCTTCTCCAATCTCAAGAATAAAACTAAAAAGCTAATCTAAAAAGCTGCAAAAAAATCTAAGGAGAAGCTCTCCAAAACTAGGGTAAAAACAGGGGTTAAATAGCCCCCAAAATCGTCCAAAAACTGTGACCAAAATACCCCTGCGCAGCCTGTTTTCCGCAATTTTCGCTACAGGCAGCGCGTCGCACTCGGCCGAGTGACAAAAGTCGCTCGGCCGAGTGAGAAACCCTGTAATTTTCCAGTAAGTCGGGGCCTTCAGGGGTCTCTACTTCGGGGGCGGCTCGGCCGAGTGAGTTGTCGTCACTCGGCCGATGGCTTCATTGTACTCGGGCGGACGGGATTCTCCACTCGGCCGAGTGGGTCTTCTGAAGCTCAGGCAGCCGAAAAACAGAAACTTGGAGATTTTTGAAGGGCTTCGTCTGGGCGCCACTCGGGCGGACGTGGTCTCTTCACTCGGCCGATGTGGTCTCCGTCGCTCGGCCGAGTGCACATAGAAATCGTGTCTGAACTGGTCGGCCGAGCGGTGTCTCGCTGGTCGGCCGAGTGGGTCCTCCACTCGGCCGAGTGGGACACTAAACATGCCCAATCTGCTTATTTTGGCCTCCTCGTCGCTCCTGCGACGTCCGTTCTTCTTCCGCTCCTCTCCAACAGCAAAATACCCCTCGGGGAGGTCGTCGGTGACCGTCTGGAGTAAGCGCATCTCGAGATCACTCCAAATCGCGCCAAATCACCTGAAATGCGACAAAAACAACAAATCGTGAAAAGCATCGCAATATCGTCGATATATCGTGAAAAACATGATTTGGGCGATCTAAATGGCATGCAAAAATGCGGGAAAAAAGTTGTAAAATAAGGAGTGATCAAAATCCCCCAAGCTTGCCTCTTACTCGTCCTCGAGGAAGATAAGTAAATGGCGAACCCGGTGGAATTGGAAAACGAAAATGGCGAAAAATAAAAAATGAAAAAAAACGGAGAAGAATGGAAAACGAAATGAAAATAAAGAAGAGAGAAAGAAGCGAAGAGGTAAGCTACTAGATCATTTTCTCAGGACGGGGGTTTCACTTACTCATATAGCATGCACCGAATGAAAAACTCATGTCAAAAGATTTTATTTTGATATCATAGTATAATAGTGCAAATAGAAATGGAAAACCCACGAACAACGATATAATCATGAAAAACGGAATAATTCTAAAATTAACATCGTCTGAATCATTTAAAGCGGTATACAAATCACAGATCACACACTTTTCAATTGAATGCTTTCTATCAGGAGTATAAGAGTATCACACTATAGAATAGAGAGAATAGAAAAGTATGGATTTCATGAAATGAACGCTAGGCTTAGATTTCTGGATTTCGTAAAACTAAAAATAATCTCACCGAGTATAGAATATTACTTAGCCTAGGTTGTCGTGCAATGTCAAGTAGTCACTCTCTCACACATCAATGGATCCCCTCCCCCAAGCTTATCTATAAGCGTGGTGACATAAAAAATATTCACATCCCCATTTTTATATAGCTCCAAAGGTAATAAGAAGAAAGAAGAAAGAAAGAAAGTGAGATGGGATCTTTTATTGAGGATTTTTCCTCTTTTCTCTCTTTTTCCTTTTTTTCTTTATTTTTTTTTTTCAAGCAATATAGCATATATACACAACGATCCCAACTCGAAGAGAGATAATGATGTACAAGAATGTTTTTCTCTCTTTTATATTTTTTTTAGAGAATAAGAGATTTGGAGCTAGGAATTAGTAGCGGGGGAAATGCCATAAAATAGAATCGCTAAGGGGAGATTCACCAATGATTTTAAAAGTAGAGAAATGATGTTCAAGATTTGTGGAGAAAGAAATAAATATATCCCTCGGTTCACTCTATAAGACATGCACGACAACTTCAGCAGGGTAATCTAATCTACTCAGTTTCGATCACAAAAAAGCTAACTAATCCAGATTTATCATAGCTAACATCATTCAATGATCCTGAAATGAAGTGTACAATTCATGCATATAGAAGTGATATAGGAAAAGAAATCAGTACTCCAGATATAAGCATTCAATGCGTGAATCTTGGTGTGTTTTCTGTGATAGCATACATATGAATATTCAGACTCAGCTAATAATAGAATTTCATCCATTTTCATGTGGCAAAAGTGTGGGTTACTATCTCTAGATGCAAGGCAAGTCATAGCATATGATATCAGAAATAAAGTCTAAGACATGACAAATATAGCATGCATATAGAATAGGCTAAATCCAACGTCGCCAAAAACCCAAAATCGTCCAAAAACTGTGACCAAAATACCCCTGCACAGCCTGTTTTCCGCAATTTTCGCTACAGGCAGCGCGTCGCACTCGGCCGAGTGACAAAAGTCACTCGGCCGAGTGAGAAACCCTGTAATTTTCCAGTAAGTCGGGGCCTTCAGGGGTCTCTACTTCGGGGGCGGCTCGGCCGAGTGAGTTGTCGTCACTCGACCGATGGCTTCATTGTACTCGGGCGGACGGGATTCTCCACTCGGCCGAGTGGGTCTTCTGAAGCTCAGGCAGCCGAAAAACAGAAACTTGAAGATTTTTGAAGGGCTTCGTCTGGGCGCCACTCGGGCGGACGTGGTCTCTTCACTCGGCCGATGTGGTCTCCGTCGCTCGGCCGAGTGCACATAGAAATCGTGTCTGAACTGGTCGGCCGAGCGGTGTCTCGCTGGTCGGCCGAGTGGGTCCTCCACTCGGCCGAGTGGGACACTAAACATGCCCAATCTGCTTATTTTGGCCTCCTCGTCGCTCCTGCGACGTCCGTTCTTCTTCCGCTCCTCTCCAACAGCAAAATACCCCTCGGGGAGGTCGTCGGTGACCCTCTGGAGTAAGCGCATCTCGAGATCACTCCAAATCGCGCCAAATCACCTGAAATGCGACAAAAACAACAAATCGTGAATAGCATCGCAATATCGTCGATATATCGTAAAAAACATGATTTGGGCGATCTAAATGGCATGCAAAAATGCTGGAAAAAAGGTGTAAAATAAGGAGTGATCACTATGCTCAGGTGTATCCTAATCTAGTAGTGTAAAAATTTACAGCTTTCTAGTTTAGATTAGAATAATCTCGTCTCCTCTCATTAGTGAGGGGAGCGTATCTAGGGTTTGCTTTTGCTTCATAATAACCCATCATGGCGTGCCCTTCTATAACTTCTCCCGCCCACACCCCCATCCTCTACCGAGGAGGACGAGGACACTTCCACCGTTGCAATTCGATTTCTTTCTTTTTCTTTTCCGATTCTCCCCCTAGCCCATTATTTCTGCATCACCATGATCATATTATTTCGTTAGCATTGCCATGTTCAGCTTGGGGGAAATCGACTTTTGTGCATATTGTCGTGTGACGTCTTTGTCGTGTGTTTGTGTCTGTGTTCTTTATGTGTTTTATATCTTTTATTTGTGTGTTTCTTTTTCTTTATTTTTCAGTTTTGTTTGTGTTTTTTCATGTTCACTTTTTTTGTGTCGGTAAGTACCTCCCCCCATTTTCGTTGCCCTCCCGTATTTACTACTATTGCATTGAGGGCAATGCAAGTTTCAGCTTGGGGGAGTCGCACTCCGTACGTCATTTGTGTCTTTTTCTTCGTTTTCGAGTCGTTTTCATCGTGTTTCTCTTTTTCTTCTCATCTTTTGTTCTCCCTCTCCTAGAGATGACCCCATATGATGAATTGCCACGAAACTACACACCTAGCATGGCTACGATAATCACATTCACTAACCCTAGGAAGCCAAGTCCATTGCATTTCATGCTTCGTGGGTTCACTTTGCTTTTGTGTGAGTTTGTCGTGACTAGCTAGGGGTGTACTTCTATTTTGTGATTTTGATTTATATACCTATCCTTGGTTGACCCTTGGATTATCATGCTTCGATTTGAATATGCGGTATTTGCTTCTACTGTCTGCTTCTATATGTATGATATATATATATATATATATATATATATATATATATATATATATATATATATATATATATATATATATATATATATCGTATACTTCAATTCGCATGTGTCGGGATTCTACAAATAAGGACTATGATAACCCATTTAACCTATGCTCTGATTTGCGAGAAAAATCTCATTTGCCCCAGTGTTTAGAATCTGATTTCTTTTTTATTTTACTTGGTGCAAATCCCCTCATCGTGTATCGTTCTCCCACTTGGGAGAGTACACATGTATATATCCCAAAATCCAAAAATCCAAAAAAGAGAGAAAATAAAAACCCAAAAAGAAAAGAAAAGAGAAAAAGTATGCATAGCCAAAAATCCAAAAAAAATACAAATACCCAAAACCCAAAAAAATTCCAGTGTGATTATTGTTTCCTATCTACAGAGAATAAAGGAAAGACGAGAGTTTGCACTGAGTCTTCTACTCCACACCTTCTTAACCTCCATCGTTTTCGAAAACACTTGGCATAGGATCTTTCTAGCGGTTATCTAAGCGATATTGTGGTGATTTCCTAGTCCCTAGCTGTGGAGTCCCCGATACATGATACGCTTCGATTCTTACTCTGTTCTCATGCATGCTTGAGCTATTTATTCGCCGCTTATTTCAAATCGAATCGATATTTGGGTCTTTCCTTGGGTATGTGTATATGGAGCCTTATTGCACAATGTAGATAGGAACACCGTCTGCTAACACACGACCACACTCACTCGCGCTTCACCGCGTGGGCCCATGACACTTGTATGGACTCAAATTCCTTGGTTTAGTGTTGTGTTTTGACACATACTTGCTTAGTGTGGCGTGTTTGATTTTGTTGGCTCTGACGGACGATCTAGGATTTTGTTTTCTCTTTCTGTTTCTCTCTCTATTTTTCCCTCCGAGCTCCTACTCTCACTCGTCTTCCTCGATGACGAGAAAGGGTTCAGCTTGGGGGATTTTGACGTACATTTATATTTTATATATTCACGCACGTCTTCTTCGTGATTTTCCGTTGTTTTCCGTCGTTCCGTACCCTTTCTCTTGTGATTTTTAGTTTTCTTTCACTTCTTTGTGTTTTTGTGTAAAAGCAGGAGATTACCAGCATTGGGGACGTATAAAGAAGATATCATGAGTCCCCGGAGCAACGGGAGGAGTCACGCGCGATCCAGAGGGCCGAACGACGAAGAAATCCATATTTCAGCCCTCAACCGATCGGGTGGACAGAGCCACCCGATCGGTTGATGCACGCATAACCGACCCGGACAGGAGCTGAAGAGAAGAGCAGCTCACCCGATCGGTTCAGTGATCGGGTGAGATCGACAGAGCTCTCTGTCTTTTTAAGCTTAATTCCAACCGATCGGGTGATATCTCACCCGATCGGTTCATCTGAAGCTGAAGATCAATAATTCACGACGCGGTCACGCCACCCGCTCGCCTCAGCACCCGGTTGAAGCTTCTGAAGCCCGATGGCCAAAGCGACAAGCAGCTCACCTGATTGGTTGATGCTTCAACCCGATCGAGTAGTCTTTTCTTCCCCTTTCGCGCACTGCTGATGCATTCATTGAAGATCTGCTATCATTCCAAAGGGATTTTTGGTAACCTCTTATTTTTCTAGCGTCGGCATCGTCGTTAGCTTTCCAACGATAGGTCGCATGCCCAAATCCGATTTTTCTACATTTTTCTGGAATTTTCTGAGCGCAGCTGTGTGCTGAAAGTGGGTGTTGTCTATATTTTCACTTTAACCGGTCGGTTGGGTGTCCGGGTGGCCGATCGGTTGAGCCAATTTTCAGCAGTTTAGTCTCTGTTTATTTCCACCCGATCGGGTGAACTTCCATCCGATCGGGTGGGCCTGTTTTGGCAGTTTTGTTAGGTTTTTGGACCCGAACCGTTGTGGTTTTGAGGGGCTTATAAATAGAAGATGGGGCACGACTTGAGAGAGGTTCTTCTCCCATTTTTCAGCAGTTTTTCTTCCCATTTCTTGGGAGCTTTAGGTTAGGTTAGATCAATAAATCTTGTAAAGGATTGGTGATTCAATTGCAAGATAAGTATTTTCTTCTCTTATTTTCCATTGTTTGTGTTATTTTCATTTTGCTTGATGGTGAATGTTTATTTGTCTCTTTCATTGCTTTCTTTTATGTTCTTCACCATTGAGTAGTGTTTGATGAACCCTAATATGGGTTAGGGTAGGATTGATGCTTGGCAAACTACATTTGACTTTATTGCATGGCATGTGTTTGTTGGAATGTGTCAATGGGATGTCTAGCAATCTGAGACCAATTCGTATATCAACCCACTAGATGGAGTTGGGGGTTGGCCTCCGGAGTCTTGTCCAGTCATGACCTGCTTTGATGCATTGGTAGAAATCACATTCGACCTATTTGGCCTTTAGGGTTACGCGGGGGCGTTTTATTGTCATTGACGGGAGAAAGACCGCCTTTAACTGTCGGGCCAAAGGAGAATAAACTTGGCGGTTGACTCCCTAGCCACAACTCACGCCCCTGGCGTTGACATCGAGTCCTCGCGCGTGGGAACGTCTTGGATGAAATGTTGGGAGTTATCATTGTGGCCTTAATGCTCCCGGTTGCGGAAGGTGTTAATGGACATGGGAATGCCCACCGTCCGGAACCGGGTAGACCTAGCGTACTGGGCATCGACCGGAATATCGGGCCCATGGGACGCTGGGTACTACCTTTAGGGGCAATGTCTCACCCTGGGTCAAGTCGTATGCCAAGTGTCATGAGTGCTCTAGCCCGTGTTAGCGGGGATTCATTTCTTGTCTTTTTACTTCTTTCTTTTATTTCTTCACTACTCACACATATTATCCGCGTAGCTATCACACAACCTAGGCGAGGCTAGTAGCCATTCAAGCCATCCACCTCCCTGAGTTCGATAAACCCGCACCCTACACTAACCGTGCACTTGCGGTAAAACGACACCGCGCCCAAACCGTAAACTGGGCGCCGGTCAGTAATAAAGGGTGATCTATTAAAGTTTTCCAAGGGTTCTCTCATCGTGATGAAAGGAAAGAGGATACAGAACTTGTATGTGTTGCAAGGGCACACCGTGGAGGGTGAGGCTAGCATCTCTCAAGGCACAGGTGGTGAAGAATCGGCAAAGTTATGGCATCTTCGCCTCGGACATCCAAGTGAGAAGTCATTGGATGTGCTTCGCAAAAGGAAGCTGATAAAGTCCAAAAAGGAGAGATTGGAGTTCTGCGAGAAGCGTGTAGAAGGAAAGCTGACGAAGACACGCTTTGGGATCGCAGAGCATAGCAGCACATGGCCACTTGACTACGTACATTCAGATGTATGGGAGTCAACTTCTGTACATACCATTGGAAGATCAAGTATTTTGTGTCCTTCATTGATGATTTCTTGAGGAGTGTGTGGATCTATCTGATGAAATCAAAAGATCAAGTCTTCGAGAAGTTCAAGGCTTGGAGAGCCCTGGTTGAAAAGCAGATAGGAAGAGCCGTCAAGATTTTAAGATCAGACAACGGTGGTGAGTACACCTCGAGGGTGTTCAGAGACTTCTGCAGATCTAAGGGTATTTTACGGCATTATACTACGCCTGGAGATCAACAGTCAAATGGTGTTGCAGAGAGGTTTAACCGTATACTGACGGAGAAGTGTTGATGCTTGAGGCTTACTGCTGGACTTCCTAAGGAATATTGGGGTAAAGATGTGTCTACCGCCGTGCATCTCGTGAACAGACTACCATCATCGACGATCAGTTTCAAAATTCCTGAGGAGGTATGAACAGATAAGACTGGTGATTACTCTTACTTGAGAATATTTGGTTATTCTGCATTTGCTTTGCAGAAGGAGGACAAGCTAGATTCAAGGGCCAGGAAGGCCATCTTGCTTGGATATCAAGATGGAGTAAAAGAATACATGTTGCTTGATCCTGTGTCCAAGAAGACGTTCACTAGTAGGCATGTCACATTTGATGAGTCGTCGATGGTCAAGCCGGAGATGACTCATTCAAATGGTGGACACATAGGCCTGGGGAGGTCGACGCTGAGGTCGAGCCACCTATCCTGGAGATAGAGACACAAGGAGACATGCCATGACCAGACTGCTGAGAGAGAGCACATACAGACAGATCAGGTTCAGACTTATGGTGAGGTTCTTGCCCAGAGTCAGCCAGAGGTGCAGAGGTCACTGAGGACTAGGAAAGCACTAGAGAGATTAGGTGAGTGAAACTATTCTGCTTCTACTTTTACATTTGATGATATGCAGGCATATGCCCTAAACATAAAGCACTAGGAGCCCTTGACGTTTGATGACGCCCAGACTTCTATCACAGTTGCAGAGTGGCGACTGGCGATGGTAGATGATATGAAATCTCTCTACAAGAATGGCACTTGGGAATTGGTTGAATTGTCCAATGACAGAAAGGCCATTGTTGCAAGTGTGTATAAGGTCAAGGAAGGAGATGGTGGCGATGTGAGATATAAAGCTCGATTGGTGGCTAAGGGATTCACACAGAGGAATGGAGAAGACTACAATAAGATCTTCTCGCGTGTGGTGAGACACACGTCCATTCGTATGTTGTTGGCCTTAGTAGCAGCTTAGAATTTGGAATTGGAGCAGCTGGATGTTAAGATGACGTTCTTACATGAAGAGCTTGATAAGAAAATCTAAATGCGCCAGTTTGAAGGCTTCGTGATGGAGGAGCAAAAGCAGAAGGTATGCAAGCTAAAGAAATCCTTATACGGCTTGAAAAAGAGTCCAATGCAATGGCATAAGATATTTGACACCTTCATGATGAGCATTGGTTTCAAGAAGAGTATAAAGGACCAGTGTGTTTATGTTTACACACTTGGTGGGTCAATGATATACTTGCTTCTGTACATTGACAATATGCTGATTGCGTCACGGGACATGAAGGAAATCAATAGGTTGAAGGGAAAGTTTGCAGAAAAGTTTGACATGAATGATCTAGGGTCTGCAAAGATCATTGGCATGGAAATCGGCAGAGACAGAAAGAAGGGATAGTTGAGGTTGAGCCAGGAGGGCTATATCAAGAAAGTCCTAGCACGCTATGGAATGGAGAAGGCGAAGCCTGTCACCACACCGCTAAGAGCTCACTTCCAGCTTTCTGCGAGACTGTCGCCTAGCACTGACGAGGAGGCACGCCACATGTCTACAGTGCCTATGCTAGTACCGTGGAAAGTTTGATGTATGCTATGGTTTGTACACGTCCAGACTTAGCCCAAGCAGTTTGAGTCGTGAGCAGATACAAATCCAGAAAAGGAACACTGGCAGGCTGTGAAATGGATATTGAGATATCTAAAGGGAATGGCAGGCGTTGGTTTGTGTTTCGGCAAGGGAGACAGGTGGATGATATCTCGATTCTGTGATTCAGATTATACAGGTGACAGAGACAAAAGGAGATCTAAGACTGAGTATGTGTTCACTTTGGACACGGTCGCGATACCATGAAGATCGGTCCTTCAGTACATTGTAGCACTGTCAACCACGGAGGCGAAACTGCTAGCTGCAGTTGAGACGATCAAGGAAGGCAAGTACATGAGGAGTCTACTGATAGACTTGTGTATACCGCAAGAAGTAACAAAGGTCTATTGCGACAGTCAAAGCGCAATTCACTTGGCAAAACATCGGGCCTACGGTCGAGGACCAAGCATATAAAGGTGCAAGACTTCTTTCTACAAAAAGAAAGGAAGGTGATAGCACTGGAGAAGGTCTCGACGGATCATAATCCTGCAAATATGCTCAGGAAGATCGTTCCTGCAGTCAAGCTCAGGCATTGCTTGAGCTTGATATACACATGGTGAGTGGTTGATATTTTTCCATTGTCATGAGAGTTTCATAGAGTTTAGATCTGGATAGAGAAATTTGGTATTTGGGTAGAGTTACTTTGGAGAGCTTGAGTATGCCATGGTTGTTGAAGAAGTTTGAAGCAGTGTAAATTTTATTGATTTATGCTTCAAACTTAGAATCTAGGAGGTTGACATGGCCGTGCGTGTCTTTGCATGGCCGTGCGCGTCAGAAGATGCATCAGCTAACTTTCGCAGATTTGGACACGGCCGTGCAGTTGTCCGTGCTGCTGTCCGTGTTGCCAGACAGCTTTCTGTTTATTTAGCACGGCCGTGCAAATTGTCCGTGCACATCAGCAACTCTCTGTTTTACCGTCATAGTTTGGTGCACGGCCATGCGGATGCCCAGAAACCCTAAAACGGCCAGATTTGAGCTTTTAATCTCGACCATTGATTTCCAAAGGGGTTTAATCGGATGGACATGATAGAAAACGCCTTCTTCTACCCTAGGGATTATTTCTATCATATAAATACCAAGAGATACATACGCGACGGCTACGATTGGTTTTTTCGCGACGAAGAATTGCGAAGATTCCTTGCGTCTTCAAGAAGATGACAACGAGCTTTGGGAGATGAATATCTTGTTCTAAAGACTCTGGTAAGATCTCTCCATCGGGTGTGTGCATGAGACATTGTAATTGCTAGAGTGCTAGAATTATCTTGTCGAGAGGGCATACATATTGTATTGGAGGAGATTTGTAGTCGGTGTATTCTCTGTATTGACATCTCTGATCTAGTGGAAGCCGTGACAACGAAAGACTGAACGTAGGACATATGTTGGACCGAACCAGTATAAATCTTGTGTCTCTGTGTGATTGCTTGGCTTGATTGTGTGGTGGTTTTCTTGTGCTTCTTATGATTCATCCAAGATCCTAACTCTGCATTGTTTTGGTTGGTGACACGATATTTATCATATATTCCGTTATGCACACTTAGGTGTTGTTTGATAGTGTCAGATTTTCCCAACATTTACTAGTAAAAGTATTATCTTTTGATTCTCGAAGCATAACTGCTCAACACACAAGAATGATTCAAGTGGAAATGACATGAAAGTCACAAAAAAGTTTTACTCATTTATCCATGCACTCATTTAGTCTCCTTTTTCTGTCCATATAACTCAAATTCATATGTTGTATCTTAGTCTTTATATGTTCTGGACATACAAATGGTGTGGGTTTTATTGCATGATTCTTAAAGGAATAATTACTTAACAGCATAAAGAAAGATTTCAAAAGAAATTACATCAATCTCGCAAATAAACGAATGTACTCATACAATTTTTATGTAGCCAACATGTAACAAACTTAGGGAAAGTAAATTTTACAGCTTAAGTACCCTTTCACCATTGACTCAGTTCAAAACACAATTACATGTGCCCAACAAATATAACGTGTGCGCGCGTGTGCATAGATTCATGTATTCTTAATAATAGTAACTGGGCACCAGCTCATCTTCCATAATTGTCCTCTTTAGACTGAAGTAAATTTTCAAGTGCAACAGTAATTACAGAGCAATGGTTGAGGGACCTTGAACAATGCACATATCTTAATACATAGAGAAAATAATTGAAGTACCTAAAACCTCTCCTGCCAGTACATCCAATTCCAAAACCGAAAAATAGCTCATGTTTAGGATATAAGAGGTATCCCAGGTATTAGTTTAATATTCTACTAAACAATTTTGCTGGGATGAAAGCCATAGAGCTCCTTCAAATAAAGCTGAATATCACTCACATGCAGCTAACTGCGAAATAGAACAAGACCAACGATTACATTTTGATCATTGAACCAATACAGCATTTCCATTTGCACAAAAAGGTTTTATTTATATGTATCAGTATATCTGCACGACTGTACATGTTATTCCTTGTATACATATTAATGCTTGTGTAGTTAAACACCTCATTCTCGCCTAAGTTTCCCCTCAGGAATAAGACTGCTTTCCATTACAACAATAATTACTAGTTCATGTTTGTCAGAACATGGGTAATGAAAGGAATTTATCAATCTACAGTGCAATAGAATAGATGAAGTACCTGGAACCCTCATTGTTGATGGATCCTTTGTGAAACATTTCTGCAAATACAACATTTTGAGTATGTAAGAGGTATCCCAAAAGAGCTAAATTTTACCCTGGACAACCATAAGAAAGATATCTAGAATGTCTAGCAAATAGAACTGAAAGATATTACATATATGCTGCAAGTTACAAATCAGAAAAGAACCTATAAACATTTATATTCATATCAATGGGCAAAAACACACAAGAAAATGCATGCAATACATTTCGGTAACAAATGTGTGATCACGTATCCTTGCATGGTTATGCAGGAAATACCCATAATGGAAAATGAATAATATCAGAACATGCATAGAAGATGCAAAATACCTGAATTGCCAAAGTACATGGAAATGCTCCCTCAACAGAACGCTACAATGAAGCAATACTTCATGAACTGTTTGGCTTTGAAGAATTCCAAAGAATAATGCTTGAACACGAACAGCTGTAGATTGTAGCAATACAACATCTACAACTACTACACAGAGAAACAGGAAACAAAGGAGGGAAGGGAATTGCTTACAAACAGCTTCTGTTAACAAGAATCGTTGAATGGACAACATGAAAATATGAATACAAACACAAAATTGAGGATGAAGCACAGTCAGACATCTAGTAAAGTGCACTAAATAAATGAATTTACAGAAAATGCCAAAAAAGACAACTGCCGCAGGAACCCTTGGAAAGATTTTGACAGCAATGGGATGAATTAAATAGCTGATGTCTAATTGAATTTCCATGCTACAAAAATTACAAGGAGCTACAATAGATTACATTAATTGTAACGACTTTCAAGAATTTGAATCTGGTAATGTACCATCTAGATCCCACCTTTGTGACATGATAGAATGGACGAAATATACAGCGAGCACTTTCCTTGTACCATGCGCACTAAAATATGGGAACCAGATGATGCTTATGTCAATAAAGTTTACTCTGTTTGTTGTCTCTTTTGAGTTGCACTTTTAGCTTCTTACCACCTAATTGGAAACCATTCATCACATTGATGGCAGCCTGAGCAGCTGCAGGGGAGTCATAGCTTACAAATCCTGCAAAAAATGGTAAAAGATGAACCTCGAGGAAATTTCTCATGACAGAGGTATCAGCATATCTTACTTACCAAAACATTTACTACAGTTGGTTGCCTTGTCAATGAAAACTTTAGCACTTAAAACCCTGCCAAACCCTTGAAAAGTGTTTGCGAGCTCTTGGTCGCCAAATTCTTGAGGAATATGATATATAAATAGATTAGCTCCAGGAGGCCCTTCAAAAAGCAAGTATCAGTCATCAGCAGTCCGCATCACAAGGCTTGCTGAAATAGCTAGAGAAATGACAAATAAAGAATCTTCCATGAACCTTCCATTTGAATCCCCGAACTCGGACTATTAACTGAAGAAGCTGCTGCATAACTATTCACATCTGTTGGGTGAAGTAAACCATGCGAATTTCCCAAAGGCCGCTGAGTCATCATACCCCCATGATAAGCTAGGGGATATTGTAGACCTGGAACACCAGGATATGAGCCTACATACACACCAGACTGCAATGCAGCAAAATTTCTAGGCCCCGCACCTGGTGAAGCTTCCGGACTGGTTCCTCTCAATGCATTTCCATGGCTGACTGGTGAAATCATAGTATGAATAGAAGTTTGATTTTGCATTGAAGCTAAAGAGTACTGCATGAGTCCATAAGTTCCAGGGGCCTATCAGCGGACACAAAGTAAGTTTTAGATTTCAACGTGACATGCAATAATAACAGTAGCAGTAGTTGTAGCGGTAGCATGAAAATCAAAATATGAAAAACGAAAAAAAGAATGGTTTAGATGAATAGAGAGGGTAAATTTTGGACTGAAGCTGCTTATATTGTAGGGAAATCTCCAAAACGCATCAATAACACAGAGGATTAACTTAGAAGAAAATGAAAATACCATGTGAGTTGCTATAGTACAAACAATACTTCCAAACCCCGTCATCGACACCCGTAAAAGTTTCCCAAAAATAAAAATAGAAAAATAAAATAAATATAATATATGAAAATGCAACTGAGAAGAAGGCTGCTAAAATTTACAAAAGAAAACAATAACATTGTTAGGACCCTAATCCTAACAACCATGCATCACTGGTAAAATTGAGAACCCTCCAGTACTTTGCAAGCTTCTAATATCCATTTTCTCCCTTTGTGTGTGTACATAAATCAACTTCTGTCTCCAGTCAACTAATCTAATTCACCTAGATAAACTTGATTCAATTTTACCTTCTTTTTCAATCCCTTATTTTATCATGATATACACTGCATTTTGGGACTGCACGTCTATTTTGGGAAAGGCGGCCAATGCCTCTTCCCTTAATCCAGCTTCAATATTAGATTTTAGTTTATATACACATCAACATCTGTTAATAGGAGTCTGTGCACACGCACATGCTTGTAATGTATATATGAACACGCCAATATGTAGGCATTAGGTTATTTTGGGAATATTAGGTGTCCCCCTCCCACACCTTCTCCCCATACAAGGCCAACATTCCTCTCGTAACATTTGTGGAATACCTTGAACTTGCAACCTCGTCACAGCATCCCGTACCAGCTCCCCTAAATTCCACTTTTTAGAGGGATTCAATGTTTGCACATGCTAAATAGTGAGGCGCCAAGTGTCCAAAAAATGTAGGCATACACCGTAGATATTTTCCTATATCCTGAAATAATAAGCATATACCATAGATATGTGAACCTTCCAAAATTTTGACAGATGAACACAATAATAGACTATGCGTGTGTGTGTAATGGGTATCGGGTAGCCAAGGAGGGATTTTCTCCTTGGTCCACTCACAGCAAAGCCCCCCCCCAAAAAAAAAAACCATTTTTTTGAAAAAAATTTCGAATATGCTCTACACCTCATGGATGCTTAGCACACCAAAAATCAAGTGAATCCAATACTATTTGCCCATCGATCCACACGTTGTAAAATCAACGGTCGCAGAACATAAAACTTTTTGCAACTGGTGGATCGATGAGCAAATAGTTGTGTTGGATTCATTTGATTTTTTGGTGTGATGAGCATCCATGAGGTGTAGAGTATATTCGAGAAAAAAATTTCAAAAAAATGGGGGCGGGGGGTTGGCCATGAGTGGACCAAGGATGGATTTCCTCCTTGGCAACCTGATACCAATTTAACTATATATATATATGGAAAAAAGGGATCTAGGTTAAATCTAAGGAGGCGCCCCCATTTTCCTCCATTTCTCCCAATTTTTTTGAATTTTTTTCATGGAATTGTTGATCACATCATGGATGATCAACATACCAAATTTCAAGGTATTCCAATACTTTTTGAGCTCTCATCTACCCCTTACAACTTCAACGGTCTGAAAACGTGCTGAAAAACACATGAAGTTGCAAGGTGTAGATGAAGGATCAAAAAGTATTAGAATACCTTGAAATTTGGTATGTTGATCATCCATAAGGTGAACAACAAACCCATGAAAAAATTTCAAAAAAAATGTGGGAGATGTGGGGAAATGGGGACGCCTCCTTAGATTGAATCTAAGGAGGTACCTTAGGATCCCTTTGCCCTATATGTGTGTGTGTTGACTAGGATCCATTCGGATGGATCAAACATGCAGATCCATCCAAGTAGAATTGAAAATTGGAAAATCTAAATGGATAATCTGCTCCATTGGATGTGATCTAACATATCTAAACTACATACAAACAAAATTTTGAAGTGATTTGGACATGTTTTGCTCATCCATTACGTGGTTGCAAAATCAATGTTTTTGAATAGTCATAAAAGCGACTAATTTTGCAACCACTTGATGTATTATAGACAAAACATGCCCAAATCACTTGAAATTTTGTTTGTAGTTAGTTTAAACATGTTAGATCACATCCAACGGAGCGGATTATCCATTTAAATTTCTCAATTTTAAATTCCACTTGGATGGATCCGCATGTTTGATCCATCCGAATGGATCCTAGTATATATATGGAAAAAGGGATCTAGGGTGCCTCTTTAAATGAAATCTAAGGAGGCGCCCCCATTTTTCCCCATTTCCAATAATATTTTTGGAATTATTTTTTCATGGGATTGTTGTTCAACATACCAAGTTTTAAGGGAATCTAATACTTTTTGAGTCATCATCTATCCCTTGCAACTTCAACGGTCTAAAAACGTGCTGAAAACCCCATAAAGTTGTAAGTGGTAGATGGTGGCTCAAAAAGTATTGGAATCCCTTGAAACTTGGTATGTTGATCATTCATGATGTGAACAACAATCACATGAGAAAAATTCCAAAAAAATTGTGAGAAATAGGCGGAAATGGGGGCGCCTCTTTAGATTGCATCTAAGGAGGCACCTTAGATACTTTTACCCGTGTGTGTGTGTGTATACATGTATGTATGTATGTATATATGGATTTTCTGGAGTGACCTACCACAAAAATCATATTTTTTTCATTATAAAAATCTGTTTTATTGGATTTGTTGTACATATTCTAAAACCATAAATACAAAATTTGGAATGGACCCTAGGAGATTATTGATCAAGCTACTAAAAAAGTTCTATTTTTCTGAAATCGTTATATATATATTATAATGATTTGATCAAGGGTCAGTCATATATCATCAGATTTTTTTTTCAAATTTTGTATATTTAGGTCTTATAACATATAGATCACATCTACAAGAAAAAAATTTAAAATTTTTTCCTTCAATTTTTTTGAGGCCGGCCACACCAAGTGCCTAGCCTCATTTGAAAATTTGTCCAAAAAATTAAATTTTTTTTCTTTCAACCTTTTTAAGGCCCTCCGCACCAAGTGCTTGGTGCAACCTGGCCTCGCTTGAAAATTTGTCCATATAAATACAGAAATTTTCATGTGCAAAAAGACTTACAGGGAAAAAACGTGAAAAAAAAGTTCTTGATTTTTTTAAGATCCAAACAATTGGTTATGTTCAACATATAACACACACCGCTACCAAAAATCATGAAAATCCCCCTCCATTTGCTACTCGATCAAATTGTTACAAAAGTTCAATTTTTCTAAAACCGTTAACTTTTTAATGCATTGATCAAGGGTCAAATAAATCTCCTCAGGGTTCATCTATTTTTTTCCTTAGGTATATAATTGTATGGATTAAATCATGAAAAAAATCAAAAAGATAAAAATATTTTCACACGGGGCTTGTGCACAATTTTCATACAATAAAACCACATATATATGAGCAAAATAGGGGTCAGTTAGCCAAGAATGTAGCTCAAAACCAAGCCATTCTCCCCCCTTTTAAAAATTTTTTAAAAGTCGTACACATTCTAAAACCTCAAAACCACAAATATGGGTGAACACGAAGGGTATTTAACCCTCAATCCACTTGTTGCAAAAAGTTTTATTATTCTGAAACCGTTGAATTTGCACCGGTTAGATCGAGGACTATATACATTGGATTTACTTGATTTTTGATATGATGTTCATCCATCATATGTAATACAAATCCCAAAAAAATTAAAATGTGGTGTTTGGGTATCACGCTTACCAAGAAGAAATTTTTTCTCATTGGGTAACAATCCACTTGTTGCAAAAAGTTTTATTATTCTGAAACCGTTGAATTTGCACCGGTTAGATCGAGGACTATATACATTGGATTTACTTGATTTTTGATATGATGTTCATCCATCATATGTAATACAAATCCCAAAAAAATTAAAATGTGGTGTTTGGGTATCACGCTTACCAAGAAGAAATTTTTTCTCATTGGGTAGCTGATACCCACCCACCCACCCACGAGAATACTAGATATGTGATGTTAGGGCAGGAAATTACCTGCATTAAAATCACATTCACCCCTATTTTTTAAAATTTGTTTCTAGGTTGTTGTACACGTACACAATTTAAAACTCAATCTCCCCATATATAGGTGAACCCTAAGAGGATTTGACCCTTGATTCACTTGTTATAAAAAGTTATATTGCTCTGAAACTGTTTGCTTGCAAAAATCAGATCGAATGTCAAATAACATTGTCTTCACTTGATTTTTAGTACGTTGACCCTCCATGATGTGTAGAACACATCAAACAAATTATAATCACAAAAGATGGTGTATATGTGCGTCAACACAAACATTTTCATACACTGACAACACATGCATTATTCTGTGTATATATACAATGAAATATGTAAGGAAATGGATGCATTATTCTGTGTATATATACAATGAAATATATTAGGAAATGGGACCTATGTGTCACCTCGAATTAACATTTGGGGTGCCTTATCAATGCTAAACTGTTAAATTTTTGGATAATCGTAACTATTCATCTTGAGCTCCATCTCCAAAGCATTGTGCAAAAACACACACATTATAGATTTACCTAGCTCACTTGGTAAATGGTCTCAAATGAAAGGTTTTTCTATAACGAAAAAATGCGACCGCTTGATGGATGCGTCAGATCTTCTAAATCGTGAGATCTTTTCTATATGTTTACATTTTAGCACATGGAGGTTAAGATGAGAAGTTTGGGATATCCACAGATTGGCCCATTTAATATCTGTAAGGTACTCCTCATGCAAGTTGCATGAGGCAACACCATAGGCCCCATTTCCTCTGTGTATAAACCGATTTTAAGCAAGTATGCAATGAAAGGGAGAACAAAATGTCAAGTTTAAATATTGTGAAATTTAACTTCATGGGAATGCTTAGGAGGTGCTTCCTTCGTTTATAATCGTGGATGAAATAGCTGCCACTTAATGACCCATTTTAACAAAGGAGCTTGACCTTCACAATATATGTCAATCTATCAACAAAAGGAAGCAGGGACTCCCTTTGGACATACTTTTTTATGCTAGAAAGTGTATTACCTGGATCCTACAAGTTACAAGCCAAATTTAGCATATAGTATGTAAATCATCTATATATATCATCCCCTCCTTCAAACGTTTCTTGGCTAGAAGAACTTTGAAGGGTTGCTTTAGCATGAGCTTAAATGAAGGAATTCCTACCCCATAACCAGCCTTCAATGGCTTGAGCCAATTCTCTCTTTCCCATAATTATCTTAACGAATACTTAATTCACTAGTTTAGAAGTTGACATCAAGTTGACAGCTGCCATATCGTTCATCACATCTTGTGTTCCATGCCTTAATCAATTTGGTTAGGGAAATGCTTGGATATTGTCATTATATTGAAGATGATGGCCGTCCATTCTATGTAGTTAATGTCTGCACGGAAACAAACATTAGTACTTGATAGTTTCAAGGAAATTGACATTTTCACATGCTAGCTTACATTGATAGGATGGTAGACGCAATATCCCTTACAAAAAATAAAAGGAAAAAATGATTGGATACCATATCCAGTAGATTGAGAATATTATGATTAGGACATGCTATGTCCTCTTTTTGTATCCATGACTGTTGATATCTAAACCAGTATTGTTTCTGGACTGCTGCTTGAGAGCATAACGGGAAGAAGCATGAATTTTGACTTTTAAGATTTAAACTTGTATTCTCAGACACATATATTGTCAAGTAAGTTTTCTACTGGCAAACTCTATAGTTAACTAATGCAGATTAAAAAATTTCATTTCTATCATCAAGTCTTCGAGAGTTGAAAATTTGGGAGCACAAACAATAAAGCCATTACAAACAGAATAAAAATAAT
Organism: Scilla litardierei; assembly: GCA_030789695.1. Taxonomy (NCBI): domain Eukaryota; kingdom Viridiplantae; phylum Streptophyta; class Magnoliopsida; order Asparagales; family Asparagaceae; genus Scilla; species Scilla litardierei. The sequence continues at coordinate 124,888,311 of CM061140.1, read as the reverse complement.
AATAATGCATTTCTTAACATCAAACACTAAATCAGACAATTATATATAATGCTCAAAATAATAATAGACCACATATGAAACTTGGTCTTGTGTTTCTACATTGGAACTGACAAATGCCATGCCACGGTCAACACATACTTAATCTAAAGCTGTATACTGCAAAATAATAAGCAGATCATTATACAGCTACTAATAAAAAAAGATCGTTATACTATTACTAACAACCATATCATCATATATCCACAAAGAAACATATTATCATACCACTAATATACAATGCATGCTAAATAATTAATCAGACCTGATAACCATATCCATTGTATGGAGGCATATATTCCATTGGCAACGCACCAAACAGTGAAGGTTGCTGTATAGAGTTAGGATGTGTCGCGTTAGAAGCCTGAGATTGAGCTTTCTGAGCACGTCGGGCTTGCCTTTCCTTCTCTGTATCAGCCCACTTCACAACCAAAGGCACACTTGATCCCTGCAAAGCAAATTGGAATTAGAAAATTGAACATGGAATTTACCAAAATTTTATCTCAAAATTACATGTCCATTTGCAAAATTCTGCTGAAATTAAATTATATCAACAAGTTGGTTTTTATACGCTAGTGAAAATAGAAATTAATGACTTAATTCTGATTTTGTATCAAAGCACCTGCAAAACATCATTATCTGATCAACTATCAATCAGTCGTTACATTGCTCCAGTCTAGAGATTGGGCACAAATTATTTTCTGGATGTCTGATCATTCGTGGCTTGTGATTTGCGTTCAATTAGATCTAAAACCAAAAATCTAAAACCCATCCAGAAAGTAAGACCAGTTCAAAATAAATATTCACTTCAAGGACTCTTTAATAACCAATACTATTATAACCCCAATCCCCCATCCTTCCAAATTGAGATGTAATAGACTTGCGTCACAAATTTTAATTTTTTTAAAAGATAAATTTAAATTTAAATCAACTCAATTAATGTCACTATTATCATTAACTACACAATTATCCTCAATTCCCAATAATGTTTATCATGTTTCCATTACAAATCATTTAAGAAATCAATATGGTCAAAATATAGTGTTCCCAATAATAATTATCACGGTTTCATTACAAATCATTTAACAATTCAAAATGATCAACAACAATGTATAAATTTTCAATTATATTACACGTGGAAATCCAGGTATACAGAACTATACCATATTAAGATGCAAGGATCTTCATCTACCCAAGTCAGTCAATGTCTGGAGAATGATAGGAATCATCCAGAGCAGGATCTTTTCAATCCTAATTCTGACTAAATATCAATGCTCTTGAAATTTTGGGCCTCCCTTGACAACAGAGAGTGACTTCTTCTAGGGAGTAATTTCACCTGTTGGAGTTGGGGTTCACGTATGAGCATATTCCATGAGCCTTCATGGCACCATCATCTATAGAATTTACACGAGGCACCATTCATAATCTAACATGCTAAGTAGGAGCTTCCATCTTCTTGTATTTTTAGCCATATATACACATCACCAAGATTCCCAATTTGGGGCTTAAGTTCAATCTTCTGCTTGGTATTAGAGCCACCGACCTATGGTCATCAATTTTTACCATCTCCTCTTTTCTAAATTAGAAAATATGTAATGGTCCATATTTTTAATAAGATTTTTTTGGGATTTCTCTCTTTATTTTCTTTCCTTCTGATTTTTCTATCTTTCTTCATCTTTCCTTTTTTCCTTTTCCTTTTTCTTGGCCCAGCCCACCTCCAATCCACCACTCCAATTCCTTTTTCCTTCCTTTTCCCTTTTCCTTTACTTAAACACCCCAAGCCCAAGCCCAAGCCCAAGTGATGAGGGCATCAGTGTTTACACGCGCAGGAGGCATCGTATTCAACCCAGCTCATTATGGATGGGCCCAAGCCCATTTTGAGATCTGAATGTATTTTTTTCCTCTCTTTTGGTTTAGTCCTACATTGGGTAGAATGTGAGGGTTGAAGGATTGCTTTTCTATTTAAAAGCCATGTATCGTGATACTAAGAGATCAATGAAAGCTTGAAAGCAACTTTTCCATCAAAACCTGTGAAGGTCCTCTCCTTGGTGCAAAACCTTGGATCTTTTGGTGTGAAACCAATTATTTTCTCCCCCAAAATCCCTAAATCGTTCGTGTTCTACATCAAATTGGTATCAGAGCCGAACGATTCTATTCTCCCTACTTTTCCAAACCCCAACCCTACTCCACAGCCGTCATTTTTCCCCAAAACCCCCTAGTTCGCAAAACTCACTCCGCCCGCTTATTTTGTTTCGGCTCCTTTTTGTCATGGGAAGGAACGAACCCTAACCCTAATCAGATCTCGCCGCCACCTACCCCTCAATAGACCCCCCCATAAATTCTCTCTTCCTTCGCCCACAGCCAAAGAAAACCTACGTCCAAAAAAACGGGAGAGAGAGAGGGGAAACGCACACGCCTCCCTTCATCGCCACTACGCCCAACTCCGCTCCTCTCACCGCCGCTCAACAAACGCACACGGCCCCCCTTCATCGCCACTGCGCCCAACTCCACCCATCTCATCGCCTGCTCAACCTCTCAGATCTGCTATCGTCACTGTCTTCTTCGACCTTCAGCTATCGCCACCGCCTTCTTCGCCTGCTCAACCTCCCAGATCTGAGCGGTCACGAGTCCACGGCCACGGATCCACCGCTCAACCTCTTAACCCCCCAGATCTGAGAGCCGATCCCGAGCCTCCTCTTCCGCGGCCACGGGTCCACGCCACCGCCTTCTTCGACCACTGATATCATCACCGCCGCCTCAGATCGAAGTCACCGTCGCCTCAGATCTGGTCGCCGCCTCTCCCTAGCTCCGATGATCTGGTCGGAGCCCCACCTCTCCGATGCTCGCTCAGATCGTCGACTCCGTTGAGATCGCCACCACTCAGAGCACACCACGATCTCTCAGATCCGAGAGCTGTTGACATGATCTCCCAGATCTGCGTCCACGATAGCGACTGTGTCGACACAGTAACTCTTGTCATTTTCAGAGTATTTTCTACATATTTTCTGGATATTTTCTGCGCAACCATTATATTTTGGAGATTTCAGGTTCATTCAAAGTCCAAAATTTAGAACGATTCGCGCCAGTGCCTTGAGAACTCAGCCGTGAACGCGTCACCACCCCACTTGGGCCTGTTCATCTTCTTTACGAGAAGATCTGCTGTGAGTTTTCATTAGCCATTTGTTGTGCCACGTTATTGCTAGCCTTCTTTACGAGCAAAAACAACCATAGGACCACATTTTTGCTTAGAGCCATAAAACTTTATATTAAAAGAAGAGCTTAAATTTACTATCATAGTGCAACAAGACTTATTTCCATTAAGATATTTGAATAATCACATTACAGCTCAAAAATCATCATCACAATCTCCAAATTAAACATTTGAATTTGCTGCGATAGCTGCACATGACTAGAAATTTGAATTGCTCAAATGACTTCTGCTAGTTGATCTCTCCATCATTCACCTGCATCACATAGGAAAATTCATTAGTTAACATCTCATTTACATTGAAAAAAACATTAGTCAAGTGTTCATCATTTAGAAGAATTTGCATTGCATGTCCACACGTAGTGGCAATATTTATCAGGAACTCAAATACCATGGATGCTGACCAAGCTACCCTGAGAGATGTCATTAACTGGTTAGCTGCTTTAGAAACCCAAGTCCGTGAAGGTAGATCACAGTCTCATGAGTGTCTTGACCGGGTGCTACGCATATCACTAGACAGAGGACGTTAGATGAGGGTTCACATGCACATAGCACGCCTAGCCCACCTAGGCGAAATAGAGAGAGACCACATCATGAGAGACGAGTGCCTAGTCCACCCAGGCATTCTAGAGAGAGGCACCGTCATGACAGACACACGCCTAGTCCACCTAGGCAATCTAGAGAGAGACCCCGTCACGACCGACGTGACAGAGACGATAGTGTGATCAGGGGCATTAAGGTAGACGCACCCACTTTTGATGGTCGTCTGAATCCCCAGACTTTTATTGATTGGATGGCAGATATGGACCATTACTTTGGAAGGTATGACATGTCTGAGGAGAGAAAAGTGAGGTTTGCGAGGATGAAACTTATTGGACCCGCCAAGTTGAATTGGCAGAATGTTGAGCGCATGTTAGCCCAGGGTAGGCAAGAGCTCATAGGTATGTGGGATGAGATGAAAGAGAAGGTGAAGGAGAAATATCTACCCACGTCATATCACCAGCGACTCCTAGACCAATGGCAGAATCTCACCAAGGATAGTGGGTCGGTTCGCACATACGTCGATAAGTTTGACGAGTATATGATGAGATGCAATGTGAAGGGAGATGTGAGTGTGACGTTGTCTAGGTTTAGGGCTGGCCTTAGACCTGACCTACGTAAGGAGCTCATCCTTCGTGATGTCCACACACCAGAGCATGCTTATCAGATTGTGTTGGATATTGATAGCTTTCATCATGCTCCAGTTGCTAGGCGTTACGATTCACGAGATTTGTCACGTCGCCTAGCCCCAAATGGTAGCAAGCCACCACAGAGTCAATCCCAACCTAAATCTGACCAGAGACACCCCATCCACATGAATGATAAAGGAAAAGGGATTATGGGTGAGTCTTCTAGAGCTGGTCCACGTACCCAATGCAATAAGTGTCTGGTCACTTTGCAGGAAGCTGTCCTTCCAAGGCCTTGTTAGTACACGATCCCGAGGGAGATGACCACATAGATGAGGAAGAAGAAGTTTATGAGCCAATTGAGGCATGCTATAGACAGATGAAGAATCAGCTAGACTAGGCTGTATTCAGAGCATACCCACAAGAGTAGAGCTTATCGATACATGTTCTGAACACCCTAGACTTGGAGTGGTACATTGTGCCCTGTCTCAGGTCAAAGAGAGCGATATTGATAGCTTTCATCATGCTCCAGTTGCTAGGCGTTACGATTCACGAGATTTGTCACGTCGCCTAGCCCCAAATGGTAGCAAGCCACCACAGAGTCAATCCCAACCTAAATCTGACCAGAGACACCCCATCCACATGAATGATAAAGGAAAAGGGATTATGGGTGAGTCTTCTAGAGCTGGTCCACGTACCCAATGCAATAAGTGTCTGGTCACTTTGCAGGAAGCTGTCCTTCCAAGGCCTTGTTAGTACACGATCCCGAGGGAGATGACCACATAGATGAGGAAGAAGAAGTTTATGAGCCAATTGAGGCATGCTATAGACAGATGAAGAATCAGCTAGACTAGGCTGTATTCAGAGCATACCCACAAGAGTAGAGCTTATCGATACATGTTCTGAACACCCTAGACTTGGAGTGGTACATTGTGCCCTGTCTCAGGTCAAAGAGAGCGATGACTGGCGTAGGACTGCGATTTTTCACACTTTTGTGACGCATAGTGACAAGCATAGTAAGATGATCATTGATAGCGGAAGTTGCATAAATGATGTGTCATCTAAGCTCGTTACCCGCATAGGTTTACAGCCAGTCCCACACCCTAGTCCTTATAAGGTATCGTGAGTGGATGCTTCATCCATTGGCATCAAGGAAAGATGTCTTGTCCCTATTCAGTTTGGGTCATATAAGGACAAGATTTGGTGCGATGTGTTGCACATGGATGTTGGTCATATCATCTTGGGGAGGCCTTGGCTTTTTGACATGGATGTCACGATTTTCGGTCGCTCGAACTCGTGTACATTCACACATAAAGGCAAGAAAATCAAGCTGAATCTCATACAACACAAGATGACCCAAGATGACCGCTCCTGAAAAGAAGGAAGCAACTAAGGGTAAGAGCTTACATATTATTAGTCCTAAGGAGTTGAAGAGAGAAGTTAGAAAGGACTCAGTCATGTATGCCTTAGTTGCGAAGGAGATTTATGAGACTAGTCAAGAAAATCAAGCTGAATCTCATACAACCCAAGATGACCGCTCCTGAAAAGAAGGAAGCAACTAAGGGAAGAGCTTACATATTATTAGTCCTAAGGAGTTGAAGAGAGAAGTTAGAAAGGACTCAGTCATGTATGCCTTAGTTCCGAGGGAGATTTATGAGACTAGTCGGGAGGAGGTCCCAAAAGAGATAACGCCTATAATGAAGGAATTCCGTGACATTTTCCTGAAACCCTCCCAGACTGTCTTCCACCCATGCGTGATATTCAGCACGCCATAGACTTAGCCCCAGGAGCTACACTTTTCAACTTGCCTCATTACCGAATGAACCCTACTGAGCATGCCGAGCTGAAAAGGCAAGTTGACAAATTGTTAGCCAAAGGTTTTATCAGGAAAAGTGTGAGCTCATGTGCAGTGCCAGCTCTCCTCACACCCAAAAAGGACGGATCATGGAGAATGTGTGGATAGCCGTACCATTAATAAGATCACGGTCAAGTATCGTTTTCCTATCCCTAGGCTTGATGACATGCTTGATATGATGACTGGCGCCACAATATTTTCAAAGATTGATATTAAGAGTGGCTATCATCAGATTAGAGTTCGCCCAGGGGACGAATGGAAAGCGGCCTTCAAAACGAAGGATGGTTTATATAAGTGGATGGTCATGCCTTTTGACCTATCCAATGCCCCTAGCACATTCATGAGAGTGATCACTCAAGTATTACGACCATTCATGGAGAAATTTCTAGTCGTATACTTTGATGACATCCTTATTTATAGCCAATCTAGGGGGGCAACACATAGACCATCTGCGGCAGGTATGCATTGTTGGATATGGATGACGTTTGTACACCCTTGTAGGGGATGTACGAGGGAATACGGACCTCGAACGTCGCGTACACGAAGTCGTGTGCAAAGGGAATCTGTTCCCTTGCGGAGAGGATCTCTAGATTAGTGGGAAAGTCGCATTATATGTGCATAAGTGCATGCGACATATGGCTAATAAAAGGGGAATATCTTAAGCTTATGTTGTACCATGCATATGGTACAACTTAAGCTTATAATGTGCCATGTATGATGGTACACTTTAGTTAAATTGTTCCAAAGGAACAATTACTCCTAAAATAACTACCTTGGGGGCTATAAATAAGACCCAAGGCTTAGCCATTTCCTAACACTTTTGCATGGCATTCTTGCCTTGCATTTCATTCTAGCGAAGCTCTGCCGAAATCCTTCCTATCTCTTTATCCAAGTTCTTAATCTAAAAGTAGAGATTTAGATTGTGGATTTAGTAGCCTTACTCCATTCGTGAGAAGACTCGATCCGTCGTGGCGAATCCGAAGGCGAAGTTCCGAGACTACCGTGCCGCATACGCAAGCGTAAGTCTCAACTTCATTTATCGATCCTAACGCTGTTTTGATAGGATCTTACATTGGTATCAGAGCCATACGGGTTCGCCCCGGTCAGAACCGTCGCCCCGTCGAAACTATGAACGAGTCGTTGTCTTTTTCACGAATGGGTATTCTACCATTACGGATATGGTAGGAACGCTTCGTGACGGAGAGAACACAGCGGTTGTTCTTTTCACGTTAGGGTCTCCTACCATTACGGATATGGCAGGAACTCTCCGTGACGGGAAGAACCGGCCGTTCATGTCGTCAAGCTCGCACTCTTCATGGATGCCGAGTCTTCATTCATAGGGAATGTGAACTCTCTTCATGTGGAGCGTGTAGTTTACGAACTTTAAAGTATGTTATTTTTCATTTTTTGCCACACGGCCATTAGAAAATAACTACTTTCTCGACGAACGGGTGCTTCATCTACGAACGGATGCTTCATCGAGGAAGATGATGGTAGTTATCTCCATCGGAGAAGATGACTTTTGGTGCATGATCACCATGGCCAAATGGGCTATGAAGGCCATGCACCCCCCCTCCCCATGCGGAGGGGCTTGGCTACGGCCAATAACCACCACGGCCACCCCTCCGGCGGGGGTGTGCGGCAACCCCATATAAGGGGGTGGCCGGCCATGGCCATATGGGCCATGGCCGGCCAAGGCCAAATGGCCATGGCCCGGCAATGGCCGGCCATGGCCATAGCCGGCCATGGCCGGACCTGGCCGGCCCCGGCCTGGCCGTGGCCAAGGCCAGGCCTGGCCGAGGCAAGGCCTGGGCCAAGGGGCCCTGGCCAGCCTCGGCCAAGGCCAGGGCCAATGCCAGGGCCAATGCCCTGGCCTTAGCCTGGGCCTGGCCGGCCTCGGCCAGGGCAGAGGCCCTGGCCGGCCTCGGCCAGGGCAGAGGCCCTGGCCGGCCTCGGCCAGGGCAGAGGCCCTGGCCGGCCTCGGCCAGGGCAGAGGCCCTGGCCGGGAGAAGTTTCAGACCAATTTTTGGGTCGACCAATTTGGGTGTTTTGGTCGACCAGTTCGGCAAAAGGCCTTGGTCGAACACGAATGTGCCGACTAGCCCATACGGGGCTATCGACAGTCGTCTGCTCTTATTTTATAAAGTTTTTTTTGGGCTCTACTCCTTGAAGATTAGCCGTAGTGCTCTACTTCATGCGAGATTAGCCATGTCATTGTGCTCTACTCTACGGAGATTAGCCAATGTACTTATGACATTGTGCTCTACTCTACGGAGATTAGCCAATGTATTTCAAATTTTTTTTTGAAAAAGATGTTTTCAAATAGGTTATGTCCCGTCCTTAATCGGGATAGCGCAATTTAGAATTCCAAGTCCTACCACGATCCGGCCATGGTTATCTAACACATGGGTGTGTAGAACAGGTCTCGTGGCTTGGCAATTGTTGCGCTAAAATTCTTTGCGCAAACTCTCACCTATTCCATTTTGAAAGATATGTTTTTCAAAAGTATTTTTCCGCTGCTGGTACCATACGGGTATCATTTCTGATTTCTTTTTACATGAGATAAGTAAGATGGATACTTTGAAAGTTACTTCTAGATGGTAGTTGGGAACGTAGTGAACTTCTCGATTCTAGAGTAACATTTCAGCGCATCCAAGGAACTTATCAAGTGTTTAAAGAATCGAAACTTTATGCATAGAATTTTGATCGTGTTTTTCATTTTCTTTGCAGTTTTTTGATTCGAATATGTCTACCGCTTCTAAGAACATTGTCGCAGAGCTTAACAAAGGTGAGAAGCTCAACGGCGACAATTATAAACTTTGGTCAATAAAAATCAATATGTTTTGGAAGAGCAAGATGTGCTTGAAACACTCCAAAACGTAATGGAAGAACCTGAGTTGGGCAATACGGCCCAACACAAGAGGGACCGAGAAGCTTATGAGACTTGGACTCGAAAGAACAAAATAGCACGTATTACGTTATTGTCCGCAATGGACAATGACATAATGCGTCTATTTCGGGAATTCGACCTAGCCAAAGACATATGGTCTGGGCTAGAAATAAAGTTTGGTGGAACTTCGGTCACCAAACTCCGCTCCTTAAATATTCAATTTGATTCGTACAAAATACGGCGAGATCAATCTATGAAAAAGCATCTCCGCCACATGGCGAATCTCATAGCTGAATTGAAGGATGCGGGTCTTACGCTGTCTGACGAACAGCAGATCCAAGCAGTCATTCGTTCACTCCCAGATAGCTGGGATAACATGAAAATGCACCTCACTCATAATGAGTGCATTAAAACTTTAAGCGATGTATCCAAACACCTCGAACTCGAGGAAGAGCGGATTCAAGCCGCAAAACCTAGTGCCGAAGTGCACATGGCCGCTAGTTCCTCACATGGAGAAAAGAAGCGGAAGGATAAACGCTTAAGGTTTATGAACGAACGAAAGCAAGAACCGGAAACCTCAAAGAAGACTAAGAACAAAAAGTGGCAAAAGAATGTGCACTCAAAGAAGAAAAACTTGAAGAAGATCAAGTGCTTTAAGTGCAACAAGTACAGTCACTTCGCCCGTACGTGTACGGATGGAAGTGATAAGGTAACTTGTAGGGATAGTTACATATGTGTTTCTAGTTCCATGTTTCTTGCTGAATCTAACTATTTTTGGTTGATTGATTCAGGGGCCACAGACCACGTAGCGAAGGACAGAAGGTTCTTCGTAGAGTATCGAAGGATAACTCAAGGAACAAAGTGGATATACGTCGGCAACAACACTCGTGTTGAAGTCAAGGGCGTCGGAACATGCAAGCTAGTTCTCGACAACGGCCGGACTCTATTATTGCACGACGTCCTCTTTGCTCCAGATATTCGAAGGAATATCGTATCCGTGGTCATGTTAATGTCTTTAGGTTATGAATGGAGGTTCTATGAACAAAATGTTGACCTTGTTTGTAATAGTTCTTTAGTTGGGTCGGGTAATGTTTGTAATGGATTGATTGTTTTAAACACTATGTATGATGATTCTTCTTCTATTAATGAAAGTTTTCATTTGACAAATGCTTCTAATTCTGAATCTGAGATCATTTGTTGGCATACAAGACTTGGTCACATTGGACCAACTAGAATGGATAGACTTGCCAAAAGTGGCTTGCTATCTAATGTTTCAAAAGTTGAAATGTCAACTTGCGAACATTGTCTTGTAGGGAAAACTTGTCGCAAGCCGTATGGAACTGGCACAAGGGCCGAAGTTCCATTACAGCTTATCCATTCGGACATTTGCAGTCCAATGAATGTTAAGACAAGACGCGGGAAGTCATATTTCATCACCTTCATTGATGACTTCACCCGTTTCGATCACATTTATTTGATTTCCCACAAACATGAAGCTTTATCATGCTTCAAAAACTATATGAGTTTAGTGGAAAATCAACTAGATCACAAGATAAAGGTCTTGCGAACCGATCGGGGTGGAGAATATCAATTAACGAGTTTTAAGGAACTCTGTGATGAAAAAGGCATAGTTCATCAAATAACTATGCCTTATACTCCGCAACAAAACGGTGTTGCGGAAAGAAGAAATAGGACATTGATGGAAATGGTCCGATCAATGATGTCTCAGGCAAATTTGCCCATCACCTTTTGGGGTGATGCATTATTGACGGCAGCATTCATCTTAAACCGTGTACCCTCGAAGTCGGTAAGTTCTACTCCTTATGAGTTGTGGAACAATAGAACTCCAGACTTAAGCATTCTAAAACCTTGGGGTTGTGCCTCTTACGCACATTTATCCTCTCACAAATATGGCAAACTTGGGCCACGTGGGAGGAAGTGTATCTTCATCCGATACGTTGAAAACTCCAAAGGATATGTTTTCGTCGGTCAAGAGGACAATGTGGGTCTAATAGAATTCGAATCGAGGAATGTTGTCTTCTTGGAAAACGAGTTTCCAAGACAGGGTGAGATAAGTCAAGACTTATCCTTGTTTGAGACTTGGGATCAAGAAGGATCGGAACGTTCGAGTGGGAGAATTCTTGGTGAAGAGGAAAATGACCCTCATACTTTTTTTTTTTTGGTACACCTATGGATGATACGAACGATACCAATCCTATTCCGAGTGGGAGTGATGTTATTCCAAGTGGGAGTGATGTCATTCCAAGTGGGAGTGATCAAACTCAAGCAAGACGTAGTAATCGAACGAGGCTAACACCTCTGAGATTTGAGGATGAATTTCCTCAAACATTCATGACATTACTACAAGATGATGACGAACCTGCAAATTTCAAACAGGCCGTCACATGCCCTGCTAAAGATAAATGGATAGCGGCGATGGAAGAAGAACTTCAATCCATGAAAACAAACCAAGTCTGGGACTTGGTTGATTTACCTAAGGGACGTAGAGCCATTGGGAACAAGTGGGTTCTCAAAATCAAGCATAAGGCTGATGGCTCCATGTTTGGAAATGTGTCCCAAAGATCCAAAAGAAAAGAAAGCTATGGAAAAGGTTCCATACTCCAGTGCTGTCGGGAGTCTGATGTACGCCATGATGTGTACCAGACCGGACATTTGCTATGCTGTTGGTATGGTAAGCCGTTACCAATCCAACCCAAGACAGGCACACTGGAAAGCGGTGAAGATGATATTAAGGTACCTCAAAGGGACTGCGGACTATGCATTGTGCTATCAAGGCAATACCTTGAAACTCGAAGGCTATACCGATGCTGATTGGGCAGGTGATCTCGACGAGCGAAGATCTACCTCAGGCTTTGTTTTCTTGCTCGGGAATGGTGCAATATCCTGGAGCAGCAAGAAGCAAACCTGCATCGCCCTATCAACCATGGAAGCCGAGTTTGTAGCATTCAGCATGGCGGTCCAAGAAGCTGTTTGGCTTAGGAAATTCTTAGACAGGCTGACGGATGCCACTGACTCGAGCACTGTTCCTATATACAGTGATAGTCAAGCTTCGATTGCCTATGTCAAAGATCCTAAATTTCAGTGTAAGACCAAACACATTGATATTCGATTCAAGTTTGCGAAGGACTATGACAAACGGAAGGAAGTAGACATAGGATACATATCCACACATAAGATGATAGCGGATCCCCTTACTAAGGCGATCCCCAGAGATGTGTTCTTCAAACACTTATCATCTATGGGAATGCGTAAGTGCTGAGCTGTATCATGTAAATATTTCCCATGTCTATAGAAGATCAAAGTTTAATTTGCATACAAGTTTCTTACAAATGATTTTATATACATTTGTGTTTAAGTCTCAGCTATTTTATTGTGTGTATGTCGGACAGATTAAGGTTGGCTCTCTCACATGAGCAACCGCCTTATCTTATCAGATGGATAAGATAGAGATGAGACTAGTTTAAAGTCAAAATCATTAGACAAATGATTTAGAGTCGTGACTTAAACAAGATAGTCGAATGAAAGATCTGCATCATATGGATGCTTACAAAAGATCTGAGATCTGTATCACAAGGATATTTAAAAGAGAACTCATAGGATTTTTTAAATCATATATGTCTTATGCAGGATGAGAGTTCGGGAATATTTCATGGGTAGTAAGGGGACTCAAAAGATAGGCGCTGTGGTGTCTGATCTTTCATCCGTACAACATCATTAAGACATACTCTCCCTGGGAAAGGAGTGATGTTGTAATACGTGTTCATACCACGTATGCATTTCGACCACTGAGTTAGTAGCAATAGTGTTTGCTATTATGTGAGACTCAAAGGCCATACGGGTCTTAACTCTTACCCTCAAGGACTCCAATTGGTTCCTTTAGATTTGACGAGATGATCGCTATCTTAGCGTGTTGCTAATGAGCTATGATAATTCGGCTCGGCGAGGCACGTTAGAAAAGCGAATCAAGTCAAGATCAGAAGGTTCGCAAGAAGAGGAAGATTGATTTCATATTCGCATTTGGACTTTAATGATTCAAAGCTGACCAGCCAATTGTGATCCAGATGGGATTCAATTGTTGAATATATAGTATAAGAAATGTGAAGAAATAATCTAGGGTAAAGCATGCGTTGAACTACTCAACTTTGCACCTTCGAGGTCGTTGTGTATCTCTAACAAGTGCACAACAACAGACTCTACGCGCATGACGGTCGCACGGTCTATTTCTCGGTATGATAGATGAAAGAACTAAGAGAAAGACGTTCTCTTACAATCCCCTCAAGTGTGAGTGGGAGATGTTGGATATGGATGACGTTTGTACACCCTTGTAGGGGATGTACGAGGGAATACGGACCTCGAACGTCGCGTACACGAAGTCGTGTGCAAAGGGAATCTGTTCCCTTGCGGAGAGGATCTCTAGATTAGTGGGAAAGTCGCATTATATGTGCATAAGTGCATGCGACATATGGCTAATAAAAGGGGAATATCTTAAGCTTATGTTGTACCATGCATATGGTACAACTTAAGCTTATAATATGCCATGTATGATGGTACACTTTAGTTAAATTGTTCCAAAGGAACAATTACTCCTAAAATAACTACCTTGGGGGCTATAAATAAGACCCAAGGCTTAGCCATTTCCTAACACTTTTGCATGGCATTCTTGCCTTGCATTTCATTCTAGCGAAGCTCTGCCGAAATCCTTCCTATCTCTTTATCCAAGTTCTTAATCTAAAAGTAGAGATTTAGATTGTGGATTTAGTAGCCTTACTCCATTCGTGAGAAGACTCGATCCGTCGTGGCGAATCCGAAGGCGAAGTTCCGAGACTACCGTGCCGCATACGCAAGCGTAAGTCTCAACTTCATTTATCGATCCTAACGCTGTTTTGACAGGATCCTACATGCATTGCCCTGAGGAAGGAGAGCCTTTATGCAAACCTTAAGAAGTGTTCCTTCCTGACCGATAGCGTCATCTTCTTAGGTTTTGTTGTTTCCTCAGAAGGAGTGCGTGCGAATCCCCAAAAGATCCAAGCGATAGTAGATTGGCCTGAACCCCGCAACCTACACGAGGTTAGGAGTTTTCATGTGTTAGTCACATTCTACCGACGATTTATAGCGGGATTCAGCACTATAATGTCTCCAATCAATGATTGTATGAAAAAAGGGGACTTTATATGGAACAAGTCTGCCGCCAAGGCGTTTGAGGATAAAAAGAAAAGTATGACTAAGGCGCCTTTAATGCGCCTCCCGGATTTCATGAAAACATTTGAGGTTGCATGTGATGTGTCAGGTATAGGTATATGCGGAGTTTTAAGTCAAGAAGGGCATCTTGTGGCATACTTTAGTGAGAAACTTAGTGATGCCAAACTACGATACTCCACCTACGATAAGGAATTCTATGTGGTAGTGCAGGCATTACGATATTGGAGACACTATCTCCTACCACAAGAATTTGTGTTGTACTCGGATCATGAGGCCTTGAAATACCTCAATTCCCAGAAGAAACTAAACTCTAGACACGCACTGTGGGTTGGTTTTCTTCAGGAGTACACATTCGTCCTCAACCATAAAGCAGGGGTTGAGAATAGGGCCGCTGATGCACTTAGTCGCAGGGTGGCTCTACTATCTGCTATAAGTGTTTAGGTGATAGGATTCGAGAGGATTAAGGAAGATTACATGTCGTGCCCAGACTTTAGCGAGATTTTTGCTATCCTTCAGGATGAGTTAGTACGTGAGCAAGCTAGTTATTTCCTGCAGGATGGGTATCTTTTTAGGACCACACAGTTATGTATCCCACGTAGTTCTGTAAGAGGTTTTATTGTCTGGGAGATACATGCTGGAGGCCTATCAGTGCACTTTGGGAGAGATAAGACGATTGAGTCAGTAGAGAGAGTCAGTTTTATTGGCCAAGCCTAAAGAGAGATGTTGCCACTCTGGTGGGGCAATGTCGAGTTTGTTAGATGGATAAGCATAGAAAGCAGAATACTGGCCTTTACACACCTTTACCTGTGCCAGATTGTCCCTGGCAAGACGTTAGTATGGATTTCGTGCTAGGACTCCCACGCACACCTAAAAAGCACGATTCAATTTTTGTCATTATGGATCAATTCTCGAAGATGGCACACTTCATCCCTCGCTCCAAAACTTTAGATGCCTTACACATTGCCAAGCTTTACTTTGATGGGGTTGTTCGTCTCCATGGTCTGTCCAAATGTATAGTGTCTGATAGGATGTAAAATTCATGAGCTACTTCTGGAAAACCCTTTGGCATATGATGGGCACTAAGCTCAAGTTCTCCACTGCTTACCACCCCCAGACTGATGGTCAAACTGAGGTAGTGAACCGTAGTTTAGGGAATCTTCTCGGATGCTTAGTGGGTAAAAATCCTAGGAATTGGGATCTGATATTGTCCACTGCCGAGTTTGCATATAATGGGTCAATAAATAGGTCCATTGGCATGAGTCCATTTGAGGTATTCCATGGTTACAAACCTAGAAAGCCTATAGACCTCATTCCCATGTCGCATCATCATAGAGTGTCTGAGTCAGCTGAGTCATTTGCACAACACATTCATGACTTGCATAAAGAGATCAGCAGGAGAATCCATTCTAGCAAAGAAAAATATAAGGCCATTGCAGATACTCACAGGCGCTTCAAAGAGTTTAATGAATGTGACTGTTATGGTGCGACTCAGATCTGAAAGGTTTCCTCCTGGAACCTTGAAGAAACTGCAGGCTCGTAGTGCTGGCCCATTCAAAATCTTAAAGAAAATTGGTTCTAATGCATATGTGATAGATCTCCCTGCAGATTATGGGATAAGCTCAACTTTTAATATTGAAGGTCTAGTGGCTTATACCCACAGACCCATTCTTTGAGCCCTCCCAAGATGACTTGAGTGTCCCTGCTATTCCTCCGCCTACTCCTTTACCACCCATACAGCCACATAGAGAGCAGATTAACTGCATATTAGATGAACAGGTTATATCAACAAGGCAAGGTGCTTATCAGCGTTACTTGGTGAGTTGGAAAGGCCGGCCAGAATCAGACTGTACTTGGATTACCAGAACAGAACTCCAAAGGCTAGATCCAGATTTGATTGAGTACCATGACAGCCAGCAGGCCTACCCATTCTTTGAGCCCTCCCAAGATGACTTGAGTGTCCCTGCTATTCCTCCGCCTACTCCTTTACCACCCATACATCCACATAGAGAACAGATTAACTGCATATTAGATGAACAGGTTATATCAACAAGGCAAGGTGGTTATCAGCGTTACTTGGTAAGTTGGAAAGGCCGGCCAGAATCAGACTGTACTTGGATTACCAGAACAGAACTCCAAAGGCTAGATCCAGATTTGATTGAGTACCATGACAGCCAGCAGACCTTACACTCGTCAGAGCCGAGTTCTTCCCACCCGGAGAGAGTTGATGGGGACATCAGGGTTTACACGCGCAGGACGCATCGTATTCAACTCAGCTCATTATGGATGGGCCCAAGCCCATTTTGAGATCTGAATGTATGTTTTTTTCTCTCTTTTGGTTTAGTCCCACATTGGGTAGAATGTTAGGGTTGAGGGATTGCTTTTCTATTTAAAAGCCATGTATCGTGATACTAAGAGATCAATGAAAGCTTGAAAGCAACTTTTCCCTCAAAACCTGTGAAAGATCCTCTCCTTAATGCGAAACCTTGGATCTTTTGGTGTGAAACCAATTATTTTCTCCTCCAAAATCCCTAAATCGTTCGTGTTCTACATCACCAAGCCCAAGCCCAAGCCCAAGGGAAAGCCCACAAGCCCTTGCACTAATTCACATATACCTTACCTGATCTCTCTCTCTCTCTGAACTTGCAGCGAACGAAAACCCTAGCCCTAGCGAAACGCGGTCTCTCTCTCTCTCTCTCTCTCTCTCTCTCTCTCTCTCTCTCTCTCTCTCTCTCTCTCACTCTCTCTCATACGTGTGTTACTCCTCTACTTTCGCCACGATCTCACCGTGATCTTTCTCCCAACAGCTCTCCTTTCCCTTTATATCTACTCCTCTAGTTTTCATGGATTTTTGCCGGAGAAAAAATATATATATCCTCTCAAATCTTCTACTTTCAGCTTTTCTGGTTTTGAGTGTGGTCGATCTGGTTCAGGAAGCTCGAATCTTCTCAAAGGTTCCATCTTTCATCCAACGGAGCAGCTGAAGCCACGAATTTGGCAAGGCGGCAAGGATTGGCAAGAGTTTCGTGAATTTTTGGCTTTCTATCTTCGGTTTTCGTTAGATTATTTCTAAACTCAAGTTCTCGGTTTATGATTTAAATTTCAGTTCTTTACTTTAATTTTTCTTAAAATCTTGGAAGATAATGTGAAATTTATAGCATGGTTGAATTATGAAATTTTGGGTTTTATTGGAATGTGACGATTGGGCGTGGGGTGTTATTTTTCCCCTGATTGCTGGTCGCGGTGCCTTGCAGACTGTCGTTTTTGTTGGCTGTTGGGTTCGTACGCTAAGGGGCTCGAGTTCCTGCTTGGTTAGGTTTGGGGATTACTCCGATGCTCCTTGCTTGGGGGTCGGCTCCCTATTGCATAACTGCTTTATCCCTGTTAGGGATCCTGCTTTTGGCTTCTTGAGGTTAGGGTCTCGGTTCACTGTTTCACTGTTGTTTGGGCTTCAGTCTTCTATTTTGCTTGTTGTGGACTGTTTGGTTCCAATTTGGGTGTTTGGGGATGCTTCGGTTCCTTATTTCATGTTGTTTGGACTTGGTTCCCTTTGTCTTCCCCTGCAGTAGGCTCGGGTCCAACCATGATCCTGTAGTGGCTCAGTTTGTGTACCATTAACCCTAGAATAGCCTTTGGCCCGCCCACACTCCTTTGTAGACTTTCGACGTTTCCTTTGCAGCCACCACATGAAGAATTCCCCAGGCTGATCCCACGAGGCTAGTTATTTTTCCCACACATAAATAATCTCAATTTCAAATAAATTTTCAGTATTGATAAGTTTTCAGTATAATTTAAATTTGGATCAAAGTTTGTGTTAAAACCTGAAAATTGTGTATAATTTAAATTCCGTCATTAGATCAAAGTTTGTGTTAAAACCTGAAAATTGTGTATAATGGATTGTTGGATTGAAATAACGAGAGTGAATTGACATCGATCAAGGATAAATCTATATGTATTTTGACACCGTCCTTTGAAGTTATTATGTAATTGTTTGTATTATTAGCATGCTATGATTAGAACCGTTAACCATATGATTTTAAATTGTGTAGTTAGGTTGGGACAATGTTTAAATTAACAATTGAACAAACTGATAATTGCTTTCATGTTGCACTTGTTGGATATTGACATGAAATTCTTGAGAATGCCATGACCATGAATTTTGAGATATTTCATTGTGCATAACACTACATATATTAAAATGATGTGACACTTAGACTCTTGATGATACTTTGTCTCATTTGTATTATTTAAGATGCATGCTACATAAACCACCACAATAAGTAATTGATATGTTGCAAATGTTACAACACTGAGTAACTTCCAGATACGCCAAATTGATTACATGAACACTCTGAAACAATATACCAATAGTTACAGTCCCTAAATATTACACTTGGCATACACACACTAATACTTAATCAACATTGCACCTGACTCATGTGCCTTATTGGATGCATGTTGGTGAACAATAGGACCTGCATATTCCCGTAATTGTGATGACCCGGGAAACCGGGTCGTTACAAACTAATAAAACCATCTTCCTCAAACCCAAACCAAATATGTTTTCCTCAAACCGAGCTGCAAATCCATTATCATCATCACCAGTTTCTCTCAAAATTCATAGTTTCGGGTTTAAAATCAACCCAAAAGTAAGAACCAAATCCACCGCCCTCACTCTCTCCATTAATCGTTGAGCAAGACAAATCCAGAATGAGCTATAAACAAGTGCAACTGCAACAATACGTTCAAGTTTGGAATCACTTCTATGGCATAATGAAATATCAATTGCACAACAAGTTTTAATTGTTTTAGGTTTTTATTAGAGTTTTACTACTTTTAAATTTTCTTTTTGGTTTATTTTGAAATTAGAGTCAAGTTTGGAGTTTTCTTTCTTTCAGAGTTTTATTTTATTTTCGAGTCTCCGATAGTTTTGTTTATATCAGGCACGTTTCTTTTTATTTTAGAGTTTTAGTTAGAGTAGAACTAGTTTTTTAGATTCAAGTTTTGTTTTTCTATATAAAGGTCTTTATGCGTTCATTGTAAATTAGAGATAGAACAAAAAAAAATTGAGTTTGTAAACTCTGGTTGGTTTGCAAGGAACCAATCCATCAAATCCTGTTTGCATACGAGGTTCGAGAGAGTGGGTGGCTCATCATCTGAATATAAGGATCAAATGTTATCTATTAATTATATCACAAGTATTATTTATTAACCATAATTTATTTTGTTCTTTTCCAAATTCATTAAATCTCTAGGGTAGAGATCCTTTGGATCCTAAATCTCCAATTTTTCTTCACTGTCATAAGTCATAAAGCTTCCGAATCAAATTTGGTATCACAGTAAGCCTTATCTATCGCATTGTTTTCTTCTTTTCATCTTTTTCATTTTTTTCTTTAATTTTCTTTTTGTTAGGCAAAATAGAGAAGGCTTTATTTAAGTTTAGCTGAGAGAGAGAGAGAGACAGAGAAATATGATAAAAACAGAAAAAACTAGGAAAAAAGAAAAAAGAAAAAGGCGGTGTTCTTCCTCTTCCTCTTCTCCTTCAACCCTAAACATAATATGCACCTACTACAGCTTCAGCAACAATAGCTCTATCCTCTGCATCATCTTTTCCGAACCGCTAATGCCTTGGCCCTCTTTCCTAAAGCTCAACATCGACACCATCAATTTCTTCCTTTAGATCCAACATCTCTTTTACTATCATCTGCATACCATTCGGCTGCCATTCCCTGTGACAAAGGATAACCTAATTGCCTGCGAAACCATTATGTCGTCATCATCAACGATCACCTCCTTCAGCACCCTTAATCGATGAAATTTTCGTATCTTCTTCGTTATCCTAATTTACACCACCTCCCAACTATTCAACCTTAAATAACATGCTTATCGTAACTATACCACCTTGCCATTATCGACAAGGCAGAGGTTGCCACCTACAACCATGGCAAGTACCACTTGGATACCGACTCCTATTTAAGCAACTTCAAACCAATCCAGGCGAAAAGAAGCATCGTCTCAAATTCAAGTCGATTTGATATTATCGGCTTCTCTCCAAGCCAGTTGCAAACAAGCAGAGCTAAATTAAACTGACCTTGAGTCAGTTCGAGGCCAACTATTTTGAGCTAAATTAAACTGACCTTGAGTCAGTTCGAGGCCAACTATTTTGACCCAACCTAAACCCAAACTTGAACTCGAATTGGGTTTAGCTTCAACCTTATTTCAAGCCGATTTGGAGCCAGTACACGTCATCTAAGTATTTTGGATTATTTTTGAGCTGATCTTCAAGCTTTATGCATAGATTTTGGAGATTTGTGCATATATTTTAATGGGGTTTTACACGGATTAAAACTATAGCGTATTATCATTATTCGATATGATTTTCTGAGTACAATCAATTTATAATTTACTTCATCTTTTGAGAATACCTTGATCACAAAAATTACAAAAATTGACAGACTTGATAGACAATCCGATGTGTTGGTATACTAAAGAAAAGGTAGTAAGAGAATCATAATCTTGATGTTTAGAGTATGGCCATGGATGTACATGATGGTTATTAATAAAAGTTAAGCTTTGATATCGATATCTCCTTGGCATCATTTGCCTCTACCCTTGTCAAATTTAGAATTGTAGAATTGATTAGATATGTAACAAACTTTTACAAGAAATACAAATGTGTTTGCAAGAATTGTACAAAAAGACTCCTGAGCTAGAGCCACAAATCGAGTCATAATCTAAGCCAGAACCACAATCTCAGACTGAGTTTGAATCCAAGCACTATGCAAATCGCAAGTTAGAGTCTCAGCTTGAGTATAAGTTATTGAGATATTGAGTAACACATTGTATTGTTTTGATGATGAGCAAACATGTCATCTAACATCTATAAGTGCAGGTATAAGAGCTTAAGGCAAATCAAAATAGCACTCAAGACTATAAGTGAGTTCAAACAAGGCCTTGTATCAAAAGAAGCTAGATAATGAGATTGAAATATCAAGTTTACAGCAAGAGATTTTACTGTAATAGTTTACTTTTTGATGTAATTTTTACTCCTTGTCTTAGCATGTTAAAGTCTTGTTTGAAGCTCTCTCACACTTAGTAATACACTATAAACGTTTTAAAAATATTTTAAAATGATTAGACCAGTGTATCCCTTATTTTTGATACAAAACTGTGTATCAGAAAAGTAGTCGACTCCCAGTTGTATAAGAGTTGATCAATGAGCAATTGGCTGCTCTAGGGACTTTCTGATATTGCAAGAAGACGACTCATGTTGTGCAGGAAGTCGACTCTTGAGCCAGGTGTCAACTTCCAGTTGTACAAAAGTCAGTTGACTTACATTTGTACATGAGTCGACTCTCAGTCCCCAGCAGCTTAATTTGACTTACCCTTTGATTAGTAATTGGAGACATTGGAAGGGCATTTTGGGCTGTCTGTCTTTACCCGAAATTCACCATATATATGTGTGTGTATGTGTGTGATTGTTCAAATTTTAATGCTTAATTTTTGGAGAGAAATTTTTTTAAGCTCCAAAGTTTTAAGAAAAGCCATCTTTCTCTTGGCCAAAGTTTCCTATGTTTTTTCTATATTTCATTGGCCAACCTTTGATATCCCAAAACCAAAATTATATCTTTTGGAGTTCAAGATAGTCTCTCACTGTGCCCTCCTGTCTGAGTGATAGCAGTTGTTTCCGCACGTTCCCCAGGTGGGGGCCTCTGAACCTCTCCACCATCTGATTCTGATCTCCTCCCACGAGCGAAAAGGACGCCTCCCGTCCTTCCACTGAAACCAAGTGAGGGCTTTTCCATCCAGACAGATACATGCTGCCTCCAGTTTCTGCTCCTCCGTCATGCGTGGGACTCTGAAGAATCTCTCTGCTTTGTTGATCCACGAGACTGGGTCCACCCCATCGAATACATGCACCTTCAACTTCTGTAGTATGTCCATATTGAATCCATGGTCCTCTCGTCCACCGGCATATCTAGGCTGGTAATAGTGTTGCCACCTCTTCAGGTACGTCTCGTATCCTTCTTGCGGCCCCCTCCACTGGTCACCATGCCCCCCTTGAGGCACATCTTCCCGACTACCGTAGCCTACAGTCTGACCCACATGCTCCTCCTGATAACCATGTGTCCTCCGCAGTCCCCGTGATGCCCCTCATAGGTGTAGGTAGAAGGGCGTCCTTCTTTGTCGTCGTATCGAGGGTCGGGAGGGTCCCGAAAGCCCCCACCATCATCATAATACTCATACCCCTCACCGGATCAAATCCACTGTCAAAACCACAAGCCGAGGCCTCTGAAAAAGGCAGAAAATCCCCCGGACCCTGCAAGTCATCGTGCGCCGCTGCCCCCGAGGGGGCTCGTCTGCCGTCGCTAGGGTCCCTGCGGCCCTACAGAAGGCACGCGGGGCCCTGTCGAGAGGCCTCAGGGCCCCAGCGGCCCTGTACAAGGGCCCCAGGGCCCTGCCGGGTGATTCCGGGGCCCCGCTGCCCAGCAGGGGGACCGCGGGGTTTGCCAGAGGCCGGCCCCCCTTTGCCGGGGCCTGGCGGCTCTGGGGGTGCCCCCTACCCTCCTAGGTGCCCACGGGAGCCAGAAACTGCTCCCGCGGCCCCCCGGTTGTTTGGCGCACATCTTGGGAGCGGCGGCTAGGCCCGCCGCCCCCCTCGTTGCTTCCTCCGCTTTCTGTCGTATTGCCTCTCGATAATCCATCATCCACGGCATTCCATCTTCCTCCTCGTCGACTTCCTCCTCCTTGGGGACGAGATCCGCATCAAAAAGCTCCTCTTTTTCCTTCCCTTTGACCAAAGGTGGCGCCTTTCCCGCTGATTTAGGGTTTCCCTCTCCCTTTCCATCCTTTCCTACGTTTGTCGTCAATTGAAAAATTAATTGCGCGAATTGTTCGTCGTATTTCTCTTGCATCGCCGTCAATTTTTCGATGGAAGCCGTCAACTTTGCCATGTATTCATCATTTCCCGCCAACGATTTCTTGATCCCATCAATCTCGCTTGTAAATTTCACCTCCAAAGCCTCAATTTTTTCTTGCGATCTTGTCGAAGCCGACATGGATCGTCACGTGCTCTGATACCAAATTCATAGGATTGAGATAAAAACTGAACCTTTATAGAGAAAGACAGCGAATAAAAGATAGTTTTGACTACAATATGGGGGCAACCAGCCTCCCAAGACGCCGATAAGCGAGGACGTCCGCACTCTCCTAAGAGGAATCCCTCGAAGAAATCTCGAAGAACTCTATCAAAATATCAATAATAAGCATAATCATAAAATGACGGCTAGCCCTAGTTTAAGAATAAAACTCATCTCCTAATCAATTACAAGTTTGCCATTAAAATTAATTAAATCAAGGAAAGTCGAAAATGCCCCTAGGTGGAGGCGGCTTCCCTTGCGCGCACGTCGGCTTGCTGGTCCCCCCCTCTAGTCCGTGGATCTAATAGTATGATGGCAAATTTCCATTGAAAGGGTTTTCCCAGTCGACGGGCAACCACAATATTTCTTGAAAGAAAATCTGTAAACCTCTTTCTGAAGGAGTATGGGGTATACGATCAATGGAAGAGATCAACTTAGCTTAGCTGCAATAGTGAAACTCTTTTGGCAAGTGATTACTCTCAAAAAGTCTCTTTGGTGCCATTGGATTCATGTTATTTATTTACAAGGAGCTATAGTTTAGACATCTTATCATGGATGCTCATATGCTTGGCGGAGAATTCTTGCCTTGATGGATTTTATGAGCCTACATTGTAAATGTGTTGTAGGCTTGGGGACCGATATTTTTACTTCGCAGGGTCGTTGGGCTGGTCCTCAGCCCCTTGTCCGCAAATTTGGCAATAGAGCGATTACACAGCTAGGGAGAAATTTAAATGATATATTATGCAACTCTTTTCACTCATGGAAGATGGAATCGGCATGGATCCGTGTCATCACGTACTCTGCAGGTAATGAGTTTTCTTAACAATCATTCGTCCCATTTCATTGATTGTGGTGATTCATATGGTTGGGAAACTCCACTGGTAAATTCAATTTTAGAAGAGCATGGATTGCTCGAAAAGCCCCTAATGATAAGGTTTAGTGGATGGATCTAGTGTGGTTTAATCCCGAGTAAACCGATACTCTTTTAATACTTGGATGGTTTTCAACGAGGGTCACCTCACGTTGGATGTCTTTGAAGAGGAGTGGTCATTACTTGGCCAATATGTGTTGTTTGTGTGGCTGTGCGAAGGAGAGGATGACTCTCATATTTTTTTAGTGTTTACCCAAGAAATATTTGGATTTTTTTTCTTGGAGAAATGTAACTTGCAACACATATTTTCCACTTACCATAATGAAGTTAACTGGTTTCTAAAATTTATCAAGGAGAATAAAGTGACAAGTAGCTTCTGAAAATTAGATGCACAACTTATACTAACTTCATTTGAAAGGAACGTAATCAACAAATCTTTCGAGAGACCTCGAGCAGTTTGGCCGAGCTTTTATGGCTTCAAGTGCGTTAATTAGATTAATTCAAATGAGAAAGGAAGATCTGCTTCAATCTTGCAACTTTTTGAGTAATTTTGGAAAGAATTAAGTAGTTTTCATCATTTTGTGCTCTTTCCTTTTAGGTTTGTAGCTTACTGTTTCTTTTGTGCTGCTCTTTTGCAGTAACTGTTTTATGTACTATCCCCTTCGGGGGCTTTTGGCATGTTGGATGTGCTATAAAATTTATCAATTACCAAAAAAGATCATGTGTGCAATATTCTTCATTCTCTCACACATGAATGGCAGTCAAAGGCATCAATAATTGAAGAGAAAAATGTTGTTTCCAAGCACACCTTAAAAGATCTTATTGGTAACCGCATGGCATATAAGCTTCAGATGCAAGAAAAACAGAACAATGAGCATAATGAAAAGAAGAAAATCCTTGCTTTCAAAGCTACTCCAGAATCTGACGCATCTGAAGATGAAGTTGAAGACCAACTTGTTCTCATAACGGGCTTCAAAGAAATGCTTAAGTCATGTAAACTTAAACTTGGTAAACAAAGATTATTTGACAAATCTATTATTTGTTATGGATACAATAAGCCATGACACATAAAGGAGTGTCCATTGGAGAAAAACAAAGGAAAAAAGAAGATCTACATGGGCAAAAAGCCAAAGAAGAAAGCATTTGCAGTGTGGGATATGAGCGATGATGAAAGTTCCGACGACTCCTCATCTGAAGAGGAAGAAGAAAAAAGAAGAGAATAAGCCTGCATGTGCTTCATGGCTAAAAAGACAATAATATAAACTCTAACTCCGACTATAGTGATAATGATAGTAGTGATGATGAATGTGATTGAGAGGAAGAATTTCACACGTTGTATGTAAATATGAGGATACTTTAATAGAACTTTTGACTCTTAAGAAGAATCATAAAACTTATGCAACTAATTCTTCTAATCTTGAGTAGAAAAGATTAAGGAAGAAAATTTAATATTGATTAGCAAGAATAATGAGTTAGTAGAAAAAAATAAGTTGCTTAGTGATGAATATAGAAACCTAAGTGATATGTTTAGTGATTTAGAATGGACCATGTCCGCCATTAAGACTACACATGATTTATGTAGAAATGTGAATATGTTTAATAGAGGTAAAGAAAAGTTAAATGAATGGATTAACTTGCAAAGACCATATAGTAGCAAATCTGGCCTAAGTTATAACAAGATCATCAAAAGGCTAGGGCTACTCATCATCGTGCTTGGGTTCATAAAACTAAAAATGGATTTGTCAAAGTTTAGATATCCAAGAGAGCGACTATCAAATGAAAGATGAATACATTAATAGTTTCATGAACAATGTGCATTTTAATAGAAATTATAGATTTGTTTATGATGGAAAGTATAATTGGTTCCTCATTGATTGATATTATATTGGATTAATCACATGGACTCAAAAGAAAAAGTGCCAAGATATTTGTTTCTTTTCAAGTATTCACATATGTTGGGATTAAGAAGCTTGCCCGCAAATCCCACTTCAAATGACATCCTTGACTTCATTCGGGAGTGATACAAAACAAGAAAATTTATTTGGTCGATTTTCGAATAAGAATAAAATAGAATTTACTATAATATAATTTGATAAGATTAGAACCTATTTAACCCCTAGGACCCAAAATACAAAGGATACCAAATTTATTTCTTTTTTAGGTATCTTTTGGTGCTACCACATACAACTACGTGATGTGTGCTTTCAAAGGGAAGTTTAAAAGGAGCAATTTTGTATGGAGAGTTTAATAATTCTTGCAGCATGTTTGTTAGTGTATGATTCCTTAATACGTGATATTTTCTCATCACTTGTAAATTGCATTTGGTATTTAAACACTTGATATCATGCATTCCCCACTATTAGAACACTTGATTAGATACTAAGTCACATACACTTTCTTTAGACTCATGTCATTTTGCATATATTTAGAGTTAGATTTGTATATATGAGAATGTTTTAAAAAGATTTCTCGTTTTTCAAAAGAGGGAGAGCAATTTTATTGTATATCCTTTTATTGTATAATCTTTTATTGTATATTCTTTCTAATGTTAAAAAAGGGGTAGAGATATTAGATGGACGTGTATAATATGTATTGCAACACTTACAGTTGGTATCCAGAGCATATGTTAATCGCTAACATGATGTGTTGCAGGAAGAGTAAGTATATATATCTATATTATTATGCATGCATATTTGTCATCATCAAAAAGGGAGATAATGTTAAGATATTGGGTCATACCCGTATAGTTTTGATGATAAGCAAACATGTCGTCTAACATCTATGAGTGCAGTATAAGGGCTTAATACAAATCAAAATAGCACTCAAGACTAGTAGTGAGTTCAAACAAGACCTTGGATCAAAAGAAGCTAAACAAAAAGCTTAGAATATCAAGTTTACATTAAGGGGCTTTAATGTAATAGTTTAGTTTTTGATGTAATTTTTTACTCCTTGTCTTAGTATGTTAAATTCTTGTTTGAAGCTCTCACACACTTAGAAATACACTAAAATTATTTTAAAATGATTAGAGCAGTGTATATCTTACTTTTCTGATACAAATGGCGTATATTTTAAAATGATTAGTGCAGTGTATATCTTACTTTTCTGATACAAAACGGCGTATCAGAAAAGTAGTCGACTCATGTTATTTAGGAGTCGACCGATGAGCAATTGGTTGCTCTAAGGACTTTTTGGATTCTTCAGGAAATTGCCTTATGTTGTGCAGGAAGTCGACTTTTAGTTGTACATGAGTCGACTCCCAGTCCCCATAGGCTCTAATTGACTAACCCTTTGACTAGCTATTGGAGAGACGTTCGAAATGCATTTTGGTCAATCTGTCTTGATCCGAAATTCCCCCTACGTATAGAGGGGTGTTTACATTTTAATGTATGATTTTAATGCTTAATGTTTGAAAAGAAAAATTGTTTTAAGCTCCAACGTTTTAAGAAAAGACCTCTTTCTCTTGGCCTAAGCTTTCTAAGTTTTTTTATACTTCATTGGCCAAACCTTTGATTGCTATATCTTTTGGAGATCAAGACTTTTCCTATAGCTACACTTCTACACAAGAGCTTCAAGCAAAAGACTATAAGTAATTGTATCTAAAAACATTGTAAGTATTTTCACTTGGGGTTGTGAGAAAAAACCTTGTTATAGGCAAGGTGATTGTAAAAGTCCTTTTATAGGGAGTCAAGGGCAAATCCTCGTCAGAGGCGAAGTGGTTGTAACTATTTGTTGAAATCAGTGTTATCAATGGCGGATGGCGGCCTAAGGCGGTGAGCCA
This sequence comes from Scilla litardierei, assembly GCA_030789695.1. Classification (NCBI taxonomy): domain Eukaryota; kingdom Viridiplantae; phylum Streptophyta; class Magnoliopsida; order Asparagales; family Asparagaceae; genus Scilla; species Scilla litardierei. Next base: position 124,860,150 of record CM061140.1, on the reverse strand, counting down.
AAAATCCGACATAAACATATAGCGGATGAAATAGCGGCCTATGACGGACGGCCTATGTGTGTATGTGTATGCTCTCTCTCTCTGACGGACGGCCTATGTGTGTATGTGTATTCTCTCTCTCTCTCTCTCTCTCTCTCTCTCTCTCTCTCTCTCTCTCTCTCTCTCTCTCTCTCTCTCTCTCTCTGTGTGTGTGTGTGTGTAACTGTGTATGTGTGTGTATATATGTGTGTATGTGGGTGTGTGATTGTGGCTGTGTGTGTGATTTTGTGTGTGTGTGTATGTGGGTGTGTATATGTGTGTATGTGGGTGTGTGATTGTGGCTGTGAGTGATTTTGTGTGTGCGCGCGTGTGTAAATGTAATTATGTATGTATATGTGTGTGTGATTGTGTGTGTGTGCATGTGTTTGTATGTGTCTGTATGGATGTATGTGTACGTTCTCTCTCTGTGTGTGCGTGTGTGCGTGCGTGTGTATCTGTATGTGTGTGTGTATAAAAACTAAAAAACTGCAAAAACAAATAAAAACAACATAAATAATCAAAAAAATAATTGAACGTCCGCCATGTGCACCATAAACCACCACATAGCGGGCGTTATGGCGGAAATAGCGGGTGTCATGAAGGAAATAGCGGACGGGGCCATATCATGCTGAAAAGCGGAAAGCGGATGGCGATGAGCCCAAAAACCGCCAGGCCATTCCGCCATAGCGCTCATGGCGCCGCCATTTGATAACATTGGTTGAAATAATGGATAATGGCCCTACAGACTTTTGGAGACTGGAATAGCCTTAGAGGGGTATCAGTATAAACTTGTGTTTGCGATCGTGCACATTCTTACTTGTTTCTTGCTTGCAAGCTTTATCATCCGATGTACTTATCTTTATTATTGCAAGTAAGTTTGCTGATTAAGGTTTTTTAGATAACTCTAATTGCAATCTAAGGTAGAAAATTCTAGGGAAATATTTTATTTTTCTATACACTGTTCACCATGCTCTAGTGTATCTCCTTGTCATCTCAGAATCCCAACATAAGTTCGAGGCATATTTTAAACCAGAGTCGGAGCCATGATTGGGGCAAAGTAGCAATCAGAATCCGAATCAAATATCTAAACAAACTACGGGTTTAAGTCGCCATCCAGGTTACTTTGTCATGTTGATCTTGATGTAAAACATGCAGTCTCTATTATTACAATTGACCCACCATCTATGAGCTAGTAAATATTGCGACTTTTCTACACATATTTTTGTCATTGTTGGTTCATTACTCCTGATATGGTTGCCGAAGGTTCTTCATATGATGTTACTTTAAAACTCAAGATCAAATCGGCTCTAACCAAGGGATATTTAATGCAAAACTAGCTATGTACAAGTGTAAATGCAAGAATATGTTAAAGTTTGGAATATCACATGGAGGAATTTCAATTGCACAAAAGTTTTAATTGTTTTGGTTTTTTGAGTTTTATTTAAGAATTTCTTTTTAGTTTCTTTTGGAATTAGACACAAGTAAGGTTTTTTTCTTTTAGGATTTTTATTTTGATTTGAAATCTTTTGTTGCCTTATTTATAAAAGACAATGTTATTTTTCTTTTAGAATTTTAGTTGGAATATAACTACTTTTCTTAAGGATAGACTTCGTTTTTCTATACAAAGGCCTTTATACATTTTATTGTAAATTGTATATAGAAAATATTCCACCACCTGGTTTGCGAGGAACCAATTTATTAAATCTTTTTTACATGAAAGATGTGAGAGTTGGCAAGAGATTCACCTGTACGCGAGATACGAATGTTTTCTTTTAATTATCTCATAGTTATACTTTCTTACCCTTGATTTGTCTTGTTTGCTTCAAAATTTATTGGATCTTTAATTTAGAAATCCTTTAGAAATCCACAATTCCTTTAGAAATCCACAATCTTTCTCCATTGCAAAAATCATAAAGCGTCCACGATCCCCTTAAGACCCAATCCATCACCTGTGCGACTGTCGTGCCACTGTCTTGAGGCCCGCTATTGCCACCAACAAACATTATCATATCCATTTCATTCGTCATTGTCATCAGAATCTCATTAACACCATCATCATTATTAATATTTTACACTATGTGATACGTATCGTAGGATACGATATGCCATGAAGAGATTTGATGCACATCAGGTGATTATTTTGAAGATATAAAATATCATATGATTTGGTTATCATATCATATCTATACAATATATATGAACGGTTATCCTGATATCTGTATTGACCTGGATCTAGTTTTAAATTCTAGTTAGCAAAAAGTTAGGTTATGTTTAGTTTTATTGACCTGGATCTAGTTTTAAATTTGATCCACTAAATATTTAGAGTTAAAATTGATCGATTACTACTATTAGCAAAAAAACACTCAAACTCCCATCTCAGCTTGTCAATGTTCACCGATGTTTACCGCTCTTGTCGATGTTCACCACCCATGCCAACCATCTTTAAAGCTTATAAAGCCATGTGTTTTGACCATCGCATATCATTAAGGATTAGTCTACCCTTACTTATCCTCTAGAATGTTTTCTTTTTTCCACCCACCCGTCCAAAGGCATTGTCAACTTTCATCGTCCTTTGTTGGCTCCAACCAGCCTTCTTGGCTCCAACCGGCCTTCGTATAATTTGTTCTATATTAAACTATTTCACATATTTTTTCATATATTTAGTTGTATATGTAATTTGTTTAATTATTATACAAGATAAATTTATCTTAAGGTATATAATTTGATACACTATATATACAATTCAATAATCATAGAAAATGATAAACAACAAATATCACGATATAATAAATTTAGACATCATTGGCAAACTACATCACTGAGCAAGATGGTTTAGGATAAAGAGTCGTAAGCATCGTGGGGGTGACATAGACATGCTCGTACGGTTTAGCTAACCAGTTTAAAGCATCTTGAAACAAGGAAAGACACGAGTGAGGCCGCTTGGTGCGATAAAGGTTGGGGATCTCAAGACACGATGGGTGCTTGGTGAGGCTGAGATATGGATATTTTGATCGGTGGTAAAGAGCACCCTAAAGGTAAATTAATTAGGGGTGGAACATGTTGGCATCATGAATGCTGGAACATGGGCCTCAAACATAAAGCAAGTAGTTGAGCGCATTCGTTCTAAAAAGTTAGTTAACTATACACCATCATCATCACAAGTCACGGCTACCTTCATCGTAGTGTCCCCCCCCCCCCCCCCCCCACATCGACCTCGAACTGAACGTAATATTGATGTCCACACTCATGTTCGACTTAACTCGCATGCAAACTGACCTTAACCTAAACTTTAACCAAACCAACTTATTACAACCCTAAATCCGTTTCTATTTCAAACTACAGCCACATGTAACTATTTCAACCTACATCCACCTGTTTGTTAATGCAAGCAACGTCTCAACACATTCAACTAGCTCGAATTAGTTAATCAACACAGGAAATATCATTTAAGCCTTTAAGTTAACCTTATCCAGAGAAGAGTATGACAAGTATCAGACGTTCCAACAATTTGCTCATAGTAAATTATTGTCATTTGTTGCTATGTTTGCATAACCAGAAGATTACGACTTTCAAGACAATTGGCAATGGTCGGGAACACGAAGATGTTGACTAAACTACTTGGAATAGCTTAAGTTCTCTTTTTATATTACAAGCTGGGCATGCATGCCCCAGCTTGAGATGCTGTTAAGGAATAAGAAATTTCTAGAATTAGAAATAAATAGTTTCTTGTTAAGATATAAGAATTAAAGTGTTTGTTTTTAGAATAAAAGTCAAACATGAAGTCAAATATAAATTGTAATCCTGCTTGTAGTCATCTTATTTTTATCAACTATATTAAAAACACAAATACCTCAATTTGGGTGTGGCCTTTATTTCAATTCTCTACATAAGACATGGATTCAGATTCAAAGGCATATTCTAATGATTGGATTTTATACAGTCCAGTCCAAACTGTTGTCTGATCGTTCCTTATTTTACACCTTTTTCCTGCATGTTTTCAAGTCATTTCGATCGCCCATATTGCATTTTCCACGATTATGCGACGATATCGCGTTGCTTTTCACTATTTCTTGTTTTGTCGTATTTCAGGAGATATGGAGCGATCTGTAGCAAAAATGAGATCAAGGGACTTTCGCGCATCCCGGAGCGTCGCCCACGGCTTATTTGAGGAGTTAGCAGCGCTAGAGGATGAGCGGAGGAGGAAGAACTTCAATAGAATCGATGAGGAGACGAGGAGGAGAAGAAAAGAGCCCAGAAGCAGCTTACTCGGCCGAACAGAAAGTTCACTCAGCCGAGTAACGAGCTGAGTTCGGCCGAGTGAAACGGATACGCACAGCCAATTTTCAAAGTTCCCTCGGCCGAGTAAGGAAGTCTACTCGGCCGAGTGAGAAAGCTCACTCGTCCGAGTAGAACATGGATTTTCTTCCGAGAAGAGGCCAAGTTACTGGAAATTCTGAGAAGCCTACTCGGCCGAGCAAGATTGCTTACTCGGCCGAGTAAAGAATCCTACTCGCCCGAGTCAGTCAGAGCGACAGACCCCCAATTTTCCCAGATTCTCTGTTTTATTATTGGGTCAGTCACTCGGCCGAGTGACATTGTTCTCGGCCGGGTGACGCAGTCCGACTGTTACGCAAATTGGAATTTCTGGGCTGCGCAGGGGCAAATCTGTCAGGATTTTTTGGACGATTTTGGTTTGTATTTAAACCTAGTTTTATCCCTAGTTTTAAGAGAGACTTCTATTAATTTTTTGACGGCTATTCCATTTGTAAATCTCAGCTGGAGATCATAGGCGACAATTTTGGTTTGTCCTTTCTTGCTAAAACTCTTATTTTTATGAATTGTCTCTTCTCTACAATGAATTGTGCTATGATCTATTGCATTATTTCTGAGATTTCCATGATGATTTGTGAGTAGTTTATTCGTTCTAGGGCATGGGGATGAACCCTATGGACCCGATCTTTGAATTGTGATGAATGAACAGAATTATTGCTAGGATTGAAGTAAGGTTAGGTTGTGATTGATTTATTACGAGTAGCTAGGAATTTCTATCAATTGGGATTTACAAGAGATTGGATCTCAATTGATGGGAATGCCTAGATATTCGATTTAGGTTTATAATTGAGATTCTCTAGATTTGGTTTGCAAGAGATTGGACCAAAGCTAGGATTTTTATTATAAATCTATACTCATATTCGTTTGCAAGAGATTGGACGAATACGAACTATCATAACGTAGGTCGTATCTCGAGTTTGCACGAGAGTGGGCTCGAGGTGCGATTGGACGATGATGTCGATCTTCATGCTAGTGGCTTAGGTTAGGGTTTGCACGAGAGTGAGCCCTAATCTAGGTTGCTATAGACCGGCAATGGCGCGAGAGCGTGAGCTTGGCTCTACATTTAGTTGCGACTAGTTCACCTACATTCAAGCTTTGCAACATTGATATTCATGATCCACAAGGATAAGAAACGGTCCGTAGTGGGGATTTCCTATCCCTAGACGCTTTATTATATTGAATTCTATTTGCTATTTGAACGATTGTGACATTACCATCAAAACCATCCGATTATTCCTTTGATAGCTAGGTGATCAAAGTAAAATATTGTCAATTGTCCTCCATGTGTTCGATACCCGCTCGCCACTACGCCGTGCGCTTGCGGTAAAACTACAGTCGTTTTCCGGGTGTATATCCGGGCGCGATCAAGTTTTTGGCGCCGTTGCCAAGGAGGCGACGGTATTTTATTTTCTTTACTTAGCTATTTCTTTTTATTTTTTATTACTCTTTTTTTATTCCTCTATCGTGCTAACGATTCTATCGAGACTCTCTTTTCATGTGCATGTACACGAGATAGAAGGCACATCAAGAAGATATATTATTTGATCCCGAGATCGAGCGTACGGCAATGAGGCTTAGAGCCGAGAGGAGACTTGCTATAGAGGAAGATCCTTTGACCGCTCCGGACACACCAGAGGAGTTAGCGGCACGCATGGCTAGGCTTGTCTCTTTCCGATATAGGCTACGGCCTAAGACCACTTCTACTACCTCGTCTATTGTGATGCCGGAGTTGGCGACGGACAAGAACTTCGAGCTTAAAACGAGACTTGTGGTGTTGATGCAACAAGACCCATTTCATGGGAACTCCCAAGAGAACCCACACTACCATCTACAATTGTTCTTGTCCAAATGTGCTACTTTTCAGATGTCCAGCGTGCCGGCTGACGCTATTCGACTGCGCATCTTCCCATTTACTCTTCGAGACAAAGCATTGTATTGGTTGAGGACGCAAGCGGAGGGAATCTTCACTACATGGGATGAGTTGGCGAGCGCATTTGTGAACAAATTCTACCCGCCCTCCAAGACCGTCAAGATAAGAAGCGCACTCATGTCCTTCAAGCAAGGAACTCAGGAAACTCTATTTGAGGTATGGGAGCGCTTCAAAGATCTCCAACACTAATGCCCCCATCATAGTATTGAAGCATGAGAACTTGTGCATAGCTTTTACAATGGATTGCAACCGGGTACCAAGCAAATAATCGATGCAACCGCTAATGCAGCCATATTATCTAAGACGCTGGATGACGCTACGGCCCTTCTCGAGGAGATGGCCTCGAATAATCAACAATGGGGCGACGAGAGAAGACATTCTTCTCCATCCTTGAAGCTGACAAGTATTTATGAGGCAAAGGCCGTAGCGGAGCTATCTACAAAGTTTGATTCTCTCCACAAGGTCGTGGAGAGATTGGAGAAGTTGATTAGTGATCCGCATGGAGCCCCTACCATTTCTACGCCGGGAGGAAGCATGAGCGATTGGCAAGACCAAGCTCATGTTATGTATGTTGGAGGAGAGCAAGGAGAAGGAGCTACCGAGCAAATTCAATATGTTGCGGGAAACACCGGTTATTGGGCAAACCCGGCCACGAGAAATCACCCGGGATTTTCATATGCGAATAATGATGGAGCCTTAAATCCACCACCGCAACAGCCTAAAGCTCGGCCTCCACAACAACCGCAATATCAACCGAAAGGGTCTCAACAACAAAACTTCCAACCGAGGCAACAAGCGGGACCATATAGACCTCCGGGGTACAATCAAAGGTGGAGAGCAAGGAGAAGGAGCTACCGAGCAAATTCAATATGTTGCGGGAAACACCGGTTATTGGGCAAACCCGGCCACGAGAAATCACCCGGGATTTTCATATGCGAATAATGATGGAGCCTTAAATCCACCACCGCAACAGCCTAAAGCTCGGCCTCCACAACAACCGCAATATCAACCGAAAGGGTCTCAACAACAAAACTTCCAACCGAGGCAACAAGCGGGACCATATAGACCTCCGGGGTACAATCAAAGGTGGAGAGCACCTAATCCACCATAAGCACCGCCAAGGTCGGACCATGAAGCAAGAGTCAAAGAATTTATGGCCGAACAAAAGAAGGTAAATGCTAGATTGACGGCCCAACAAGACTCTCAACACCGTCGTGGCACAATTATCGGAGCAACTAGCATTGTTTAATAAGAATACTCAACAATTGCCAACACAACCGGAACCAAACCCACGGAGCAATACCGGTCACATCATGCGGTGGTGGCGGTAACTACTAGGGGCGGGAAGGACACTACTCCGCCATGATTCAAACCAAGGAGCCGGGGGAAGAAATTTTGAATGACAGGGAGCCGATTAATGAGGAGTGCCTAAAAGAGCCAAAAGAGGGTGAAAATTCTGAAATTGTGAAGCCACGTGAGGAGCGCAACTGTATGCCACCGATACCCTTCCCACAACGGTTGGCAAGGGCAAAGATTGAGAAGCGGCTCGCCAAATTTCTTAAGTACTTACGGGGAGTGAGCCTAAATATCCCTTTCTTGGATGCTATTACAGAGATTCCGTCTTACGCCAAGTTCCTAAAAGACTTGATTTCGGGAAAGAAGCGAAAGGAGAAGATAATGTTCACCGAGCAAGGCGCATGGTTCACCCGGAAGGAGAATGAGCCTACAAAATTTAAAGATCCCGGAAGCTTCCGCATTCCTTGCACGCTTGGAGGAGTCCCTCTACAAAAAGCTTTGATAGATTTGGGATCAATTGTGAGCCTAATGCCCCTAACAATGTTTAAGAAGTTGAATACGGGGACCGACCTAAAGCCGACGGACATGAGAATACAACTTGCGGACGGTCGGGTCACTAGGCCGATGGGAATTGCGGAGAACATACTGCTCCAAGTACCGGGAGGCATTTGCTTTGCCGTGCAACTTCGTGGTAATGGATATCAAGGATGGCGATACGTCACTAATTCTTGGACGCCCCTTTTTTGCCACCGCCGGCGTGATAGTTGACGTAAGAGAGGGCACCTTGTCTTTGAACGTCGGAAACATAGAGGTTGAGCTCCACATTCCTAAGGCGATGAAGCACATGCCTTGGCAAGAGGACGTCGATTACGTGGACCTCCTCGATGAAGTCATTGATGACGCCATGCCATTCGCTATTAGAGCTACGCACGATGACGGCTTTGAGGAAGGCCAATCTTTTAGAGATGGAGAAATGTTCTGAGACCCGCCGGATCATTTTTTGGTTGATGACAAAGACGACACTGATGTCGCAAGAATTAGAGAGTTATGCAAGCTCTTCACGGTGAAAAATGCAAAGAAAGCTCCGCCGAACAAGAAATTATCACCGCCGGCAAAGAAAAAGAATGGGAAAAGCTCAAGCTTAGGGGACTCGTCCCCCACTACTACCCATTATGAGGGGGAGCCGAGGAACGCCTATGAACAACAATTAAATCCAAGTGGGCTTCCCGGCAAGTTTGACGCGCGCATCTTACATGCGCCAAACATGAGCATTAAACGAGAATCTTAAGGGGTCGAGCTCAAGACCTTAAACGAGCGCTCGTCGGGAGGCAACCCGACGGTTTTAGCTTATTTTTAATTGAATTTTTCATTTTATTTTTGTTTTAGACCTTCGTTAGTGTTTAGAGTCAAGAGTCGATGAAAATCCTGACAACGGGCTCTATTTTTCATGACAAGCGATGGAGAACAAGGAATCGTTTGAATGGATGATGACCATGGCAAGGAAGAGCGCTCCAGGTACGCGCTCAGGCCTCAGGAGGAGGAAGGAACTGACGGGAAGACGAAAAACAGAAAGTGAAGCAAAAACAGAGAGTCGGAGCTGAAATTAGAAGCCCACTCGGCCGAGTGACTTAGTCGTTCGGCCGAGCAAAGACCCTACTCGGCCGAGTAGGGTACTGATCAGGGAAGATCCTAAAAACTACTCTCTGTAATTTATATGCCACTCGGCCGAGTGACTTAGTCACTCGTCCGAGTGAATCAAACACTTTCCTGCACTTAAAAGCTCTGAGTGGCCTTGTTACTCGGCCGAATGACTTTTGTCTACTCGGCCGAGTAGTAAGATGTACTGCCCAAGTCGCGACTTCTGTAGAATAAATTTCGAAAAAATATCAAACTGTGCCCCTCGGCCGAGTGAACGAGTCACTCGGCCGAGTGACTTAAGCTATTCAAACCAAGCGACGCGGGCTCAAATCCCGAAACTCAAAATTTCCCAAATTTCTCTCCCGAGCTCTTCGACTTCCCCAAGCTTCGCCCGATCCATCCCCTCCTTCGCCCGAGCCACCCTGACCTGCCGGCCGAGTCGCCGCCCCCCATCGCCGACCCACGCCAGCCGCCGCCGCCTGCGCTGCGTTCCTCGCCGCCGTTCCTCCTCCATTGAACCATATTTCGCCCGTTTTCTCCCAATCTCCGATCCGTAAGCCCTATTAAGCCCCGAATCAAAATTAATCTATATATATATATATATATCTCTATTATCTCCAATCTTCTCCCATATATATTGATATTCATTGCTGATTTGACTATTTGTGTTTCAGGCTAGCTTGAGGGAGATACAGGAGCCGATTTGGACCTTCCAGGAGGAGGCGATTCTCCGCACTCATCCACCGCTTGCACTCGCGTCGTGCCCAGGTACACTCGTTCCTTATTTTCAGCACTTCGCATATCCGGTAGGCACGGCACTCGGTTCACATGCCGCCCTACACTAGGTCGCGCACGCGGGCGCCCGCTTCCAAGCAGAAGAGGTCCAGCGATCCTGGCTCCTCTTCCGCTAGAGCGGACTCCCCTCCACCTAGCCCGCCACCACCCACACTTCCGCCTCCTACTGCACTTATCCCACCACCACCGACACAACCCGCCCCCGCATTCGACACGATGGGATTACGTTCAGAGATGACGCACACAGCACCAGATTTGAGCGTATCTCCCATCGCTCGATCGTACCCTCTAGGTTCGCGCACAAAGCAGACTTTGAGCGCCTAGGGGTATTTGATGGACTGCTCCAGTTGTATGACAACGTGGGGTGGCATGACTTTTTGTCGGTGTCGGCGGATACCTATATCCGTCTGACACTAGAGGTTCTGAGTTCTATAGCTAGGACTCCCGGGGTTGCTCTTTTCGACTGATGGATCGTGAGTGCGAGGTCACTCTCGACATGCTCCAAGCCTACTTTCAGTAGCCCCCAGTCCCGAACCCAGACCGAGCATACAGTCCCACACACATCCCACCGCCGTCATTTGACTCTCACGCCTTCTGAACACGTATCACTGGATCGTCCCACGCCTTTGACCCAGCCGGGCCAAGGCCTCCGCTATCCTCCACTCATGCCTCCGCATTGCACAGCGCCTCATGGCGACCACTTTCTTAGCGAGGTATGAGCCGGGGACGATGTCGTCCCTGAACTTTACATACTCTACGGGATGACTCGAGCGCGAGCCTTTGAGAGAGGTGGAGACGTCTTACTCCCCACCATTCAGATTGACATAGCTAGTTGGTATTTGGACCGCATCGCTATTTCTGTCGGCGATAGGACGCCTATCTGTTGCGGCGGTCTGATTACCCTTCTGGCTCCCTTGTGTGGAGTAGACCTTCCAGCTGGTTTGCTTAGACCCCCGGGCCCCACTTCTCTTTCCATAAATGTTATGGCCCGGATAAGGATGCTTCATCCTCATGGTCAGCACCACTGGGTATGGCTGCATGGTCCTTTCGACGCTGATTACATGATTCTTCCTAGCCCCGCTCGAACCCATATTGGACCCGCAGGAGGGGAGTGGATTCCAGTGATGGACGTCATCATCCCTGCTGCGTACGTGCTAGAGCATGAGGGTGCTCGGCAGGAGCCCCTCCTTCAACCTCTGGACCCGGAGATTCTTCAGCCTGCACCTGATCTGTTTGCACCTCCCGACACCTCTGTCCACACTTCTGTCAGTGTCGAGAGTACACTTGCTGAGTCCACCACCACCACCTCTGTGCCGATGTCCATTGATCATATTTCTGCTGTGAGCCCTGAGCGTCCTACCACCATTATTGAGAGCGGCGAGCCCTCTTTTGCCTCCGCAGTGGAGACCCTATCCACTTTCTTATTTTCGACCCCTGGAGAGTAATTTTTTGCACACTTCACGGCCTTCCCAGTCGTCGACCTTACTGTCTCCGATGCAGCTGTCTTCTCTGAGAGTGTCGTGACTTCTGTCCCCATTTCTGTGTCACCGACCTCTCTGTCCTACTCGCCCTCTGTCACCGTTTCAACCTCTGCTGTTGCTCCTTCTTCGACCATTCCTGCGTCTCAGCCTCCCACAGAGGCTGAGCGTCTTTTTGTGAGCACAGCACTACAGCCCCACCCGGTAGTTGCACCTGTCATTTACTGTAGCCGTGCGAGGCAGCCCCATTCCTCACCTGTTCGACCCTCTGCTACATATCCCCCGACACCCTAGTTCAGCACCTGCGTGCTCTAGAGGGGACAGTTAGTGGACTCAGAGGAGATTTCTGGGCTCTCTCCGCTACCGTCTCTGCTATACAGTCCCGCGTCGCTTTACTTCCTGGTATTCAGGCTAGCTTGAACCAGATTCTTGCGCGACTGTCACAGCCGCCACCTGCCAATACCTGCACCTCTACCAGCAGTCCCCGCCACCACCTCCTCCACCACAGGACGGTGCTGGTGCTTCACCATCCACTTAGGCACACACTGGATGCCTCTCACACTTTTGCTGTTGTTATGCTGGATATTTTCTACCTGCTGATTTTGCACCCCTCCACACACATTTTGGTCACATTTTGTTCATATTTGTCTATATCATTTTGGGGGAGGTATTTTTGGGGACAGTTATATTGCGTCATCTTGATCTCTGCATGCACCACTTGCATTTCTGCATACATCATTTGCATTTACATCTCATTTTCTTTTATCTTCATCATGCATGCATCCTCACCCACCCCACCCATATTTTTCTTCTCCGTGTGCCACACTTTGCACATTGAGGACACTGTGCAGTTTAGCTTCAGGGAGTGAGTGTCTCACGCACTGTACATTTTTCTTCATTTTCACTTTTATTTTTTTCCACCTTTTTTCATTTTACACTTATTTTCACCCACTTTTTCATTTTTTCTCATGCATCACGTTTTCTTACTTCTTGTGTGTGCTGCATATGTATAGTAGTTCTTACTTTTCTTATCCTTATTTCCTTTAGACCTTTTTGCTAGAGATGAATTTTCTGTGATGATGATGACGTGGTATTAGCTTATCTCTATATGCATATTATCTTGTCATGCCATCGTTTTTATTTCAGATATCATATGATATGCTTTGATGTGCATTCGAGACAGTAACCCGCACCTTTATTATATGAATATGAATGAAATTCTTCTATTAGCTGAGTCTGATGATTTATACCGTATACTTTTCGTAGAAAACACACCAAGCTTCACGCATTGATTGCATATATTTGGAGTACTGCTTTGCTATCTGATATCACTTCTTATTGCATGAAAATTGTACGCTTCACTTTCAAGTTGATTCAATGTATGCTATGTTGATATAACTGGATTAGTTTATTTTCTGAGATCAAACTGAGTAGATTACATTCCTCAGTTGAAAGTTGTCGTGCATATTCTATAAAGTGAACCGAGTGTTACATATTTTTCTTTCTCCACATATCATGAGCATTATTTCTATACTTAAAATCATTGGTGAGTCTCCCTTTAGCAATCTCACATTGACATATCCCCTTGCTATAAAAATCCATACTCCAACACCCCAAAATCGAAAATAAAAAAATACATGTATATCTCTCTATATTTTGATTTGGGATCCTTATTGTATATATTGATTGAAAAAAAGAAAAAAAGAAAAAAAAAGAGAAAAGAAGTACATATATGATCCCATTTCATTTCTTTTTCTTTCCCTCTTTTTCGTTTGGAGCTTCAAAAATGGGGAAAGTCTTATTGCTAAATTTGATGCCACCATGCTTATAGATAAGCTTGGGGGAGAGGATCCAATGATGTGTGAGAGAGTGGCTACTTGTCTGTACATGACAACCTAAGCTAGATAATTTTCTATACTCAGAGAGATTACTAAAAGTATTACGAAGTCCAAGAGTTGAAATTTAGCATGCTTCTCATGAAAACCACTCCTTTCTATTCTTATTGCTTCATATTGTGTGATACCTCTTATACTCCAAATAGACAGCAATCAATTGAAAAGTGTGTGGTCTATGATTATGTATATTGCTTTAGATGTTTCAGACGATGTTAATTCTAGAATGATTTCATATTTCATATCGTTTTGATATTCTTGGGTTTCTATATTGAATGCATCCCTTTATAAGCATGATATCGAGATAAAAATCTTTGGCATGTTTTTATTCGTCGTATGCTATATGAGTAAGCAAGTCCACGTCCTGAGGAAATGATCTAGCACCTCCCTCTTCTTTTTTCTATCTTCTTCTTCTTTTTTCTTTATTTTTCCCGACGGGTTCGCCTTTTACTCATCTTCTTCGAGGACGAGTAAGAGGTAAGCTTGTGGGATTTTGATCGCTCCTTATTTTACACCTTTTTTCTGCATGTTTTCATGTCATTTCGATCGCCCATATTACATTTTCCACGATTATTCGACGATATCGTGTTGCTTTTCACTATTTCTTGTTTTGTCGTATTTCAGGAGATGTGGAGCGATCTGTAGCAAAAATGAGATCAAGGGACTTTCGCGCATCCCGGAGCGTCGCCCACGGCTTATTTGAGAAGTTAGAAGCGCTAGATGATGAGCGGAGGAGGAAGAACTTCAATAGAATCGATGAGGAGACGAGGAGGAGAAGAAAAGAGCCCAGAAGCAGCTTACTCGACCGAACAGAAAGTTCACTCGACCGAGTAACGAACTGCGTTCGGCCGAGTGAAACGGATACGCACAGCCAATTTTCAAAGTTCCCTCGGCCGAGTAAGGAAGTCTACTCGGCCGAGTGAGAAAGCTCACTCACCCGAGTAGAACATGGATTTTCTTCCGAGAAGAGGCCAAGTTACTGGAAATTCTGAGAAGCCTACTCGGTCGAGCAAGATTGCATACTCGGCCGAGTAAAGAAGCATACTCGCCCGAGTTAGTCAGAGCGACAGACCCCCAATTTTTCCAGATTCTCTGTTTTATTATTGGGTCTGTCACTCGGCCGAGTGACATTGTTACTCGGCCGAGTGACACAGTCCGACCGTTACGCAAATTGGGATTTCTGGGCTGCGCAGGGGCAAATCTGTTAGAATTTTTTGGACGATTTTGGCTTGTATTTAAACCTAGTTTTATCCCTAATTTTAGGAGAGACTTCTATTATTTTTTTGACGGCTATTCCTTTTGTAAATCTCAGCTGGAGATCATAGGCGACAATTTTGGTTTGTTCTTTCTTGCTAAAATTCTTATTTTTATGAATTGTCTCTTCTCTACAATGAATTGTGCTATGATCTATTGCATTATTTCTGAGATTTTCATGATGATTTGTGAGTAGTTTATTCGTTCTAGGGCATGGGGATGAACCCTATGGACCCGATCTTTGAATTGTGATGAATGAATAGAATTTAGGAATTTCTATCAATTGAGATTTGCAAGAGATTGGATCTCAATTGATGTGAATGCCTAGATATTCGATTTAGGTTTATAATTGAGATTCTCTAGATTTGGTTTGCAAGAGATTGGACCAACGCTAGGATTTTTATTATAAATCTATACTCATATTCGTTTGCAATAGATTGGACGAATACGAACTAGCATAACCTAGGTCGTAGCTCGAGTTTGCACGAGAGTGGGCTCGAGGCACGATTGGACGATGATGTCGATCTTCACGCTAGTGGGTTAGGGTTTGCACGAGAGTGTGCCCTAATCTAGGTTGCTATAGACCGGCAATAGCGCGAGCTCTACATTTAGTTGCGACTAGTTCACCTACATTCAAGCTTTGCAACATTGATATGCATGATCCACAACGATAAGAAACGGTCCGTAGTGGGGATTTCCTATCCCTAAACGCTTTATTATATTGAATTCTATTTGCTATTTGAACGATTGTGATATTACCATCAAAACCATCCTATTATTCCTTTGATAGCTAGGTAATCAAAGTAAGATATTGTCAATTGTCCTCCCTGTGTTCGATACCCGCTCGCCACTACGCCGTGCGCTTGCGGTAAAACTACAGTCGTTTTCCGGGTGTATATCCGGGCGCGATCATTGTCCTAGTTAATCACCACACTCGCATTATTTTAATATTTTGTCGTTGTTAATCACTTAATTATAGATTCAAATCAACCTAATTTTGCTTGCTACTTCTGAACATTTCTCTCAACTTTTTTCTTTTCCTTCTTTGTTTGGAGGTGCAATGTTGCTTTAATTTTCACACGTCTTCAAAGTAATTGACATTATAGCCGATAATCATTTCATGCGTCTACTTCCTGTCAAATTATGGCTCACATTCAGCATTTAACTGACTTTTTTCTTCTGGCCAAACCTGATTGATATTTTTTTTGAGCAAGTAAACTGATTGATATTTTAGATGACCTGTTACTGCATCTTCTGTAGCTGGCCCTGCCCAGTGTTATTTTTTCAATATGCCAATTTCGCTTTAAAATTGACAAATATGGAGTCTAACTCTGCGTCCCCCGCCCTCAACCAAAAAGGCCATAAAAGCAGAAAATTTGTTTGATAGAATAGGACCATGAGTGTCAAGTCTGTCTTGTGTAACATTTAGATGATGAAAGATGTGAAAGGAACCTTCCTTTGAATAGAGAAATGGTTGCTATCTCATAGGTGCCTGCCTTCACCACATTCTTTTAAGAGTCAATTTCACAATACATGCTGTTCCAAGACAGAAATCGCAGCAGATTTCTTGGGGCATTACTCGAAGTTTCTAAGGTATCTAGTGTCACTACAGATTTGCAGTCTGCAAACCACTTCACCGAAAACTGAAGCTGTTGGCTTGGGCTAGGCTCACAATCGACATCCATGCTTTTACAACTTCCCCTCACAAGTACAAGATCCATGATTACTGCTTTCTTGATATGTTTGCTATGGGATTTGCAGACAGGATATCTTACTCCTCAGTAACCTGATACAATGTCAGTGAACTGCTTACAATAAAACGTAAGCTATTGGGCTGCATGCCAACATTAATTATTAATACTTTCAACAGCCGCCGCAACAATCTGTTTCTAGTTTCTTCAACAAATTAGGGCTGTTGCTTGTTGGTAAGGTGCAGATACTAAATAAACATAATCGCATTAGAAGTTCTTTATTACTTGATATCCAAATGTAAAAGGCACTTGTCAGACGGGCATGTATAATGAGAAAAACACAAGTTCTTTGCTTCTCTAAACAATAAAAACATGTGATAAGATAAGAAATAGCATAAAGACAGACCTCCATCCTGTGCTTCCCATTTATGGCCTCTACGGCTGCTAAAGCCTGCTCTTTGGTCTCATACTTCAAAAAGGCACAACCTGCTACATTAAATTACAAATCATACATAAACATTTTAGAAAACAGAGAAGCCATATATATCCATAAAATTGAAGGATCGCCACCTGTTTAAGAGCCAATTTTACCTTTGCTTGTCTGTTGTGAACCTCTTAAAATCTGTAAGTCTTTAATATTACCATACTTCGAAAACAAGGCAGAAACTTCGGCCTCAGATACATTCTTTGGAAGCATGCCGATGAAAAGCTTGTGTTCTGAATACAAGCACATACATGTGATTAAAAGTGGTGATCCCATTCAATACTAAATATATTAGACTCTACAATTATAAATGGAGAGGATCTTCTACTGCCCAGGGTACAGAATCAGAAACAAAGATAGTAATGTGATAGACCCTTGCGGGTCTAAACCCGCCACCCCCCATGGGCCGGCCCATAGCCGCCGCCCCCGCCTTGTGCCATGCGCGCCTCCCTTGCCAAGGAACCCTAGTTTTTATTATAAATAGGAGGGCTAGCCGTCGCTTGTATTTTTTATGCTTGATGAATGATATTTTCTCTCGAGCGTCTTTAGGTTAAATCTTAGATTAAACGAGTGTGGACGTCCTCTTCGGCGTCTTGGGAGGAGAGCGCACCTCTTTTGCGCTCAATTACCTTGTTCTTCAGTATTTGTTTGCTATAAAAATCGTGTCTTTTGTTCGATCCTAACATTTTGGTATCAGAGCGCGTGACGATCCATGACGGCTTCAACAAGATCGCAAGACAAAATTAAGGCTTTGGAGGCGAAATTTACAAGCGAGATTGACGGGATCAAGAAATCGTTGGCGGCAAACGATGGATCCATGGCAAAGTTGACGGCTACCATCAACCAATTGGCGGTAAATCAAGCGAAGCACGACGAACAATTCGCGCAATTGATGGGAACCCTAAATCAATTGGCAACCAACAACAAAGCGGAGGGAACCCCTAAATCAGCGGAAAAGACGCCACATTTGGGCAAGGAGAAGGAGAAAGTTGAGAGATTTGACCCGAAAAACGACTTTTTGGTGGAGGATTTGGCCGAGGATGATGATGAGGAGCCGTGGAGAGTCGATTATCGAGAAGAGGTGCGGCAGAAGGCGGCGGAAGCCCAAGGATGGGCCGGCAGCAACATGCAACCCCACCGACAGGCGCGCGAAGCGGAGGGGGGCCGCGGCAGCCCCCCAGAGCCCCGCCGACCCCCAGGAGGGCCGCCAAGGAGGCGACGGCCTCCCCTGGCTCCGCCCAGGGGCGGCGAAGCCCCCAGGGGGGCCAGTGAACCCCACCCCCCCCCCCCCCCCCCCCGAGCCCTGGGGGGCCGCTGGGGCCCCCAGGACCTTCGCCCAAGGGCGGCGAAGGCCCCAGGGGGGCCGGCGAACCCCCCCCCCCCCCCCCCCCCCCCCCCCGAGCCCCGAGGGCCGCTGGGCCCCCAGGACCCCTGCCCAGGGGCGGCGCAGCCCCCGGGGGGCCGGCGACCCCCCGACCTCCGGGGGATCCGCTGGGGCCCCCAGAACTCCCATGCGGGGCCGACGGCCCTGCCCCTGGCAGGCCGCGGCCCCGCGGACAGGCGCAAACCCCTGCGCGGGGTTTTCGAGGCTACGAGCGACGGTTTCCCGACTTTTTGCGAAGGACAGCTGCGTCGAGAGGCTCCGGCACATTACTTCGAGGGAGATTTGGGACCCGGGGATTTTCAGGAGCACGGAGACTACGGCGAGGGCTATCGGGACCCTTCCAACCCTCGATTTGATGATGGGAGGTGGCAGCCACCGCCCCACTACCAGGAGAGACGCACAGCGGGCACCGGGGGAAGATACAGAGACTACCAGGAATGGCCAGAGGGCGGATTTGGAGGCGACGAGGGGCACGGAGACCGAGGAGACTATGGGGGCCGAGGAGGAGGGCCGCCTAGGCGGTACGAGACTCAAGACGAGAGGAGACAGCACTACCGTCAGCATCACAGAGAGGAGGAGAAGCCCGAGCAGGGGCACTTTGGCGGAGAAGTCAGTGTGCGGAAGCTGGAGATGCCGTTGTTCATGGGAGAGGATCCACACGCCTGGCTATTCACAGTAGAGAGGTATTTTACAGCACACCGCATGACAGAGACGCAAAAGTTGGAGGCCACAGCTATTTGCATGGAGGGGAGAGCTTTGGGTTGGTACCAGTGGAAGGAGAGGAGGCAGCAGATTCACGACTGAGAAGAGCTGAAGGACCTGATTCTGGAGAAGTTCCGAGATCCCCGTCTGGGGAACCTGCACGAGCAGCTGTATGCCCTCAGGCAGGAGGGGCCGGTGCGGGAGGACATCGAGAGATTTGAGACGCTGGAAGGGCGCGTACATGGTGTGTCGGACGAGTCATTGGAGGGCACTTTCTTGAAGGGACTGTGACCCAGCCTTCGAGCCACAGTGAGACCCTACAAGCCCAGGGGACTTTCAGAGGTCATTGAGATGGCACAGATGGTAGAGGACTCCCGGACTGAGGATATGAGAGGCAGTGACAGCAACAGTGGGCAGATACAGTGGGCCACCTCGACGGGAGCAGGCGGAGCGGGGGTCACTACTGAGGCAGTTCAAGTGGGACTTGGGAAGACGGGGGAGCAGAACAACCCACCACCGGCTGGGGGCCAATTCCGAAGGATGACTGATGCGGAGATGAGTGAGAAGAGGAAAAAGGGCTCTGTTTCAGATGCGACGAGCGCTTCACTCCTGGACACCGCTGTATGGATCGAAAGCTGCAAGTATTGATAGCGGAAGCAGACGAGGATGATGACGTGGAGGACGAAGGAATCGGAGTGGAGGACGACTTCCACTCGGATTCGCACCGCCGGGACTTGCAGGCACCACCTTGAGAACAAGGTGACTCTTTGGGGTGGAGTATTGATAGACCCTTACGGGTCTAAACCCGCCACCCCCATGGGCCGGCCCATAGCCGCCGCCCCCGCCCTGTGCCGCGCATGCCTCCCTTGCCAAGGAACCCTAGTTTTTATTATAAATAGGAGGGCTAGCCGTCGCTTGTATTTTTTATGCTTGATGAATGATATTTTCTCTCGAGCGTCTTTAAGTTAGATCTTAGATTAAACGAGTGTGGACGTCCTCTTCGGCGTCTTGGGAGGAGAGCGCACCTCTTTTGCGCTCAATTATCTTGTTCTTCAGTATTTGTTTGCTATAAAAATCGTGTCTTTAGTTGGATCCTAACATAATGCACTTAGTTATTGTATTGCAAAAAGCAACGATAAAAAAAGAGTTTCAACTTGTATAATATATATGCCAGACCTAATCTTTCCAACTCGCCATCGGCATATTTTACTTGCAATGGACTAGAAGCCTGAAGAAGACAGAATAGAACAGCTTAAGTTAGAACTTTCACATACATAGAAGAATAGTGCCCTAGTTACAAAACTGTGGATGAGATTTGAGAACATACATACTGCACAGTAAAAGAAGAGAAACAAAGAAGTATATAAAACAATAAAAACAGGGGCACCTTTCTTTCCAGATATTATGTCAAGCAGATAAAGAACCTCCAACACTTAAAATGGACCAAGAATAATAGATTAGTCACGTGCAGAATAAAACATAGCTCACACAACCAAAAAAAATACAATAAATAAAATCACAGAAAGAAGAAGAAAAAGAAGTGGGAGAACAACAGAGAACACAAACTAGTTATCCAAGTGTTATAAGCCATTGGTTTATCTACCAGCTTTAGCCTTTTGGTTAAGATCGTGAAATCAAAGTACTAGGGTATATAGCCCCCGGAAGTGCGACCTGACACAAGAAAAAGGTGTAAGATGCCCTCAGGTGACTGACATGATAAATCATTACTAGTAGGGTACGCAAACATATCTATAATATATTATATCTCATTTGTTAAGGAGCAATAGGCTCTCAGTTTCTCTTTAATCCTTCTTGTTTTTAATTACTATGACATTGACATAGTTAAAAAGAAAAAACATATACCAGGTTTAAATGAATGTGTAAAAGAAACGCAACTCCTTTTTTGGTTGGTTGAGGGGAGGGCGCATGTTCCTTGCTTGAATATGGATCCTTTTCAAATATTCTTTCTAATCATTTCCTTCTTATAAAGTAATACAAATTAATCTTGTAAATTTATGTGAGCTGAGTACAAGTTAATCATTTCCTTCTTTCTAATCATTTCCTTCTCACAACTAAATTTATGAGTTAAGGTCCACATACACAAGCATACATCTGATAGGAATAAAGCTAAATCTGAACTTTTATTGAAGAAAAGAACTAGAAAAGAGGTAAATTTGGCTACAATTAAAGAGGGCAACCTCCCTCCCAAGACGCCAATAAGCGAGGACGTCCGCACTCTCCTAAGAATTCCCTCAAGAACAATTCAATAATCAAGCATAAGAATAAATGACGGCTAGCCCTAACTTAAGAATAAATCCCCACTCTAATCAATTACAAGTTTGCCATTAAAATATAATTAAAAGTAGAGGGTCAAAACGCCCCTAGGGTAAGCCCCCCTCATGCGTGCGCGGCTGACCGTGGGTCCGCCTCCGCGTGTATACGCGGGTCCCATCATTACTCCCTCCCCAAAGAGCCACCTTGTCCTCAAGGTGGAAATCTGGAAATTGTTGCGGCATCACGTCCATGGACTCCTACGTGCTCTCGTGCTCTGACAAATCCTTCCACTGCAGTAGAATCTCGCGCCCTTCAGCGCCTCAGGC